>CM074301.1:8610000-8837500 GCA_037194245.1 Opsariichthys bidens | reverse complement strand
CTCCTTTACATGCGTCCATATAGCGGCTAATTCGGTTTTAAATACCCGGAATTGCGAAGAACGGCGACTTCGCACCGTCCGGGAGCTTCATCTGGTCCGATTGAAGTCAATCCAGCCTGTTCGGTGTATTACACGGATCGGTTCGGCGTCTGTATTCATGATATTTCGGGCATTATATTGCTGAATATAACCGATAATCATGGCGAGTGACTCTCCTGCAAGGAGTCTGGATGAGATCGACCTGTCTGCTCTGCGGGTGAGTGGAGAGAGACGGTGCAGTGAGATGTTTTGACTTACAATGGGTGAAATATGTTCAGCATCTCGCCATTAATGATGGAGGGGAAATATGGGAGCTGTTATTCATGCACCTGACCGAGAAAAAAAACACACTGAACAGAGATTTACGAATGGTTTTATTATTATTATTATTAGGAAAAAATGTGTTTTAGAGATATTTTGTTATTAGGAATAATGTGAATATTTTATAAGTGATTTTTTAAAGACAAAGCTGCTTCACTATGTTTGTCCTCGAGCGTCTAATGAAATAATAAAGCTAGAAAAAAATACTTTTATTAATACATAATTCGTGTTGAGTTCCTGGTTATGCGACATGAATGTGTGAATACTAAAACAGCCCATTTCTTCGACATATGCTTACTGCACTACCAAGTGTTTATGGCAATATTTTCGCACTGTATACCGAGAGCAGTTTTTTTTTTTTTTTTTTTGCGTCATCCGCATTTTGAAATTATACTTGGATATTTCACACTAATACACTGACTGTATCTCGTATTCATCCGACTGAAATGCTCTATGAGGCCTATACAAAATTGCAGACAGCTTCACTTCTTGTCCCCGCCATTATATGATAATGATATACTATCAAGATGTTCAGTGCTAAACATGCACGTATTGTGTTGAATTTGCAGCTTCTGTCTGACTGTCTTTTGTTCGCTCTGTTTGAGATTATTTCTCTGTGACATACATCTTCTGACTGGGTGTGCTCTGGACGCTACTCTGAGTTCCTTTTTGGTTGCTCTGTTTGATGGGTACTTCAGTTCCCCTTTAACAAACAATAGGAAAAATCACTGCCCCTTAAAACCTTCTGGACTCAAATAGGGAATTGCTAAAGTACAAGGGCCGGGAGGTGGGATTTAGTACAATGGTCAAATTTCTGACTTAAGGTGCGGTCACATTAGCTAAATTTCACAGGCAAAAAAGGTCTGTTGGCCTGTTAATAGTTTAGTGAAGGATAAAGCGCAGCTCACACAGAAGTCATTTTCATGACAAGCAGCTTTCTGTTGGTCAGTGCGGAAAATTCTTGAAAACTGACACAACCTGAGCGGGAAGCATTTTCGCCCTCATACGAAACTCCAGATCTGTCGGATAAGATTCCTATTGAAATGACTGGATTTTTTCGGCATAATTTTGCTGAACAATGATAAAGTGAAAAGTGGGTGTACAATTTTAAATTCTGGCAAGACTTATGAGGCGGTCACACACTAGTTTTGACCGTGCAAAATTTCTTCGGATACCTCAGTGGTCGAGAGATTCAGCATATAACGAATAATAATAAATCCAGAATGTAAAAACATACATTCTACTCCACTTTTCTGCAACACTGTTTGTGCTCTTTTAATTCAGCCAAGCGTTCACGCCAGGACTTAGCAATCTTCTATTGGTCACATGTCTTAACATGATATGAATTTGCATGACCAAACTTAAAAAAAATGTGAAAATTTTTCACATGCATTTGAATGTAAGTGAACGGAACAAAAAGTGTAGTGTGACCGGCACTTTACGCAAACTTACAAAGACCGTTCTCGTTATGATCAATGAATAATTGCTAACTTCACGCCTTAAATGCCTGACATGTCATCCTATATGTTGTGTCTGCACTTTTTGTTTTCTCCCGTCTGATATAACAATGTTAAATTAAGCTTAAAGTTAGCATGAACTAAAAATTCACCATTTTCTAAATCCATGTTATAGATGAAAACGACAATCTGGTGACACATCCAGTCATTTAGCATATGTTTACACGACAAAAACGGAAATGTTTTTCCTTTTGCCTATTTCGCATACAGACAATAAAGCTGTTAAAACGATCCCCCTTCACACAGATCCACGATAAAACGATAAAAAATGCTGTATTATGCTGCCAGGCCAGTAGTTAGCGATGTCACTTTGTGAAGAAAAACTGAGCATATAATATGCGACATCACCGTTTTTGTAGTTTACACATAGACATAACGGAGATAACGGCATCGTTTTCAAAATCCCTTTGAAACCTGTTTTCAAAAGTTTGCATTTTCAGGCACCAAACGCTTTTTTAAATGAACGACGAAATCATATGTTTTCCATTTTTCTTTAAAAAACTGTTGTGTCAGTGACCACTTAGTCCCCCACCCCTCAAAACTCACATTCGTCAGCCTCCATTTTTGAGTGCCGATCAATCGATCATTAGATCGAAGTCTCCGCCCTTCATTTTTTTCGATAAGTCGTTATCCTTGAGTGTACATCACAATACAGAAGAACAATACAGTTTCTTTAAACGACACAGAACATTAGAACGTGTTTTCAAAACTTGTAAACAAAATTCTGTAATGCACTGTAGGCTCTATCATCATTCATTTCTCAAGACTGGCCTCTTCTGAGAGAGATTTTCGCTTTATGCGTTTTGTTTTCGAAGCTCTAGGTTCTGAGAGTCCTGGACGCAGTGATATTCCTCACAGACAATGTGTTCCTACTGTGGGCTTGTGTTAGATCCGTTGAGTGAGATGACAGACCCTGACTGTAGGCATGTTAGTTATGCAACATGATCTTACCTGCGCAGCTTGAGTCATGTCTGGACCTGATTTGTGAGGTAATCAGTTGATTGTGGGAAGCTGAGAGGGGTTTTACTCTATATTGTAATGTAGAGCAATTTAGATAGCAGCTAACCTGTGACTGTTTGGCATCACCTTACTGTCTTCAGTGTCGTTGCATCATATTGCTCAATAGTACTGATCACAATTTCAGACTCGTGGATCATAAATGGAGAGTTTTCTCTCTGAATTAGTCATTCAGTGTGTTATATGTCGTTTTCGCTTTGCTTGCTCTGTGGAAACCGCTAAACATGCCTGACTGTCGGTCTTGAGCGACCATGTCTGTGTTTACATCGTTGTGTAGGCGTTTGGCATTTGAGAGACTCCCTAGACTCAGAAACGGTACGGCGGCCCCTCTCAAGCTTTCCCGTGTCTCTCCATGTGAGGTATACCTTTAATGCTTTTTTTCCCCTCTCTGCTACCCATGGGCAAAGCTATTTTCCTCATGTCTGCTCACGAGCTCGCCACTCTCTCAGGATCTTTTGTGCTTAAAAATTAGGTCACCCAGTACAGTGCGCATGGTCTTGCCTCACAGGGGAAGTGTATGCTTTATGTTTCGCTGACACAGATCTGGTCAATGTGCTTGGTGCTACATATATATAGTGCGTGAGTCCCTGCGGATGGTTGTACCAAACTTACATCATATTAACCACATCATGTTCAACATTTATTTACCTTATTCTGTCATCATTTAATCACCTTCATGTCGTTCCAAATCTGTATGACTTTCTTTGTTCTGTGGAACATAAAATAAGATGTTGAAAAAGGACTCTTATCGGGTTTAAATGTCTTGTCGAATATGTCGTGTGGCATGTGCCATTTTTCTTTGAACCACAATAGCTGGTGGCTTTGTGCAGTGCATTATGGGAAAATTCCATGTTTCCATTTGCATGTTACTGCCACAGAAGAGTGTGTGTGTGTGTGTGTGTGTGTATGCTCGACCTGTTTTGCCAGCATGGAAGAGCAAACATATAACATATAGTTCCTGTCTCATATGTTTCCCAGTGAATAATTAATGGGTAAAAGGACTGTTACATCCCAGAGTCATGTCAAGGGGGCGGAGGGAGTCCCAGCTGTAGATGTCAGCCAGTGTTTTTCGTCTTTTCCTTGTTTTATAATTCTGGTCAGCAACATCTGCCTCTTGCGCTCCAGGACAGTGTTACTCAATAAAAGCACAGATGAAAAGCTAATACTCAACCTCCCGCACGTTGGAAGATTATCTGTACTGTTATCACCAAAGAGCAAATGTTCATCATAACCTCCTCACCTCTGAGTAAATGTGGGAAAGATGTGGCTGCGAGGGGATTCCTGCATTTGGGATGAGCACTGTCAAGAGTAATGAAGCACTAATGAGATTCTGTGATTATTTGAGCATTGGACGTCCTGCCAGATGTTTATGTGGGAGAAGTTTCCTTAAATGGAAATTTTGCTGTTTTATACACCAGTAAACTCAGTGGTTTTGTTTGGTATGGAAAGAAAATATGTCTTTGTTTTGGTCTCCACTTTACTTTATGATTGGAAATGTCTGTGGTATCTTGTAATATGTCACCAAAAAATTTAAAGTCTGTCATCCTTTACTCACACGTGTATTGTTCCAAACCCATGACTTTTTTTCCCCATAAAAGATATTTTGCAGAATGTTGACGTTGCAGTTTTCATATTATATTATGGGGGACCACAAGCTATCAAGCTCCAAAAATTGACCATAAATATAGACTGTATATCCAAATCTTCTGAAGCCAAAAAAATAGTTCTTTGTGAAGAACAGGTTAAACTTTAAAGGGGAGGTTGATTTGATTTCACTTTTTCAAGATTTGTCAAGACGGCACATTCTATTCGATGAGTTGAATCAACTCCACAGCAACTGCATAAATTTATCCACTAACCATTCAGAAACATCCAGATGTATTCTAGAAGTTGTAACTTCCTGAGTGTCTCCATAAGTGTCCAACTCCAGTTTGAACAATGTAAGGCTGAACACTGTTACTGACAATCATCATTTTGGCTGCATGAGATTCTCCAGCTTTGTTGTTGTTTGTAGGGCCAGGGAGCAGCAGCTCATTTGCATTTAAATGGACACACACAAAAACTGCATGTTTTTGCTCATACCTAAATTTGACGAGCTAAAATGAATGATCTGTGGGGTATTTTGAGCCGAAACTTCACACACATTCTGGGGGCATCAGAGACTTGTATTACATCTTGTGAAAGGGGTATTATAGGTCACTTAAGTTTTTTTTTTTTTTTTTTTTTTTTTTTTATTGAATACTGACTTCACTTTGTTCTTCACAAAGCTATTGTTTGACAGAAAATAGAGAAAATAGGGCATGGCTACTTCTAGCGCATTGACATGCATGGTCTTTTTTGAGCCCTGATCTTTCATTTAGTGTAACAAAGCAGCTTGTTTTATGTTTTGAGGAAAAAAGATTGGAATACGGGTTTGGAAAAACATGGTAGTGAGTAAATGATGACTGAATTTTCTTTTTTGGGTGAATTATCCTTTTATGCCTAGCTTTTCTTATAGCCGGTGATTAACTGAGTGGGGATTAACAAAAAATGTAATTACTAGTGTTGCATTACTGTATTGCCCCGGTCAACAGGTTCAACTTCCCCTCTCAGGTATATTGTTTATCAGGCGTTCTGTTCTTTGCTGTGCAGAGCTGCAGTGCTGTCATTCAGCATGGCATGTCTAAACATGCTCTAGTCTCCAATGGTCTTTCAGAAGATCCTTTGAAGACGGCTTAGAGTTCTAATACAAACAGCACGGTCACATGGCTCTGCACTATAGGGGTTTGTTTATATGGGATATCTACATTGGAGAGCTCAGATTTGTTTAGTTTAAACTTATGACTGTTTACTAGCAATGAAGAAGGTTCAGGGCTTTGACCTAGTCTATTTTTTTCCAGCCATTTTGCGGTATTTTGTTTCTGTATTCCTGTTATTTTTCACACAAATCCCACATGTACAAAGTATTCATACAGGTTTTCACTTGTTGTAAATCTCGTAGTGTCCTTTTTAGTGTTTTTCACCAGAACATCTAATTAAAAGCTTAACGTTCAGCACAGTAGATGGGAATCTTTGCAGATGGGCCCCTTCCTTAGTGGTGTTTTCAAGAGATCAAGTGAACGGGCCTCCAAAAAGTGGACAACTTAATTTATAGCCCTTATGGGATTGACCCTGCCAACATGCTAATGCCACAGGTGGGGTTTAAAGTGAGTGAAGCATACTTTACTATTGAGTGATTGCTATATACCTTAGCATTTCCATAATAATACTATGGTAACTTGTCCTCAAAACTACTCCACTACAAAGCAACATTTAAAAAAATATAATGTTGTTTACACGTTTTTAGAATTTCCTGAATAATCTGAACACAGTGCTGTCAAAAGTACCAACTTCGGTACCAAGTTGGTTGTGAAATTTTAAAAATGTGACGATACCAGCATTTTGAGCGCCGTTGAGCAGATTCTTAAGCGCCTCTGATTGGCCATTGTGTTCACGCACTCAACAGACAAGTCTGTGATTGGCTACAATGATCAACGCTTACGTGTTGTAAATGGACATCAGTGACACTCTTCACCGAGGACTTGCATAGAAACGCACGGAAGTGTTTGAAAGCTTTGTTGAGCATGAATTGATCAGCAGTGATAGTAAAGACATGTAATGTTACAAAAAAATTCAATTTCAAATAAATTTTTCCATTTTCAACTTTCCATTCTAAAAATATTTCCACAAAAATATTAAGCAGCACAAGCACAACTGTTTTCAGAACGCTTTCTCTACTATTTTTTTCATTTTTAGTTTTTTTTGTAATAATAAATATTTCTTGAGCACCAAATTAGCATTATGAAAGATCATGTGAAACTGAAGACTTGTCAAGCAGCTGCATTCATAAACATTAAAATATTATTTTATGTTGGTAATAAACTAATAAATTGTAATTTTTGAAATTGAAGTTTGTGAAAATATATAATGAAATATATTGTCTTTTATATTCTTTTTTGGTTTTATATTGTAATGTTTGATTTATTCAGTTATAGTATTAACAATTGTTCACTTGTTGTGAATCATTTCGGACCTCACTGGTTTTTTGAAATCCCTATAGAGAAAATGAATGGGGGAACATGCATATAAAACTGAATGTTCCATTTGCACTCCTGTGGACCGCAGGTGTGCTCTGTCAGTGTTAGCCTGACGCCTGAGGTGACGTTTCAATGAGAAATGTGAACTTGCTTCTTGAAAAACAGTCTGACTCATTGTGTTATTTCCCTGTAATAGTTGATTTGGCAGAAGTAATGGTGTATCATTTAAAATTGCTGAATGCTCGGAGAAACGTGCGCCACTTCTTCCATCTTTACTTCCGTAAGCAGAATGTGGTGGTCTCATTTTGGTCAGCAGTTTCTTCCTCATGCCTGTCCATCTGTATGAATTGTTTTGGAGGCAAAACATTCTGTTCGCGAGGGCAAACGTCTCACGACATTCCAAAAATAGATGGTTAGCATGGGCGTATACTGTACCCTCTTCCCAGTGTGTGAATTATACATTGCTTTGTAAAGAACATGTGTTTGTGGTCTCATGTCAACGCACGTTCAGGCACATGTACTGACGTGGAGTTAAGTAAGTTTGTTTTGTTTTGTTTTGATTTTTTTTTTAAGGAAGAAGGTGTTCCTAAAGGTACAGTGACAGTGCAGTTGTGTAATTTCGGGAACCTCGTGTTCCGTCAGGTTTCAGAGCAGTAGAGAAATTGAGGTTTCCGCTCGAAACTAGCAGCAGTGACGTCAAGTGTAAGGTCTCTGTCCGAATGCTGAGTGCTTTGCTGACCTCATTCTTCCCACACTGGCTCTGTGGCTGGGTGTTAGAAGTCACGCTTGGTTTTAAAGAATCTGAGCTGACTATTACTGACTCCTACTTTGTCATTCCACTTTTAGCCTGAACCCGCCTGCCTTTATTTCTCTGTAAATGCATGTTTATTTCAGAGCGTTCTAAGGCAGCGCACTTCCTTCTGGCTGCAATTCATAATGCACCTGTCAGTTTGAGTCTTGATTCTTTAATCTTTAAGCTGAGAAAGGAAACCTAAGAAAAGAAATGGGGGGGGGGTACAGTGGTGGTTTAATGCTGCAGTGATTGTAAAATATTTTCTTAATCAATATTGGTTTTCCAGTTACATTTTTCCAGTTAAAAAACTACTGTTCAAATGTTTGGCATTCAGCAAAAGCCCATTAAATGATCAATGAAGAAGACATTTATTATATCACAAGAAGATTTAAATTTTTAAGAATGGCTTTCATTACAGAAACCTGGGGGGGGGGGGGGGGGGGGGGGGGGGATGTATCAGTTTCCCACAAAAATATTAAGCAGCCCAATGCTTTCAACTGTGCAATAACAAGAAATGTCTTTTAAGCAGCAAATTAGCATATTAGAATGATTTCTGAAGGATCATGTGACACTGAACACTGGAGTAATGATGCTGAAAATTTGAACTTTGTGTCAAAAACATTAAAAGACCTTCCCCAAACGTATAATTGGTAGTGTATATGATAGTTTATTTATGCCTAATAGCATTTTTCTTATTATTTTATTGAATCCAACAATATTTAAGGAGGTTTATTTACCAGCTGGATATGAGAGCTGAACTTAATTCATGATATACTGTTAGGAACATTCTAAGTTTATCTTGTTGCATGAGTAAGATATTTTTTCTGGAAAACTGGAATACCAATAGATCAGAAGGTGAGCATTTGAGATGTCATGATCCTGAAATATGACTATCATGTTATTCATACCATGGCATGTAGAGTACTTATAAGAGATTGCTCTGATGGAATGTTTGACAGATAATCAATACAGCAAATTGGATTTCATAAAGTACATTGGGCCCGCCTCACTAAGATTCTTATTTGGTCAATTGTGCCTATATGGCACCCCAAGGAAGGGTCACCAATAAGGGTTGACAAAGTGGACCTTTTGTCCAGTTGGACCTTTTGACGATTACAGACCTTCTTGTAATGTAAAGCTGCTTCGCCAGAATTTGCATTGTAAAAAGCGCTATATAAGTAATGGTGATTTCTTCAAGAGTCATGGTAGTATCCAAAAAATGTATCACCTTTTGTATTTTTGTCTTTTCTTAAAATCCCATTCAGTAACTTTATCTAAATAAACCTGAATCCATCGAACATTAATGAACCTGAAATCAACCTTCATTTTTCACTAGCTTCATCCCCTCATTTTGTTTTAAGCTGTTGTATATTTTCTGTGAATTCACTGAACCATATTTCATGAATTACCGCTCTGGTGACATGAATGGCAGCTTTTGTCAGATTACCATGGCAACATGTCTTGCTTATTGTATTAGGTGTATTCCGTTATTTATTGGTTGTGTTATTTTCATGAGCATCATGCTTGTTGGAGCTGAACTGAACTCTTGACAGCTTTGATAACTGCTTTAGCGTTATTAAATGAAAATGACACGTAAGAGTGATTTGATTTCAGTGTCGTTGGCCTTTTATATTCCCACCCCTACATAACGTGGTTTGCCATCACTTTAAATAGAAACGGCACCGTCAGCTAGATATTATTGGTTCTTGTGCTAATAATATCTGTAATAATTTCAAAGTCAGTCATGATAGCAGACATTTCCAATAAGGCAGAATTGTCATGCCTTATAGCACACTGGTAACTGGTAACATTATCTGCTTTGAGATTTGAAAACGATTATAGAAAAAAGAAAAAGAAATGAATTTGTTTTGGTTTGCTGGAAATCGGCTCGAAGTTAACCTCAGAGTTTGTTTCAAAACATTTTCTGGCTTTGGCTCACTAGAGACCTTAATGGGCTTTTATGTTCAGTGTGTAAACAGATATTTAACTTTTAATTGACACGCTTTGTTAGGTCTAATGACTGCAGTATCAGCCTTTATGATGACCTCAGTGTGTACAGTATTTGTGATTGTCCTTGATGTTCAATGACAGGATAATGCAAGCTAATCTCCTCTTCTTCTATTATTTTTTTTTTCTCCCTCAGGACCCTGCGGGCATATTCGAGCTGGTGGAGCTTGTGGGAAATGGGACCTATGGACAAGTATATAAGGTAAATAATGATTTACTAGAAGTAAGATATGATATGTGTGATTTGGGTGGATATATTGAGTTCAGTCTCAAAAAGATGTTTCCCTCTCCCTTGGTTCAATGATCTGCTCTTACCTGTCAGTGCCTCAGCAGCTCTTGCGTCATACGTGTGGTATGTCCAGGCATGTCAAGACTCATGTGTTTTCTCATACTACTTGTCATTTCTCTGAAAGATCCTTCGCCCACTTCCGTTACCTGCTCAAAAACTAGCAGGTGTGAGTCAGATTTTTCAATTGAAAAGAGATTTAAGTCACCCACACACTACAAGATAATTGGGCCGATTTTGGGCCTTATTCTCCCCTTCTGACAGTCCTTGGTAAAGTCCAGATTATCTTGATGGCTCTAAAGATTCTTATCAGATTTTCCTGTGGTGTGATGTTTGTTAAAGTTCCACTGTGGTGAAAATCAAGTTTTTTTTTTAATGTTGTTTAAATGCCTATGCAGTGTTTTTAAGACGAACCATGTGCAAATTCATATATAAACACCATTGCTAAGTATCTTCCTCTTTAAAACTTTATTGACCTAAAGACAGTTTCAAAAAACGTGGTTTGAAACCGCTGGTGTAACTTATGTCAAAAGTAGCTCATAACCAGTTACGTCAATGTGCTGGTGGGCACATCATTAACTATGGCCGCTCTGAAGCGGGGGAGTCTCGAGAGAATATATACCCAGTATGTTTTTCTGTTGATATGAAAAAACGGGTAGATTTAGCAATATAGGGCGTGTATGATGTATATTACGATGAACTATATGCCTTTCTCCAATGACGTTCTAAGTTGTTCAAAGCATACTCATTTTCAGAAGGTAAAAATGTTGTAAAAAGTGATACCATTGCGCAGCGCTGGCGAGTGGATCTGAGCTTGTGCGAGTGAGTGGAGGCGGGGCTAATTAGCATTTTCATAGATCCGCATATACTAAATGAAGAAAGGGTGTAGTTACATTCAAGCTATATTAAGGCATGAAGAAATTATTTTCACAGGAAAAAAAAAACATTTAAATGCAGGGCTCCAGACTAACTTTTCCATTGGTTGCACTGGTGCTACCAATTTTCTCAGTTGGTCGCACCAGCACATGATTTGGTCACACCTTTTTTCTTCTTTTTTTTGCTACAACAATTTTAATCAATGCACGCTTGATGAATAGTCGACTTAATCTTAAATATATTATATATATTATATGCTGGCTCGTCCTTTCCGCCAGCATCCTTGAACTCCAATTGTTGTTTTTTTTATTATTATTATTCAGCTATTAACCTTTTAATTTTTAAATGGCTTAATTCCTAAATGTCCTGAATTCCTAATTGCCGCGTTTCATCATTGTTGAGCAATGTAAGTTCGCTCTCTAGCGGTTAATAAGTAAAACTGTATGTGTCTTGCGGAAGAACATTGTAGCCGGAACTACTTCTCTCTGTTTGTCTATGACGAGTCACGCAGGGACTGTGATACTCCGCATGCCGAGCCGAGCCTGATCTGAAATAGTCCGATTATAAACACTTATTAAAGGCATACCGTAGTGATTCAGGATAAGACAAAAACACGTTGGAAAAATGCCGCATCGATCTCATATAAATTGTAAATATCCAACATGTTTATCCAAACCAGCTGCTTTCTTTTTTTTTAACACGCGCGAATTTTCTTTAAAAAGCAGTCCAAACACTGTTATTGCCATTTCTTCTTGCCTGTCGTCCGCCATGTTCGTTTACTCTACAGTCACGTTTGAGCCGCATCGAGAAATTTTGCGAAATGTCCCGTGTTCACAGACTCTGGTTGTTTGCGAACGGAATCTGTTAGTGTGTGTTGCGCTGTCTTTGTCACATCGCCGCACTCCACACACTACAGGAACAAAACTTTTCATGTTTTTGATCGCTCACATTTTGAAAATCTTTTAGTGCGGGCCAATCTTTAGGTGAATTCTTTGAGAGGGTGATTTGTAAGGTTTAGGTATGCAAACAACATGAATGAAAATATCAAGTTTAAGTTGCAGATCATTGTGTGTTGGGCTTTGTATTGTTTGATATGTTCTGAACAGGTTGGCATGATTGAACTCGAAGTTCTTCTGTGTGTTTTTTTTTTTTGTTTGTTTATTTTTTGGTTTGAAAGTGAAAAGACATTCCTTTTAGTCTTAATCCACAGCGATCAGACTGTTAAATTGGGTGGCTGATGCATGTCAAAAGGAAAATACTATTGATCTGTTTTTTGGAATGAAGAGATCACCAATCCAATATTGAAAAAAAAAAAAATATATATATATAAGCCTGGAGCAGGGATGATGGAGCAGATAAGCAGTCTTTCAATCTTACCCTCTGTCATAATGCAGTACTTTTAAAGGATTAGTCCCCCCCCCCCCCCCCCCCAAAAAAAAAAAAAATTTTAAATCCTGTCATTTACTCATCCTCGTCATTCTAAAAACTGCATGACTTTCTTTCTTCTGTGAAACACAAAAGGAATGGTAGGATAGCCATGCTGCTGCTTTTTTTTTTGTAAGATGAAAAAAAATGTGAACTTATGCTGTGAAAACCACTAAATTAGTCCATACATAGAACTTATATGCTGTATAGCTATTGCAATTTCAAAAACAGTGCACTAGTTGTATGGACTTCTTTATCATACTGTAATTGTGCTTTAGTTCTCTTCAATTTTTCTTAGTTTAAAATAACTTGATTGCCATCACAAGAATAATATTTCAAAGCTGAATTTTCAGTATCATTACTCCAGTCTTCATGATCCTTCAGAAAACACTCTAATATGCCGATTTGGTCCTCAGAATCATTTCATTGTTGAAAAAAGTTCAAAAGAACAGCTTTTAAACTTTTTAATTTGACAATTTAATCAATTTAATGCATCCATGCTGAATAAAAGTGGAATTTTTTTTTTTTTTTTTTTTTTTTAAACACACTCGCCAAAACTTTGGAACAACTGGTATAAAGTATATACTCTATCGTTCATTCAAGTCATACAGGATTGAGACATGAGAAATGAGAGTGAGTAAATTATGTCAGACTACTTTATTTTTAGATAAACTATCCTTTCAAATAAGAATTTATTACACATACGTATGGAGTTATTGGACAAATGTAAAAAGTGAAAGAGGATGTGGTTGTAATAGTCATATTAGAGTTGTCAGCGAAAAGCCGCAGTTTACAGAAGTTTTTGGGGTTGACATTGAGCTCTGTGTGAGTGCAGTCAGTATACCGAGAGAATCTGTAGGAGGTGTGATTCTGAGGTGTCGCCCACTTGTGAAGGTGTATGGAGGGGTCAGATCCTATCAGGTGCTAAATTTTGTTTCCATTAGTCACCCATGATGGTATTGTTGTGATGAATTTAATCTCCTTTTTACAAGAAATGAGGCTGATGCATCACAGCAAAAGATTAACTCGGCTAATCGAACGGGCACCCTTCGTGTGTAGTTTGCATGCGTTAATGAGAGTGAAAGAGAAACGGCGTGAAGAAAGGAGAAAAATGAGAAATCATGTGAGGCCGTGGAATTCGCTAAACTGTCAGCTGAATCAGCGCCTTACTGTACTGCCATTCCTTATTAATGTGCCATTTAAGACACGTGTGCTCATACCATGACCAAGATTCCTCTGCTCATAAACCATTTTTTCAGTGTGATTTCAGAGTTGTTGTAGGATCTTGGTTTTTATCAAGTTTTGTGGCGGGTATGTTAGCTTTAAGTCCATTTTTATGCTTATGTGCTTCTAAAGGCTTTTTTCAGACATAGGCATTTAAAAAACACAATCTTTCTGTTCTGGAGACAAAAATATTTGACTCATGCTGCACTACACAGATTTTTGGCCAATCAAAAGCTCTTTTGACTGAGAATGGCCCTGCCCCAATTCCAACTGCCACTGACTATTGACTGTTAAAAATGGCAAAAAAAAAT
Organism: Opsariichthys bidens; assembly: GCA_037194245.1. NCBI lineage: Eukaryota > Metazoa > Chordata > Actinopteri > Cypriniformes > Xenocyprididae > Opsariichthys > Opsariichthys bidens. Next base: position 8,823,629 of record CM074301.1, on the reverse strand, counting down.
TTGGGAAGAGAGAGAATAAAAACATTAGCCCAGTCCTGTTTCAAAAGGAAATACACCAGTACAGAAATGAAAACCGCGCTTGTCTCAAATTCAAGGTGCGTCTTATCAACACCATTAGCGCCACGAAACCGAATTGTAAAATTAACTCTAAAAAAAACAACAACTTTCTTTTGCTAATAAATATGGTTGCTTGGGTGTTTATTAGCTGAGTGTTTACTTGATGTTTGCTTAATGTCCATACCTTCTTTAATGTAAATCTATGGAATTTCTTTGCCATTTTTATTGCATTTCTTTTTATCGCAAATCAGAAGTAATGGTGCACATAGTTGGAGGTATAATTCATATCTGTAACAGAAACTGTACAGGATGAGTTACTCACCGAATATTAACACTTAGCAATAGAGTGAGTAATAGTAATAGTCATGCTTTCCTTGGGAAACACGTTTCCCAAACATTCCTGCCTCCTGGTTTTACCATAGTTTGTACAAGGAGGAAGTCTGAGCCCAAATTAACAGAGCTTCACAATTTGGACCGCTCAAACAAATAGAGCCACTATAAATGGCTTACTTTAGTTTGCATTCATTTTTATTTTACCTTGTAAAGGTAAATTTGTGTCTGGTAAGCCAGGAAGAAAGCACAGTCTGTGATTTTCATGCACCGGATATGCGTGGGCTAATCGGTTCAAAAATATATAAAAATGAATATAAAACACACTTGCTCATTTAAGTGTGGGAGTTTTTCAAAAGCACAAGCGCATGCTCCTGACATCTTTCATAATTCAGATATTATTTTGAACAGCAGGCATGAATGTGTAATCGGAGTAGTTTTTTGAACCGAGTTAGACATTTTGTGGATGACATTATGGTTTTGGTGAAGTCACATTCAGGTCACAAGTGGCAGTGATTGACTGAATGTTTAGTGGTAAAGAGAGAATAGAGTCAGTGAATTCAGTGAATCGTGGTATTTATGCATTGATGAACAGTTTTTCTTTTGGCAACCATGACATTTTCTTTGACTTTTTATAAGAGATGTCAAGCCTCCACTTTTGAGCCAGACTGTTGATTTGAATTGCTTCATTATGTGAATTCTTTTATTTATTACTCCTATTTGTTTTCTTGTTAGTTTGAAATCAGTCATTATATATCTTTATGAATATTATGAGTTAAGTGGAATATAACATTTCTGCTTATGCTAATTCAGTCAATTGGTAATGTCATTTCAGACATATTTTCATTTTTTCTGCAGACACTGATTATTAAACTTTGTTCATATTTATATTTAATAAATAAATAAAAATATACTCTACCTTTTCAAAGGTTTTTTCTAACACTTTTATTCAGTCCAATGGATGCATTACATTGATCAAAAACGATGACAGTGATTTGTAATGCTACAAAAGATTTCCATCTCAAAAAATGTTTTTTTTTTTTTTTTTTAACTTTGTTCATCAAAGAATCCTGACAAATGTTTGTTTTATACAAAAATGTTTAATTTTAAGTGATATAGCAAGACATGTTTCTTGAGCACCAAATTAACATATTAGAATGATTTCTGAAGGCTTTAACTTCACTGGAATACATGTATAAAATATATTAAATTATTTAAAATTTTTGATCAAGTTGATGCAGCCTTGGTGTGAGCATAAGAAACATTAAAAACTCTTCCTTCCTCAGATCTTTCAGGGATAGTGTAAAAACTTAAAGGGTTCATGATATGCTATTTTAAAAATTCATTATTTTGTTTATTGGATCTAATAGAATAGGTTAAACATATTTTTTCACATACTGTACATTATTACAGCTCTTCTTCTATTCCCAGTCTGTCTGAAATGTGCATTTCTACAAAGTTCCTCCTTCCAAAAGTGCTCTGATTGGCCAGCTGACCCCGTGTGTTGTGATTGGGCAAACACATCAAGTGTGTCGGAAATGTATCGGCCCGTACCATGACCACAAGCTTCAGTTTCCAAGGCTTTTAGCAATTGTAAAAACAGTTAATGTCGTCTGTTTCACCATATCAGTTTGAGCCCGAGTCGGATTCTGAAAATGCGGATGGTTAAACTGATCGATCGGAACCAACGAGGACGACTTGAGCAGAACGTTTCACCATAGCAATAAGCCTGCATTGTACTCTCCCAGGTTCAGGAGGATGTCCTCTGTAAATGTGCACAAGCAAACTTTTGGGTTGTACTGCTCAGCAACAGCTTTATAAATAAATCTTAACCACTGATTCCTAATTTCATCCGTTTTCTCAAGGCCCAAAAAAGGATTTGCTTTCGCATCCAGACATGCATCATCTCCGCGACATGACGACAACACTGCAGTTCACTGAAACTTCGCTGCCTTTTTGCTATTGGATTTGAATATTTCACATTGTGACATCAACATTTGAGGAATTAATGTTTGATGTAGGCATTTTAGTTGGATAAATCACTTTTTGCAGATCAAAGACCTGCAAAAAAGGAAAATATTAAACGGTCATGAAACCTGAAATCAATTTTTTAAGATTTGTTCGTCATAGAAGACAATGTTATCCGTTAGTTTTGATTGTTGGAGAAAACTAGTTCATTTTAAAAAATGTTATTTTTTTTGGTGATATTTTTAACGATAGTAAATCGATGACTCGTTGTCTCATAATTCATGAGACTGCGTGTCCTTATCCTATGAGAAGACAGCTCGCTTTATTATTCAACGCAGCATTCGTTTCCTATGACAGGTACTTCAAACAGTGAGATCACGTACAGTATATGAAAGATGCATTAATGGATCAAAAATGAGTGTTTGTTTTTGCTTTAAGGGTTACTGCGTCAAATAATTCTCTTCAATAGATCCAGACTCTGACACAAACACGATTCATCCACACTGAGTGTAACCAGTCTTTGTCCCTTTAACAGATCAAACGGCTAATAAAAACACTGCAGAATAAGCCTCAAGTTATTAAAGTTAAGATGCAACAGCGTGTTCATATACATTTTCGACGCAGAACAAATGCTGTGCATTTATTTGTGTATTAAATTGTAGGTGTCACAGGATGTGTGTATGTGTGTAATTTGGTAATCTTACAAAGCCATTGTGTTGTGTGTAATGGTAATTCGCTGCATGCATTTGTGGTGTTCTCGGTCTCCCCTCTTCCCCCTCCACTCCGCAGCTTAACCACGCCCACTTTTGTAGCATTTTTCAAAATTGTGTGAACTAGTATTGAAACAGAGTGTTTCATGACCCTTTAAAAAGCATCATATGATTCCATATGAACATTTTTGGCTTTTTGATCCTATTGACATAATGCCAATGAACAACTTACATTTTACAATAACTAAACAATGCCAAATAATACCGAAGAGGTCCTCGGGCTTCCATTAGTGCAGAATTAGTAGGCTAAATCGACTGCGCTACCCAACGCCAATTTCACGGTGTCTGGAGCATCATGGATAAATTGTGGGTAATTTCCTTAGAACTAAGTTGCTTAGAAGCTCAGATGTGCTCAACCGTGGCAAAACCTTTTTCTTTTTTTAGTCAGTCTTGTTAAACAGATGTCCTCTGCCTCACTCTGTAGGTCTGTAGCAGCATGTTTCCACGTCTCTGTTGGAGTTTGCGGAGTTCATCTTAACGTTGTGCTTTTTTGTACTGTAATTTAGATTCTGGAAGCAGGGCCTCATTTTCACATTATTACTCATTCTTCAGATCTGTCAATTTGGGTCAACTTTGAAATGGAGTTGGTTGCTGGAGTGTTCTTATTCCTATTAACGGGGGTTCTTTGAACTCTTGGACTCCTGCTTTGCTGGCAGGCGGTTTAATTAGTCCAAGGTTCATAGGTTACGACCTCACTGGCCTGCTGGAACAGATCAGCATATTGATCATTGTATTTGAGTAGATGCAGGTGACCAATCATTAGTCACGATGAAACTGAAGTAGCGACAGATTTTGAGATCACAGTGTAACAGATTATCGGAAAAGAAAAAATGAAGGGTGGGGACTTGATTCTGTCGGTTGTTGATTGGACTTTTAGATGTCTGTTGCACTGAAAAGTGGAGGCAGATGAAGGTGAGCTTGCAGAGAAGAGGTTTAATTGGACTAAATGACTGAAAAAGGCCTGCGTACATCACCAGAGAGAAGTCTGACATTTTCAAGTAAAACATTGCAAGGTCTTTTTTTTTTTTTTTATTATTTTTAACTATAACATGCATTTACAAAATTTCGTTTCATGCTGACTTTAAAGGAAATTCAGGAGTTTGATTGGAGTCTCTGCAGAGCCCACACAGCCCTTTCTCTGGTGGTGCGCCATCTTGGGAGATCCAGAAAGCCATTAAAAACGTGCCCTGTATTAGAAGAAATGGGTTCTGGGTCAGGATGTGCAGCGTTGGGATCGCTCATCTCCCACTCACATGACACTGCTTTTGAGAGAAATCTGCTATGAAGGAGAAAGATGGAAATGAAGGCACTTTTATTAAAGCTTGTGAGTTTTCCTTTCACAACGCGCACTTGTAAAATCGTAAAATTGGTCATAATAGTCTTAACGTATATGATAGCTTTGTGAGGAACAAACTGAAATTTAAGTCACGATTCAATGATCTTGCTCGACAGTCATTTGCATTTTGTTCACTGTATTGGAATAGAGCATTTCTGCAATCCTTTTTTTTTTTCCCATGGATGAAAAAAGGCATAAAGGTTTCGATAAACATTGAGTTTTTATTTCTATGTGAATTATTCCTTTTAATTTTGACATGTAACTTCCCATACTTGAATGATACCTCAGACTGTGCGACTTCATGAGCGAGGTGACCGTTTCATCTAGATTTCTTTTTTGATTGTTTTTAGCAGTAGTGTTTTAGGTTTTAGACCGTTTTTACAGTAAAACCCCCTCTGAAAAGTATTTTAAACACAGTCGCATTAACACAGACATCTTTGGCCTTTGAGCATTGCATTTTTGAGACCGCATGTCAAGTTAAAAATAGTTTAACTCTCAAGACCCCCTTACATTCGGTTCCTTTTTTTGTGTGTGCTTCGTTTTAGGCTCGAATACACTACACAGATTTTTTCCAGATTCATGCCTCTATTTACAGTCTAGACGAGTCGGCACTAGTTGTTGAAAGTCAGAACCAGTCTGCAGATTTGAGTTGACAGATTTCACTTAAAAACGTGTGATAGGCATCCATAAGAAACGCAACCACTTTGGTTCAGGTGAACCAGAGACCAGTTTTCCTAAAGTCGTTCATATTCATCATTCTATTTGATTTGATTTCGATTCAGTTGGAGTCAATATTGATTAATTGGGGTCTATCAGTTACAATTGACTACAATAATGGCTACATTTTAACTGATTTGTAGGCTGTTTGCATTTCAATTACACAATGAACTTTTTATAATAACATTAAAGTAACATTATACTGTCTTTAAGTTTTTAATGACAATTATGTTTCTATTGTAAAAAAAAATACAATGAAACAAGCTGTTTTATTGACGTCTTTCTGTGGTTGAAACTGCGATTTACATGAGACATGTTTGGGACATGAATGAGACAATGTTGTGCAATTTCAACATACCGTCTGATGTTCATTGTTTGTTTTATGCTTTAACTATTAGTATAAAGTGGAAGTAATGATCATTTCATACGCGCACCACTGTCGCTTTAGACTTTCGACAGAATTTGAAAGCAGAGACTTTTGTTTCTCAGTACACATCTTGTGATTTATGGCAAGCACGGATCAAAGTTTTGTTCTTTATCAGCTGAAATCAGCATAGACTGAAAGATCGATTTTTTTGGGGGGGTTTAAGAATCTATGTTCGATGTCAGTTCTTCAAAAATGATTCACTTAAAACTGAAAAATTGGTTTGTTTGGGGTTTTTTTTTGTTTTTCTCCTCCCCTCCCAGCCCTAGTCATTTTGGCAACCCATCGATTTGTTGATTTATGTAGTTTTGCACATCTCTAACTCAAAACATCTTACCAACCACATACCAACTCCCTGGCAACCACCCACAAAACCCTAGCATTGTAGCAGCAAGTTTGTGATGTTAAAGTACCAAAACAGCTGGTTCCGTATTTTCAGTGATGCCTTAGCATGTTCTTCTCACCCATGCATTATGAGATAAACACAGAGCTTACGGTTAAATAAGGAAGCTTCCACAATGAGGCTCTAAATAAAACACCAACTTCCTGCATTCCATAAGTGACTGCAGGGCATGTGGTCTTTTGAAGGCTGTTCTCTGAATGGAAGATGAGTGAAGAGATTCTGGCCCTTCCAAAGCTCTCTCTGAGACTGAGCTGAGAGGGTCATGCTAGGTCACATGTCTCAGGAACAAGAGGAGCTGTCTGTAAAAGAGTGTGAAAATCACAAACCTCCTCCGCCTTCCAGGCCTGTTGCTAGGCTACCGAGAGGAAGTGGTGCGTTGTGCTTTTTTTTTTTTTTTTTTTTTTTTGCACTGGCACCCTGTGTCTACCGTTAAGCAGTACAAACATACACCAGTCTTGCAGTGACGAATGACTTCCTGATCCTGATTGTACAATAATAACTGTTCCATTTTCACAACTTCTACAATATAAATGACTGTCATTGCCGTTGTTTGGCTTCCCTACCTTCCTGCAGATACCGTCTTAGTTCTCATGATTGGATTGAGTATAGCCAATAGCAGCTGTGATGATGAAACCGCACAGCAATGTCTTCCTGACAACATTTTGAGGCTATAGTTACAATGCATTATACCGCAAGCTCTCTGATAGCCATTTACAGTCATTTCAGATATAATAGGAACAGACCTCAGTATGCATTTCAGCTGCCATTCCAGATTAGAAGGATTCTGTGACCACATAGTGTGCTTATCTGTTTGGCTTGTAAAAGCATTTACATCCATCATACATAGGCTACAAAAAAAAAATCTGCAGATGAGAATGAAAAAGCTAATCGTTTTAAGTATAAAACATCCTATGAGTTTGTTGAAACTGTGTAATACAGTACGATAAGTACAGTAAGCATATTTTTTCTGTTTGAAAAGCCCAGATTCCCTCCTGCAGATGTGCACTATACATTAGGGGCCCTTCACACGGAGCGCTTTATTCCATTCCAATTGCAGCATGTCACGCATGACACGGCGTTCTAAAAAATGTGGCACTCGAGTTAAAAACAGTTCAACTTTTTAAAAAAACTTGCGTTTTCCCCATTCCACTGCCCGCATCTCACATTTTTCAAAATAAAAACGTGTCCCATGTGAATGAGCCCTAAGACTTTTTATTATATTATGTACAATTTAATGTTTTATTATATTGTGTATGTATATATATATATATATATATATATATATATATATATTTTTTTTTTGTCAGTACTCGACACAACTATTGCCATGAGAATTGACCCTTGTGTGTGAAGCAGTCTGGCGTAAAATGACTGCATTTTAACAACACTCTACTACAACAACTCTTCCTCTTCTCTAAAGAAGCCCAATATGTCCTCACCCCCTTTGTTGCATGCTCTCGGGGACAGGGTTTATGTAAATTTTAGGATTAGTGATGTCACTAACCCAGGAAAAAGCTTGTTGTAGTCCCTACCAGCCATTTGTTGTAGTCCTTAAACAGAGAATTCTGTAAAAGAGAACATTACATATTAACTCAAATTTAAAAAGTGAAATCATCATCAGCCACCCCTTTAAATCAAGTAAAATTTGCTTGATTGGACTGTCAAAGTGTAAGAGATTTTTACATAAAATTGCAAAATGGCTGTATTTATTTATCAAAATAACATTTACAAAATGTAATATGCAATGGAATGAAGTCATGTAACAGCAGTTTAAAACGGTTTTTGTTGGATACTGTTTTGCATACTGTTTTGCATTATGTTTCTAAAAATACAGTATATATGCCATATGTTAATTGAGTATGTTAATATTCCATACTGAACACACTGCACTTATATTTATCTCTAATATTGCATGGTCGGCTCATTTTTGCCTTGCTTTTTTATGGCTTATGGCAGTTGAGGACAGTCTTATCTTATACGTCAGGGCTCCAGAACTTTTCAGTTAATCTCCGTCAGGATGCCAGATGGTTTTTCCAGTTAGCAGTCGGCCGTGTGAATCTTCTCATCAGGAAAGACTCTGAGCTTTAGGGTGCAAATCCATCACACATGCACCCATTCACCATGTCCACACAACTGATTCATTAATATGCCAGCAATAATTTATTACGATTAGTATTATGATGATTGGCTCATGATCTGTCACAGATGTATTCAAATTAGCCAACATTTTTGTCCAGTCAGCATCTCTTTCCACTTCACCCTTTCCAAGTTTTATCAAAGCAACCACTCAGAACACCCTTGCCATTACATGGCAACACCCTGGCAACCACTTAAAACACTGCATGGCTAATAATTAAATCTAAACGGATGATAAAGACATGGGTCTGCACAAATAATCAAATTAAAACTCAAATTGACATGTACAACTCATAATACATGTGTTTTCCGAGTGGCTCGGTTCACAGTAAATGCTGCTTCTCACAAACTCCGCCTTTGCAAGCTCTGAGTTTAGCATGAATTTAGGAAAGGTGAAGTGTGTTAGGTTTAGTTTTTGTACATTCAAATTTGCATAATTTAATGCTTATGTTTACAGCATTTGCAATATTAAAGGATTAGTTCACCCAAAAGTGAAAAATCTGTCATTTACTACTCGCCCTCATGTCATTCCAAACCTGTAAGACCTTCATTCATCTTCGGAACACAAATAAAGTTATTATTGATGAAATCCAAGAGCTTTCTGTCCCTCCATTTGGAGCAACGCAATTTACACATTCAAGGTCTAGAAAAATAGGAAATACATTATTAAATTAATCCATGTGATACCAGTGGTTTAAACACACTTATATGAAGCGACACATAATAATATTAAAAAAAACCCGTAATTTACCACATTATTTACGAAAATATTGACCTGCAATCCCTTTCCTATCATTCTGGACAGAATTTTCATTTTAGGGTGAACTATCCCTTTAAACTATCTTAGGGGGTATTCAAGTAAGTGTTTTAGATCTAATGGATTTGACTGTCAAAAAATTCGGGAACCCCTGTTTTAGAGAGCAGGGTAGGGGATATAAAGATGGCTATTACTCCTTTTTAATTTAAAGTTAGTAAATAGCACATGCTGCGGTTCAATTTATATTTATTTTGTGTAATATTTACTAAATTAGAAATGAAATTGAACTTGGAACAAAAAACCTATAAAATAAACATATTTATACTATACTACTAAGTCTCGATTCCAACACTTATCGGTCAATGCCAATCATTTAAAAATGTTCAATTTCAACCATGGCGATATATCGGTCGACCACTAGTAAAAATCTAGTTCTATTAGATGCTCAAAATGGGATCGAGAAATGACATGAGCCATATTCAAACGCGGTGCACGTCACGCCATGGCTCCTGAGTGTCTGTGTTTGATAAAATATGTCGAAAGTACAGTGATTTTCTTATTTTTATAAAGCCATGGGGTTTGTCTGGGTTTCTCCACTCATTAATACTTTCCAATAGTGGTTGAAGTTGTTAATGAGCACTGATGGGACTTATATGACGTTCTCTCCTCATGTCCTCCTTTCTGTTTCCCACCTCTTTTTCGCTCCCTCCCTCCTTCTCTCGCCGAAACATCTCCTCTGCTCAGAATCAAAGCGGTGGGAGTGTGTTGGGTGAGGAGATGAAGTGTGCATAATTCATTCTGAAGAGCACACACTGGGTGATTCTGCCGTTCAGATGAATGCACTTCTGCTCAGATCTGCTGCGCTATCTCCTGCTATTGTCCCGAAACACGGGACCTGCTGTGCGTGCAGATGATCTGTGTCCGCGGTGTCTGTTTCCCTCATTCTGGTTATGAAATGAAATTGAGCCCAGAGGAAGTGAGGAACTTGACAGGTAAACAAGAGGGAATTGGGGGAGACCTGGGACAGTGATTTCCATTTCCACATTCCTTCGGTTCCTTCATAACAGTGCAACGATCCAACTTGCGTAACGCTTTTCGAGGTTCATCCAATCCAAACGGGGTTGTCATCTGGTGGCATTGTAACGCGCACACACACACACATTCACAAACATGAAATGGTACAGCCAAGATCCCGAGATCATTCACACAGGTTTTTGGGTCCGTTTCAATCATTTTAGGAAGCGAGTGTGTTTTTTTTCCTGTGCTGTTACGTAATGATGGTGCCTGCCAGAGAGGCTTACGTCAGCCTATTCTTCTGCCACAGATAGATCTCATTACCACACGTTCAATAATGATGGCATGATGTTCGTGTGATGCTCATAAATTGTATTTCCTCTTTCTCTCTTCAGGGACGCCATGTTAAGACGGGCCAGCTTGCTGCAATCAAGGTCATGGATGTCACTGGGGTAAGAGCACAAGGAGGGCAGGCCATGATAGTTTCCTTTCTGTGTCTGTTTGACTTTTACACACACAAACATGCATGGGTTATTCTCAGTGCCATTTGAACCTTTTTATTGTCATTTAAAATGAGAAAAACTTCCATGAAACAAAGTACCACGGCTGTAACCACCGTAGACGTGGAACGACCACCATAGGAACACACACCAGATTATTATTTAGATTTTCCATGGCTTTTTCTCAGACAATGCATCAAACATGTTGGAATATTTTAATAAACTAAATTTCGGTAACACTTTATTTTAGTGTCATTGTTGTAATTATGCATAATTACATGCAATTAACCCTAAACCAAACCCTCATCCTTATCATAACACTAGATTACGTACATGTAGTTAATTAATATCACTCAGTACTTAAATGTATAATTACACTGTAATGTGGACACCTTAAAATAAAGTGTAACCAATTTATTTGAAAGCTTATTGGTAAAAAACTTATTTGTAAAGCTTATTAACATTGGTAAATATTAACTTTTAAAATATATTATTTATAGAAATTAATAGAAATAGTAATGTTTTTGAAAGCAGTATCTTGTGCTAACAAAGGTTGCATTTAATTGATCAGCAATTAAAATATTTGTATTAGTAATATTGTGATATATTTTTGCAATTTTTAATAACTGTTGTCTTTTTGAGTATATTTTAAAATGTTTATTCTTATGATGGCAAAGCTGAATTTTCAGCATCTTTACTCCAGTCTTCAGTGTCACGTGATCCCTCTTAAACATTTCTTCTTATTATTATCATTGTTGGAAACAGTTGTGCTACTTAGTATTTTTGTGGAAACAGTGACACATTTTTTTTCAGGATTCTTTGATGAATAGAGTTAAAAAATAATTTTTTTTTATACTAATATAAATTATAAATAACATGTATTAAATATTAACTTTTTTTCCTATGACCCATTATTCTGATATTCAAAGTTTTTTTGTTGAAATACTTTGTTTATTAGTAATTCATAATAATAATAATAGTGTAATATACAGAGATAACCAAGTAAACCATTTGTAGGTTGATCCTGTAAAGCTTTGTCACACTATTTCTTTGTCTGAGCATTCCAACCAGCCTGACGTAGCAACAGAATCAACCAGTGGCATGAGTTTGGCTGGCAAATGTCAGATGGAAGAATTGTTTGAGAAAATGTGTTTGAAAACAATCATTTTATACCCAATTTTGTTTTTGCTAGTGGAACAGAATTTACACACTTCACGTTGAAAAATAAAAGTAAAATAAGTTACATACATTTACTGTTCACACTGTGGAACTAAAACACAAATGGGGCCATTTCCTGACAATGACTCGCTTATTTTCCGACTCTGTCTCAAGTGTTGTCTGTTTTATTTGACAGGATGAGGAGGAGGAGATCAAAGCTGAGATCAACATGCTGAAAAAATACTCCCACCATCGAAACATCGCCACGTACTATGGTGCCTTCATCAAGAAGAACCCACCTGGCATGGATGACCAGCTTTGGGTCAGTCTTCACCAGTAGAAGGCACCAAGAATCAGGGTTATTTAGTTTGTGATCGTTTCCTTGTTTTTGTGTGTAGTACAGTGCAGTGTTAGGGAGTAGATAGCTAAATGTAGTGGTTAACTTCATTTTCAGTAGTGTGCCAGTAGTTTTGCTGTTATATATTTTCATTCAGAGGTGGTGTAGACAAAATGACAAAATGCACCCATATTTTTTATATATATATATATATATATATATATATATATATATATATATATATATATATATATATATATATATATCTTATTTAAAAAAAAAATTATTCGTAGCACGTGAAACATGACTGTAGCATAACCTTTTAATCATTTGAAACCGCTTTTATTTCCGTATTGATATTTAATGAGAGCTTTTATTGTATTTTAATGTATTTTTTAAAAATTTATTTTTTTATTTTTTTAGTTTCAAGTCATATTTAATGTGCTTTTGTATTTTTTAGGTTTAATTTATTTTATTTGTTTCAGTTTTAGTCATTTAGGGTCTGCAAGCTAGGACTCGAAATTGCTACATGCTGCCCACAAGGCTATCGGCCTAAGTAACATAATCAGAAAAGTTTCAGGATTACATTTTGATTACAGATTATGAAGACAATACATTTCTCCTTTGGAATAACATGCACCGATAACCAATAAGACAAGAATTACGCATTAAACATTTTGAGTATTATGTAACTTTAGAATCTATAGCCTCCAAAATAGCTTCCTCGACACTGGTAAGGTAACACTTTCCATTAGTTGCTGATTTCTCACAGAAATGCGGTGTTCACACTCTGTACAAAGTTGCCCAGCCCCTGTTGTTTTCACCTCCTTACGTTGAACACAGGCTGCCAGCCTCATTTCCTCTGTGGTGAGCTGTGTCGTTCTCTTTGCCCAGCAACATAAAGATAAGTGACACACTGAAGACGTATACTTGCACTAGAGCCTCTGTCAGCACAACCAGCCTCCATTGAGGGTCTTTGTAAGAAAGATTTCCCTTAGAGGAAAAAAAACTGCCAACTCAGCAGTCGTGACTTTGTGGAGAGTCTTAGAGGCCAAACCTGTTTAGACCCATCTGAGGGCTAGCTCAAGAGAGCATTCAAAACCAACCGGTGTTTCAGAAATAACATCATAATCTGCTCATGAATTACATTTATTGACTTTTATGGTGCCCCAGGGGCCACTAATGAGAATAGGGCTCTTTTTATGAATGTCCTGGGTAAAAATGTAAAGGCAAAGAAGTAAAAACACAACTGGGTTTAGAAGTTTGCATGTCACTGCCACTTACTAAAAGTCTACATTAACACAAAGGTAGGGCAAAAGGAGGGGTGGGTGGAGAAACCGCTTGGCTTGAACTTAATTCTTTGTGTTAAATCTTATTCTCTGGACTCTTTTAACTGGAAACAATTGTGAAATTCCCCTTTAACCACTAATACCTTTTATTGTACCCTTCTGTCTTCTTCAAAACTCCAAGTGGGAAAATGAAGTTGACCTGGGACAGTTGTGTCACTTACAGATCTAGTTTCAGCTGAAAAGGTGAAATTCGTGAGTGTGAGTGTTGAATGTGGCGTCTAAATAAAATATAGGTTCTGCCACTTGTGAGCTGCTGTAATTAAAAGGAACATTATAGATACTTTTTGAAATCAAAATGATTTTTTACTTTTAATTTTTGTTCCTCAAAGGCTGGATTGAACTCCTCAGTGGTATTTGACACGCTTGCTTTAGGTATCCAAATTTATATTTTAGATTATTTTTAAACAGCAACTTTTCATGTTACAGCGCCTTAAACCAGAAAATTGCTGTAGCTGATTAGCCAACATTTCAACATCAGGTCCTGTTCACACATGACCTCTTAATGCTGTTAAATATATGACAAAGTCTGTATGTGTGACAGCGCCAATGTAGTTCTCTAAATTATCATTGTATCATTCATGTGGTTTGGTAGGTTTTATCCTAATTTGGTTGAGGTTGTGTGTCTGTAGTTGGTGATGGAGTTTTGTGGCGCTGGTTCAGTGACGGACCTGATAAAGAACACCAAAGGGAACTCTCTTAAGGAGGAGTGGACGGCCTACATCTGCAGAGAGATCCTCAGGGTGAGTTTGTGTGTATTATGGACCACTAGAAGATGTCTTTAGCTTCCAGATGTGTTATTTCTGATGACCTTCTCCAGTTGAGTTTAACCTCTTCATCTGGTTTTCATAGGGTTTGACCCACTTGCATCAACATAAAGTAATCCATCGTGATATCAAAGGTCAAAACGTTTTGCTCACAGAAAATGCTGAAGTCAAACTTGGTGAGTTCACACCCCTGACGGCTATAAAACAAACAACACTATGTACAATCTGCACTTATTCTAGTCACTATGTACTCTACTGTCTAGTTTGTAAATGTTTGAAAGTTAAAATTTTGCTATTTAACATCGCAGTCTGATAGCCACTCCCCCTCTTCTACGGATGGAAAGCTGGGAAAGATGGGTGCAATTAGTGTCTAATATTCCACACTTTGTTTTTTTCCGTTAAATTAGTGCATCATCTGGGTTTTTAACTTCCACTTTTCACTTCCACTGTCTGTTATCTTGGCTTTTATGAGAAAACGCTTCTCTGCCATCGACGATTTTTTACCGCTTTCCGTGTCTTCACTGTAGTAAGCTAGGGGGCGCTATGACACATCTTCTGAACAAGTACAGTGTCTCCTGATCAAAATACAGGCAAAAAAAAACATGCAGCAACGAACGATCTCATATGTAAGCAGATGTTGTGCTTACAAAAAAAATTGTGCTTTTTCTATTTGGAATTTTCAGTGTGAACACTACTTGCATTATTTATACTAAAAAAATGACACAAATGGCTTAACACCTAGTGTTGAGGTGTAACTAAATAAAAGTATCACACACTGCTAAACTACATTTTGGTAGTGCGTAAAATCCAGTACTTTCTTCCCCAATAAATACCAGCGTATTGTGAAAAAATACAGCAGAATTATGAACTTCCTCAAATGTTAGTTTGTGTGTATGCTTTTATTGTTTGAATCGAAGTATGTTGAGGAACCTGTGACCCTTCTCTGGAGTTATTAGGGCTTGTCATTGAGTTGTTTGAGTTTGGGAGACAGTTCAGTCTGGTTGCTATGACAACGCTGCCTGCGGTGATGAGGGAAGAGTGTCACAGAGGCAGATGGCAGCATGCACTTCATCAAAGACCTCTCTGCTCGTTACTGCACGCAGACACATTAAGGCCAAATCTTCCCGGTGTGTGTGTGTGTGTGTTTTTGTGTGTGATTGCGTGTGTTTTCAACAGTTGATTTTGGTGTGAGTGCACAGTTGGACCGCACCGTCGGTAGGAGGAACACTTTTATTGGCACACCATATTGGATGGCTCCAGAGGTCATAGCCTGTGATGAGAACCCAGACGCCACATATGACTTCAAGGTATTTCAAACGATTCTTAATTACGCTGTCACTCTTCTCACAGCACCTGATTGCTTTTGTGTGAGGGTCTTGCTTGGCTTAAGGCACACGTCCTAAACGTACTTTTTTTTTTTTTTTTTTTACAGAGTGATCTCTGGTCACTGGGAATTACGGCTATTGAAATGGCAGAAGGAGCCCCTCGTAAGTCCAACACAATGCAATGTGATGTTAAAGTGCCCCTATTATGCCATTTTAAAGGTTCTTAATTTTGGTTTGAAGGTCCCCTACAATAGGTTTACATGCGTCTACTCTAAGGTCAAAGACTTTCATTTTCTCATAATAAATGCAGCATCATCTCTTTTCTGAATCGATTTGATAAAGGATTCAGTCTCTCCGAGAGCATACTCTGCTCTGAATGGTCAGACGGCCCAGTCTGTTGTGATTGGTCTACCCTTACAGCACGTGACTGAAATGAAACAGCCATTACCTTATCTGAATTTCAGTTCTGGAGGCTTCATCAGCACTTGTAATACAGAGTGATACGAACAGTAATGATGACGTCAGTTTTACCATAGTTTCGAGTAGCCAGACCTTCACAGTGACAGCAGAAGGCCTGGACTCTATAGCAGCTTTCATTGGCCATGGACCACCCAGAGGCAGTCTAACATATAAAGTAACCAATCACAGTTTGTTTTGTTCCATGTTATGTTTAGGGGTGCGGAAATGTAACGTTAAAGTCCGTACAGTAACACATCAGTGTGTAAAACTCTTGGGACGTATTTTACAGAGTCTATGTCGTGATTTTACATACTTCACATGCATTTAAAAATTCATCATTTAGTTGAGCCTGATAAGCGCTCCTTGTCAGACTTGTAAACAAAATGGCTTTCTTCTTCCATGAGGGGGTTTGGCATCGGGTATCTTTGTTTCCAGGCGGACCGTTAATGAACGCAACACACGTCTCCCGGAAATCCTGTACAACTCAACCATTCAGATGACGACTTCGAACCAATCAAATGACGACTCCTGAAGTGATTCCAACTTTGTGTTCCATATACATCAGACGTTCAGCCAATGGTCTGTGGGTGTGACGCCTGAGGCTGAGACTAGTTTTAGCTTATCAAAGTCTTCCAGGCTTCAGCTACAATTACAGAGTTTGAGGGCAGGTCAAAGTAGACGTTCACATATGGTGAGCATTATGCAAATTTGTTACAAACCTACATAGGTTCGAGTTGGAAGTAAGACTGGAATTGCTGACAACTCATTTCAGGCAGTTCGGTTCTTTCTTTTGGGAGACAACAACCCCATTTAGTCTTCAGTTGCGGACGTTTTACATTCATAAATGGCTATATCACACACTACATGAAAGGTAATATCTGGTCAAGCATAATAGGGGCACTTCAATCATATGATGGTGTATTTTATATCAAATTTAATATGAACCCCGTGATCACTAACTGCACATACCTGTCTGTTTTCTCAGCGCTGTGTGATATGCATCCCATGCGAGCGCTTTTCCTCATACCCAGAAACCCGGCGCCCCGACTCAAGTCCAAGAAGTGGTGAGTCAAACATTTCTGAAACCCACATTATTTCTAATATAAACTTCAAATCTTCACCTGATTATAAAAAAAAAAAGTCCTGAGTGTCAATACGGGAAAGTCAACGGTTTGTCATTCTCTGTAGGTCTAAAAAGTTCCAGTCGTTTATTGAAAGCTGTTTAGTGAAGAATCATAATCAGAGACCAAGCACTGAACAGCTCATCAAACATCCCTTCATCAAAGACCTCCCCAACGAGAGACAGGTCCGAATTCAGCTCAAAGACCACATTGACCGGACCAAAAAGAAGAGAGGAGAGCGGGGTGAGTTTACAACATTAATTTAATTGATTTGAATCAATCTTCATTTTAATGATTTTAATATTGATTCTAAAATCCCAAGCGCAATCTTTTAGTCTGTACTGTTTTCTGTCGAGGCATGAACAGAACTTCGCTAAACATTAATTGTAGCGTAACTCCCATCCAATATTCACAATAAGGTTTGTGCTTTGTTACTTTTGATATGATTTGTAAAGTCTCAGCTTTCAAGTTCTGTCAATTTTATCTTGAATTTCAAACGATACTTCTCGTTTTGAAGTTCTTTAATGTGGCATGACAGATCGCTGTTGCACCTCAGTTCAAGCGGCATGTGAAGCGATCGTCTTTTCCTCTTTAGAAAGAAATAAACATGAATGAACAACAGAAGAGATGTTGAAAGATACAGTGCAACTTACTGAAATGTGTCATGTCTCATATAATTAGTCAGAGTTTCAACTGTGGAAAGACATGAGGAATAAAACAACTTCAGGGCTCATAGCTCATTAGTTAGCTAGAAAAAAAATCTTTAGCATTTTGCTAAATATACACACTATATTTTCATTATATTTTTTTTTTACGTGTAAGTGACGCATATAAATATTTGTGTAAATGTGTATTTATATATTTATATTTTTTATAGTTATATATTTATATTTTTTATAATTATAGCCTCCATTTAAATATTAAATTTTTTTTTTTTTATTATATTTATAAAATATATTTAAAAAAAATTAATGCAATTTAAAAGCAATTTATTTACAACTCCTTTTTTATTAGTGTAATTCATAATTTAATAATAGTTTGGACTCTGTTGTTCACTTGTAATGTTGTAATGAGTTCCCTATATAGTTTACAGCTCTAGTTGAAAGATTTCTTTTTTCCTTAAAGGTCCAGTAATTTCTTTTTTTTTCTTTTCTTTTTTTTTAAACCCCAAAATGCCCTATACCCAAAGAATACCCCTATCTTGATGGCTCCAATCCCCAGTTCACAAACACTCTATGCAACACAGGCACCTCCCCCCCCCCCCCATGCGTGGACACGCCCCTTACTGCTGATTGGCTACAAGTGTGTTTTGCTGCTCGGTCCAATCCACTTTAAACAGTGTCTCTCAGAAATCACTTACTGCAATTTTAAGAAAAATTGGCATGTTCTGTACTTGAACCAAATGAATCAGTAATGAATTTAGATTGAAATCAAATTGAACCAAGAGCTTGTAGTAAATCAGAACCAAATCAATTTAATGTCAATACCCACCCCTGGTTTCTGTAAAACATTAAGTATTATATTTTGTTAACTTATTTCTTTTAGTATTATTTATTTAAAATGCATTTTATTTATTTTGATTATTATGTAACATTATTTGTGAGTTGACCAGTATTTAACAAAAATGTATGAAAATTTTTGGATATGGATATTTTATGATATGTGACCATTTTTCTCACAACTTTCCTTATCTGAATCGTCTTTTAATCTTACAATATTTATTCCTAAAACTTGCATCTTACAATGCTCTGTAATCACCTTTTTTTTTAAAAAATTTCAGACGAGACAGAATATGAGTACAGCGGAAGTGAAGAGGAGGAGGAAGAGCGAGACATAGGAGAGCCAAGGTACATAGATCCTTTACGCTCACACACACACAATCATAATCCTGTATATGTGGTATATTGGACTTATTTTATGTCTTGATTATTTAATGTCTTCCTTACAGCTCCATCATAAACATCCCTGGTGAGTCGACCCTGAGGCGGGACTTCCTGCGTCTGCAGTTGGCCAATAAGGAGCGCTCCGAAGCCCTGAGAAGACAACAGCTAGAACAGCAGCAGAACGAGGAACACAAGCGCCAACTACTGGCCGAGAGACAGAAACGCATAGAGGAACAAAAGGAGCAAAGGAGGAGACTAGAGGAGGTAATAGGAGCGGGCCGAGAAATACAGTTTAAAGACTCTGGGTTTTCAGCCATCTTCCTAAAATCTTCAGCATTAGAGGGAATTTATTTTATTCTCTGCAAAACATCATAAACTAGTGGTTCTTAACTGGTTTTGCTGTCGGACCCTGATTTCCCCAAAATATCAAGTTATGACCAAACACAAAACCAAAGTTGTTTATCAAGAATGTCTGTAAATGCATCAAAATGTATTAATCATCAACAATATGCAAAAATTAATGACAGCAGACATGGATCAAACATGTTATTAGCATTCACCACATTTCCAGCTGACAGATGAACAACAACAAAATAGATGGGAAGCATTTTCTTCTGCTATCCTGCATGATTATATGCTTATTTGCATTTAGCATTGTTTTTCCTTGCAACCATATCGGAACAAGCAGACAATATGCTTTGCTGTCATTTCGGTCACACTCAGACAAATACTTTCCTGTATTCTATTTTGTCTGTGTAATGGCTCATGAGATGACTGCCACTTTTTATTGTCCCTGGGAGACACTGAGCTATGATCATCATGGGAATTCTTCAGACGGGAGACAAAGAAAGACGATCATTGAGCAAGTAGAGATATTCCTTAGTTTTGTGATGTAGGGTTTTCTCAGTAGGGGAGGGAGCAGAGAACCTGTGGGGATGAATCAGGTGGCCCGGCTGGGCGTCAACCTCTCATTCAGCACATCTATCTCCCGCTGGTCCACATTCAGGCCGCCTCGTTTCAGCACAGCTCCTGTCAGCAGCCCCTGCTGGGGGAAGACCGTTCAGCATCTCTGCCTGCTCCAAACGCATTCTTTTACGCTGCCACCTAGTGATAAAAGAAGGAATTGCATATGCTAGTGTGACTCAAGGCCGAAAGTACTGAGATTTATATATAGGAATGGGAGGTTTGTTAATGAGTACTTGTGTTTATAATCTCACAGCAACAGCGACGGGAGAGAGAGCTCCGGAAACAGCAGGAGAGAGAGCAGAGGCGGCGCTATGAAGAGATGGAGCAGCTCCGCAGAGAGGAGGAGAGGAGGCATGCTGAGAGGGAGCAGGTACATATATGTACACATCCACAATCATACATGGCTTTATTGTGGTTGCCCAATATTTTTGGCCGCTTTTATTAATAAAGTAGAAGGAGGGTAAGAAATGATTTGGAGAATCAGAACTGAAAATGTATACTTGTTCAGGCGGTTATATATAGATATATCTCTACATAATCTGCTATGCAAAAAGAGATGGGGGTGCTAAACCATGCCAGAACTGACAACTGCACACACATGAACAGGAAGAGAAGAAATGAAGTGACATGGCGGTTTCACACACTCACACTCCAAACGCTAACAAGCTCCCAATGATTCACCACTGCAGAGATGGAGACGATGTACTTTCTGTTAATAAATGGCGCGTGTGTGTGTGTATATGTCGATCACAAAATGTTTTTGATATATTAATTAGTATTCGTGTTCAATAACTGATGTTTTGTTTTATTTTATGCTTTCTTCAGCATTTTCTTTAATTTTGAATAATCCCAGATTAGATATCGAGTTATTACTCAACACGGAATCAAAGTTTTTTTATCAGATTATTTCCTTAAAAACATTCAAATTGAACATTAAAAATAGTGTCGTCAAACGATTAACTTACAAAAACTAACTTACAAAATAAGTTTGTTTACATAATGTGTGTGCTGTGTATATTTATTATATAAATACACACACGCATGTGTATATTTAACAAAAAAAAAAAAAAAAATATATATATATAATTAATCATTGTTGAAAGGTATTTTATAAAAAACACTTGATGAATATTTCAGTAAAAAAAAAATACAATATCATTGTTTAAAAAGAATTTACAATGAGAAAAAGATTTTATATTTAGGGTGAATAAGGTGGGGAAAACGTTATTTTTGATCGGTCTCTTTGTTTAAACACACACACTCCCATTACTGCTAAGACAGCATATGTATCCTCTGTTAATCATATGTAATCCCACACGCACTTTATTCTCAACTGTAACGGTCTGTCCCAATCCCTTGTTTAAAGCATTCTCTCCAGTCTATGACTCACTTCCTTCAGGGAGGGAAATGGTCTGCTGGATGGTATCCATATTTAAAGTACTCACCCACCCTTTCAGATGCAGTTGGGCCACTTGAGCCCTGTTCAGTAGTGAATGAGGACGTCTCACGGGTCGTGTGTGAGAGTACGAGTCTGTGTAGAGACAAATAAGAATAACTGAGCTATTAATGCAGATTCACCAGATCTCATTCATGGCAGAAGTTAAGCATTATAAGAGATTTAGCAATTCTGCAACTTAATTTTAATTAGACGTGCCCCTTTCCCCTAAATTCTGCCTTTCAAAGATACCGTTTAAACCACTGTAAACAGAGATGGACCAGGAGAGCTGCTCATGAAGCTGATCTCACTGTTAACTTGTCAAGCATATATGGACTGCCTTGTGAATTTGCAAAATGATTCAACTGAAAAAAATCACCTCAAAGTCCCACACTCACTTTTGTTTTATTTGTTTGTTTGTTCTTTTGCAGTTTAATGAGCCTCAGAGACAGGTGTGATATTTTGGGACAAAAATTCAGTAATATCAGCCAGGCAATAGATATTCTCCATAAAAAATGCTTCAAGTGCCTTTAAAGCTTTTTCTGTGCTGTCATGAAACATTTCATAGTTTTGGTGAAAATGACATCCACAACGCCTCAGTTTAGGGATATTAAATCCAAATGTCTCCGTTTTGTTTCAATCTTTTCATAGACATCGTTAAAAAAAAAAGAATATCTTGTAAATGGGGCATTTCTTTTAGCACACCTTTTTCTCTCCATATACCTTTTTGTACAGTCTTTCTGTTTCCTTTTCCTGTCGAGGTACACTGCCACAAACCTGCTTTACTCTATAATACTATATTTAATAAGTGTACCACTGTTCAAAAGTTTGAGGTCTGTAAAGTTTTTTTGAAAGAAGTCTGTTATGCTCAACAAAGCTGCATTTATTTATCAAAAATAAAGTAAAATCAGTACTGTTGTGAAATATTATTACAATAAAAATGAAGTTTTCTATTTTAATGTATATTAAAATGTAATTGAATCCTGTAATAGCAAAGCTGAACTTTCAGCATCATTATTCCAGTCTTCAGTGTCACATGATCCTTCAGAAATCATTTTTATATGCTGATTCGGTTATTATATCAAACTGTTGAAGACCGTATTTGCTGTTTAATTTTTTTGTAGGAACCGTGCTACAGTTCTCTCAGGATTCTTTGATGAATAGATAGTTCAAGAGAACAGCATTTATTTGAAATTTAAATCTTAGTAACAATATTAGTCTTCTTGTCACACTTGATCAATTTAATGCAGCCTTGCTGATTAAAGGTATTAATTTCCTTCAAAAACTGTACTGTAAATGTATGTTACCACTCTACAGATCTATCGCCTGCAGTAGAATATCAAATATAATCTAAATCTAAAAATGACAGTCTCCATCTGTTATTCACCCACTCTTTAGAAGGCAATAAAAGCACATTGAATAAGTTTCTGCACTATCATTTTAACAGAAGTGGTTTTATTCCAAAGTAACGTTTTCTTTGGTGTGACATTCCCCTGGAGCAGTCTGGGGTTAATTGCCCTGCTCTGGAAAATTAGGATCAGGGTACTAAGTAACTCCCTAGTGCATGGAGGGCTCATTCCATGCATTGAACCAATGACTTCTGGGTAGTAAGCTCATCACACATTAGGTCACATGGGATCTATGCAGGGCAGCAAGTTATTATCAGGGTTTCTTGCCTTCAGATTTGCTTGATTTAATCTTTCATTGTTTCACTTTTAAACTCTTTGAAGGCCCTGTCATCTCTTTTTCATCTCTTTCTTTCTCGCTCTCGTTCTGATGTGCTGCGCTATGGGGTTAGGAATATATCCGTCGGCAGTTAGAAGAAGAGCAAAGGCAGCTGGAGATTCTTCAGCAGCAGCTTCTCCAAGAACAAGCTCTTCTGCTGGTAATCTAACGTTTCAACTATCACCTTTAAAGTACTTGCACTTCCTTTCTTTTCATCTTCTGCACTTTTGGCATCTGTCGGGCCCCAGTGCACTCAGAGAGAGTATCGATTATGTGAATTGATCTGGGGTGTTTGTGGCTGATCTGTTTGTTATTGCTCAGTTCTCTGGGAAATTAGACTCAGGATCCTCGGCTATCAGGCCATCGGTGGGATTAGCAGATAGATCTGTTGAGAACCTCCTGATAAGCTTCAGTTATTTTTAGGAGTACAAAAATCTCACCCTGTTAGCATTATTTTGTCTCATGTTGGAGCATCTGCTCCATATGCCCCTCGAATCTGGCTCTTTTCACCTCATTCTCGTTCTCTGTTGTGTCTAGGAATATAAACGGAAGCAGCTGGAAGAGCAGCGTCAGGCTGAACGGTTGCAGCGGCAGCTGCAGCAGGAGAGGGCCTACCTGGTCTCACTCCAGCAACAGCAACAAGAGCCACGGCCTGCAGACAAAAAACAACTGTACCACTACAAAGACTCGGTCAACCCCAGTGACAAACCAGCCTGGGCCAAAGAGGTACAAATGCATCTGGTTAGGACTCTTATTTTATTAGTACTATCTAGGGTTGTGTGAAAATTGATGTTTTCTGATTAATCGCAATCTTGTTTTTAATGATCCCAACATTGTGTCATAAAATCCTGAATGTGTGTTTGCAATTAAAAATAATATACTGCTGAAATAATGGCAAAAAATGTCTTTCTATTTAGTCGTCTTCGCGGACTTCATGCAAAAACTGCGAAGCAACTGGCTCACAAGAATCATTCGATTGTGAATTATTTTTAGCGAACCAAAATAGTACATCACAATATTCTTGGCCAATTCATGAAACAAATGACTCTAATGAATTTATGGAAACTTACTCCATATTAGCGTTGCTCAATTCACAAAACGAGGGAATTCCTATGATTCAGCAACATGAATATTAGAACTGAAATGTATCCAAATAAATCAGAAACTAATAGTTTAGCCCTGAATCAAGAGTTTATGAATCCGAAACAAACCATGAATCAATATCGGTGCTCTTTATCAGGATCCTACAGTCATTGATTGCAGACACTCAATGTCATTTGCTTTTACTAATGGCTTCATTTTGATCAAATTCAGGTTTGTTGCCCGCATGATATATCTTGCTTCCTGTGAATAACTTTTCCAATGGTTTCAGAATCCACTGGATGCTTTTTGGTTATCGTTCTCTGAAGCGGCCCTCCTTGCATCCTTAGCTGTGTGGGTCATAATCTGAACAGTTTTATTGTGCTTATCTGAACGCAGGTGATGGAGAGAGCTCAAAGTAACTCCCCTCGAATCCCTCCCAAGAAGCACCATTCGTTTAAC
The DNA here is from genome assembly GCA_037194245.1 of Opsariichthys bidens. Classification (NCBI taxonomy): domain Eukaryota; kingdom Metazoa; phylum Chordata; class Actinopteri; order Cypriniformes; family Xenocyprididae; genus Opsariichthys; species Opsariichthys bidens. The sequence goes on along the minus strand of CM074301.1, from coordinate 8,799,153 downwards.
GGTCCTGGAGAAAAACGTGTCGGCCACCTCCTCCCTCTTGACCAGACCCCCTCTAATCAGCCCACGAGGCCCCCCTCCTACCCAGCAGCCTCCCACTCGAGAGAGATGGAGCTGGCCGAGCCTCAGCTCAGGATAGTCAGTGGGCCGAACGTTCCTAGAATCCGTGTGTCTTGTGAGCCAGATCCATCCCAGCTGCTCAGGATGGTCCAGCAGCAGCATGAGCCAGAGTCCCGGGGCCGCATTCCTGGTCCCTCCAGCAAAGGGGCTGATATTGAAAGAGACTTATACGTCTCAAAGGTCTGCCTCCGTTAGCATGACTCCTTTTCTCATCATGACCTTACCGCCTACCGATCTGGTCATGGTGAATTATCAAAGTGGGGGGAAAAAAGATCTTTTTTCCCAAATTCTATCGGGGCATTTGGATGATCACTTCTGGAATGCCTTGTCTCTGTTTTCCTCTTGTTCTCCGGGTGAACGGGTTCCCGTCTCCCAGTTAGTTTGGTGGATTTTCTTCAGACAGCTTCTGCTCTTGCTGTCGTCTTGTTCTAATTTTCCATAATCTTCTCTTTGATCTCACCTATCGCTCCTTCTCTACTTACAGAAAGTTGATGACAGAGGAGCAGGGGTTTGTGGGGCAAAATGAGAGAGGTTTGGATGTGTTGGGCCACAAGAGTAGCATTAGACTATTGGTTCTCAACCTATTTGACTCCAAGGATTTCCGTTATCAAAGACAATTTGAAAGACCCTCAAAATATTTCTGATCCTTCTGCCAAATTTGCTAATTTTCAAACTTTATTTACAGAAACTAGGAGTGTCAATATGATTTTAGGATATAATAATGTCATAATGTCAATATAATAATAGGAGTGTCAATATAATTTTATGTATATTATATTTTACTTTATTTATTTATTGTTTTTGTGGTTCTGTTATTGTCACTGTATGCCTGAGCCTTATCAAAAGTATTTCAATGCACAGTTTTCCACAGTTGTAACTATGTAAATGATAAATAAATGCCTCTTGACTTGATAATTCATTGAAATAATTATATTATTTAAATGTTATATTAATCAAAATAACTTATTTTATATTTCATGATGACCCTCATTTTCAATAAAAAGGGTAGTTGTTGGAACAAATTGAAATAGGAATGATTTACTATGACTGCTTATCTTGATGATTTTTTTTTTTTTTTAAAACACATTAACTCATTTGCTTTCCCCTTGCAAGTGTGCCGAGACCCCCTAGTGCACCCTGGCCCCCTGGTTGAGAACCTGTACTTTAGGCGTTGTTACAATTACAAAGGATTGTTGATAAGGGGTTGTGTTACTTGTGTAGACAAAATGTGAGTCTCTTGTGTCATTTCAGATCCAAACCTCCCTCTATTCTCAGAGTAGAAATCAACATGGTTTTCTCACTAACATGGCTTTTTCTGTCTCATTGTACACTTGACTTCTAGATTGGCCATAAGCGATTCTTTTCGTGTCTGGAAATGCTTGTGAATGGTGCATGACGGTTTTGAGGCTTGTTTGAATTTGGGACAGCTGTTCGGAAACGGCTACTTTTCAGCATCTCCTTTAATATACTGTACATAATCGACTAAATGTTTCCTTTCTGTCTTTAACTTGATTTTTCTTTTCTGTCATTTGGTTATATGTTTCATCTTTGCTTATGGAGTCATTTCAATTGGACTTGCGGAAGTGAACAAAAGATTATCTTCAGTCAAGCTAAGGGAACAGGTCTAAAAATATCTAAAAATACTGTCTTGTAATGAGGCCATCTCTTGAATTTGGGACTGGCGGATTTTGACAGATTGAAAAACAATCTCGGGTGATTATGTGAATGCTAAAGATGAATTGGATTGCTTGACCGAAGTCTCTGTACAACCTTCTTAAAGTGCTACAGGTCTCATCACCACGTTTTATATTTTATAATAAAAAGGTAAACTAATTTTTGTTGATTTTTTTAATTTTTTTAATTTTAAGTAGTTAATGCTAATGCACTGAATTGCCATCTTGAGCCACAAAAGTTGATTCATAATAAAAACCAGAGATTTTCAGGCTCTTTTAGCTAGATTCTATAATTCAGTATCAACAGTATACAAATCTAATTAAAAAATTAGAAAATAATGAAAAAAATTGTTTATAATATATTAATGGATCCAGTTACTTTTGTGCATATATTTAAAGATGTACATGTATACTAATTTTATTCAGCAATGATGCATTAAATTTATCAAAAGAAATGCAGCATATTAAAATGAGTTCTTAAGTATCATGTGACACTGAAGACTGGAGTATTGGCTGCAGAAAATTCATCTCAAGAATAAATTACATTTTAAAATGTATTGAAATAGAAAGGTTACCTTGAATTGTATTATTATTTCACAATATAATATAGCCGTTATAAAATTTTTTACTGTATTTTTGATCAAATAAATGTAGCCTACGGTGTGTAGAAATAGTGTAGATCCTACGATGTCGCATATTTGGCACTGTACTATGTAGTTTCATAGTCCATTCTGACTCCCAAGCAAAGAGGAAACAGATTGGTTGTGAAGGGTTGCATGGACACTAACAATCCTCTCTGTCTGTCAGGTGGAGGAACGTTCCAAGCTGAACCGCCAAAGCTCTCCGGCTCTCCAGCACAAAGTGGCCAATCGTATTTCTGATCCCTCCCTGCCTCCCCGCTCTGAGTCCTTCAGCAGTGGAGGCATACAGCAGGCCCGGACGCCTCCCATGCATCGCCCGGTAGAGCCTCAGGTACTTCTTGACCGCCTGATCTGTCTTAACAGAGTTCAGATGTTTTGTGAAAAACACTGACCCCAAACTTCTTCATTCAGATGGCGCACCTAGTTTCGGTGAAGTCCCATGGTTCCTCCATGACGGGATCCCAGTCGCTGCATGATCAGTCCTCTCAGGGCGTCTCAGCCTTTCAAGAGGGTCTGTCACCTCACCGACCTCCGATGCCTCGCCAGAACTCTGACCCCACGTCAGAAACCCCGGCCCCACCGCCTCGCATCACCAGCCGAGATGACAAGTTTGACCGCAGCTCTTGGCTGAGACAGGAAGATGATGTCCCTCCAAAGGTGATAATCTGGGTTTGAAATGTGTGGTTTTCCTTGTAATCAAATGATATTAATAGTAATATTAATTTTTTTTTTTCACTCTGAAGCAGTGGTTCTCAACTAGTGGATCACATGTCTTTTCTGATTAGGTCCCAGAAAGTGAAAAATCTTGCTGAATATGTAACTGACCATATAATCAAGCATAGTTAGGACTATGAAAATTTAATACGCTTGTGAACTTTAAAAAACGGAGGAGAAACATTTTCTTTGTCTTTTGTCAAAGGCTGTGCATTTTTATTTTCTTATTTTGGTCATTCATCCTTTCTCAATTAGATAATTAGCACAACTAATGCAGTTCAGGGCAATAATAATTTCAGTTTTATTTTAAGGACATTTTTATTTACTGTTGTACAAATAACCTGACTTTTTTTAGTACTGTGTTGTATCGCCACTTGATGTCCCAATGGGAAAACCTGAACCAAATCCAGTTGAGATCCACTGCTTGCCATTTAACTAAATGTGATATAGGATATAAAAACAGCCTATATTTTTTAAAAGCTGCAAATGCTAAAAAAAAAAAAAAAAAAATGTTAAACTGCATTTTAGTAAAGTAACATCTGTTAACATGCTTCAGGTGCCCCAAAGGACCACTTCCATATCCCCTGCGCTGGTGAGAAAAAATTCTCCAGGGAATGGACCAGGTGGACTTGGACCAAGAACAGGAGCACATTTGATCCGAGCCAGGTATATACATCCCACACACTGTTCGCTAACTTGTGTATATATATGTAGTACAGTACATATAATAATATGTACAAATAATATACATTTGTTTGTTGATTTATGCTGACACTTAACTCTAACTGCGAGTACTGTACTAAGTTAATCCGTCTTCTACGATCAAATTGATAAACTGCTCATCTTTGCCACAGTAACCCAGACCTGCGGATTCCCATGGAGTCAGCCCTCCAGAGAACCAGCAGTGGGAGTTCTTCCAGTTCTAGCACGCCCAGCTCTCAGGGCGGCTCCAGCGAGAGGAACCGGGTGGGAGGTGAGAGACCCTCTGGAATATTCTCTCAGCCCGAGCACATACACTAGGCCTCTGCACACCAAGTCTTGATGTTCGATTGCCTCCACAGGCTCCAGTAAACCTGAGGGATCCCCAGCAGTGTCCCAAGAATCCAAGCCCAAAACCCAGGAGGAGAACAGGGAGGTGACCAGACCCAGCCGACCAGCGGTAAGAAACACATTTCCCAAAGTGTAACTGTGTTTCGAATGTTTTTGCTCCGACACGGCTGGTTTCCAAGACCAGGATAATCCTAAAATGAAAATATCTAACCCTAAACTAACCTCTTTTTAACACTTCTTAAGATCTGCACTCTTTTCCCAATTACTCTTCAACAGATGTTGATGCTCTTTCCAAATGTGTCTTTACCATCTATTAAAGTCTTTAATATATCGCCAGCAAATCAAAGCTAACCTACTCATAACCTTTCGATAACCTTCAGCTAGCTTAGATATGTAGATGTTCACATTTGTCTCGGAGTTAAAAAGCCTTGTGTGCCGCTTTGTGTTACTAACCATTTTCTCCATTTAACATTTTGTCTAATCCGCTCAATTGTTCCTCCACCCGTGGTTCTCTATTGTCAATTCCTTCTCTCCAGAGTTATAAGAAAGCCGTAGATGAGGTTAGTGACATCTTCTCACTTCATCTCTCTCCGCCCATTTTCGTGCTCCTTACATTCAAGCACTCGTTGGCTGCCTGTCTCATCTATTTCTGTCACTCGCCCTCTCATGTCTTCAATCGTTCTCTCATCAATATTTCACGCCACCTCTCATTCCTTAACTCCCTCCAATCTTTCTGTCTGTCGGTCTCCTTCACAGCTTCAGACGCCGTGTCAGTCACCATCATTAGCTGCACATTTCTCCATCGCACCAATTTGTCACAGTTTCACAGTGTCAGTAATCCTTGACTCCGTCTCAGAGTTTTCACTGTTACCTAGGCAACAGCTGGTTTAGGCTAAGGAAAAGGGATTTTGTTTAGATTTAATGTTATGTTTTTTGGTTTAAAAAAAGGACCTTGCAATTATGTATCTTTATTGAGGTGATTTAATTCTGTAGTTTATTAAGAATAGTATCTTAAATTTCCTTTAATCAGTAAACCTTTCATTTAATTTGACATGAAATGAAAACAAAGCAGTGAGGGATAGAAGCACAGAGCATGCAAATTTTGTCGTAAATTGTAATTATCATTAAGGCTGCCCTTAATAGTTGACTAACCGTTAATCGACTAGAAGAGGCTTAGTCGACTGAAATTGCTATTAGTTGGTTAGTCGCAGGAAAAAAACTTCACAGGAAGTGGCGAAATCATGCAGTCTGTCACGGACAGATAGTCAACGGCAAGAAATCCAAACATTCGCATATCATTCGTCAACCTCAAATATGGCTTATCACTTGAAACGTGGTCATACAGATAAGAGTAATCCAACATTCGAAACTGTAAATTCACAATAACACCAACCTTGTGCTACCACAAAATAATGACGTCTCTGTGAACTTGAGCACGTCACAAAAATGAACCAAAACTCAGCATATACTTACCTCACAGACATGAGAAATAGATATATGGAAAGCTTGAAATGTCTACTTTTGAATGAACCGATTCAAATCGAAAACAATATTGGCTACTAGTCGACTACAAAATCTTTAGTCGAGGGTAGCCGTATCATTCATACATAGTGTTGTATTCAGTGCAAAGTGACAATTTGTGTAAATTATTCATAAAACCATTCTCACGTAAATTGACGCATTGAGATTAATGCAATTAAAAGGTTTCTTTGAAAATCATTCGAGAAACTGTTATTACGTAAATTGATGCAACAAAGCCAATACATGCAGAAAAGCGATACGAAATTCTTTGTAAATTATGTTTTTAGAATCATTCTTGTCAATTGTTGCTATGGCATTCTTTGGATTTGTAAAAATGTTCTTGCATATTGATGCATTAAAAATGCATTATAAAACTATTCTTACATAAATTGCAGCATGCAGATCAGATGATTACCGCAAGTTTAGATGTAATTTGTTCGTAAACCCATTTTTACATATATTGTCACATTACATTCAATGCATCAATTTACATAAGAATAATTTAGCAAACTGGAATTGGTTCAGCTCATGTTTCAGGAATCTGTATCATTTTGGTCCTAGATAACGTGCAATTTTTCACGTACCATGATTCCTGGTTTTGTGACCACTTGATATTTTCGTCAGCTGCTCAGGTTATCGACAGTTCAACATTGAATGTACTGTGCTTCTATTCCTCACTTCTATGTCAAATGAAACATGGTGTCTTTAAACGCTCTGGATTGTTTCCAGATTCGTTCACCAGGTGTTAGGTTGTATATTCAGTCAGAAATGGACATTTCTTTCAAGCATCATTGTTTAAATATAAGAACACAAGAGTTGACTTCCGTTTTCTCAATGACGTTTTCTCTCTATCTGGCTTCCTGGTGGCCTGTCAACAGGAGGAGCTGGTAAGACGGGCACAGAGCAGGAGCTGCTGATTCCTACTAACCTTCTGCATGCAGGGCGCAGGCCTCAGGAGCAACCCCTATTTCTGCTTCAGTTCCTCAATGTGTTCTGATCTATTATTTCTCTGACTTGTGCACGTGATGGTTTACACAGTTGTGCATCATTCTCCGAAATGATGGCGGATGTTTTAATCCCACCTTCAGAGTTGATTTGAAAAGCTTTATAAAATGTTTTACTTGGTTTGCTTATTTGTTTGTTTCTGGTAATCTCTTCGGTGCCATTTACATAACCTAAATGTGCGAAACGAAGTTTATCATTATGACTCCTACTAACAGATAAATTATTGTAGCGTATGCCGTTCACAGGCTTAAAACATGAAATGCTGTTTACATTTTGGTGGATTCATTGTTCGCTGGAGATCAAATCAAGCAGGTCAAAGCATGAATGAAACCTTACACAACTTCTTTTTGTCTTTCTCTCCCTTTTCCGGCCTGACCCGTCATTCCCTGCTCTAAAGGACCTCACCGCTCTGGCCAAAGAACTCCGCGAGCTGCGAACCAATGAGGAAACCAACCGGCCTCCCAGGAAAGTGACGGATTATTCCTCATCCAGTGAGGAATCGGAAAGCAGTGAGGAGGAGGATGGAGAAGGCGGCGCTCATGATGGAACGGTGCCTGTTAGTGATATTCCACGCATTATGTGAGTGTTTTTTAAACGCATCAACTTTTTTTTGTGATTTTATTAATATTTTGAATTTGGCTTTTTAAGTTTTAGTACATTTATGTGCTTTTGTCATTTTTACATTGTAGATTTTAGTACTTCAGCTTAAGCTTTTTCAATTTAGTGGTGAAGGCAACATTTCTAGTTTTTAGGTTATAGGTTTTCATCAAAAATATATATTATATTTTTAGTAGTTTTGTAACACTGGTCAGGTAGCTTCGAGTCCATCTACATACTCGTGTAATTTCAAAATATGTTTACATGTTAATGTTCAGTTTTCTGCTCATAAAAAAGAGAGGTTTTTGTGCAATCATATTCTCTCCTGAATGAGAATGTTCTTTTCTCAACTATACTATTTTTAATAAGCAGTATGTTAAAACATGTAACAAATGTTTCAAACAATATTATTGTTGGCACATGACACTGTTATCAGGTTGAAAATCAAATTTAAGAATCATCCAGTTAAGATTATTTTGCATTTTACGCAAATGCTTCTTATGAAAATTTCATTTGAGAAAAAAAAAAGTATTAACTTTTGTGAGATGGAGTCCTCAGGAAAAAGATGATAGATGATTTCATGTTTATTTTACACATGGGAAATAAGGAAAAATTGCATTGTGCAATGGATACAGTACCCAGCACATTTTGCACATTTTGCCAAATGTAGTAATTTATTAGGATTCATTGCATACAGATATTTGCACACTGTGCACCGTATACATATACTATACGTAGCAAAACTGCAGTATGCTAGTATTTCGAAATAGCCTGCTTTGTCAGCTAAATGTCTCATTTCAACACTGTTCTGCAACCGTTTCAGGTGGTCTTTACAATGTCTTAAAGAAAGTTTCATCATTTATGTGTGTATTTTTTTTTTTGGTCCTGTTCTCCCAACAGGCCTTCTGCTGGCCAGGGTGGCACTGACTCACTGGGCAACCAGGAGGATTCTCATGCCAATGATTCATTTGGCAAAAATTCACAAGACAGCACACTAATGATGCGGGAGGTAGGTGCACCTGCCTAGGCCGGTTCCTTTCCCTACACTCATTCCTCTAGTGTGTCAGTTTTGTTTCTTTTAGTTTACCAACTCATGTTTATTTTTGCCTTGGTTAAGCCTTATTTTATTGGGTTATGTTTTGGTATTTTTTTTTTCACCTTCTGATTTCTCCAACAAAATCTCTGATCAAGCTTGTTGCAAACTTGCTGACAGAGGCACATTCCGTGCTATTCCCAAATATCTCTCCCAAGATGGCTTAGCCATGCAAGTGGCCTGCAATAGTGTAGTCCTACTCCTCTTTCTGTTCCTCTCTGCAGACGTTTGGGGATAGAAAGCTCGGTCATGCCGAGAGTAATGGTTTCCCCGGTAACTCCAATCTGCCCGATCTAGTGCAGGAAAGCCACTCGCCTGGCGAGGGCCCTGGGCGGCATTCTAGTGGGCTGGACCTGGACTCTGTGGCTGAAGTAGGTGACGGACAAACCTGTTAGAGCCACCCTGCACTCCAACCCTCAAATTTCTAACCCGACACATCTAATCAATCCCCGTTCAAGGCTGTAGATTCACTGAAGCCCAGATCTCATTATAACTCCTGTTCCTTTCCTTGTTTTTTTTTTTGTTTTGTTTTTTTTCCTGTTTGTTTCATATTTATTCTCCATTTCATTTGCTATCATTTTAAGCTTACATTTTTGAATCATTTAGACAGGTAGAACAGTGGCCTGTCAATAAGATGCTTTCTCCCTTTTCCCCCATTTTTCCTTCTCGTAAGTGCCTGCAAATTTTTTTTATTAATCAGTATTTTTCTTATTTTTCATTGAAAATATCTAAACATCATTTTAACAAGATTAATTCACTTGGAAACGTGTAATATTTACATGTACAAAACCATTTAAAAGATTTTTAACGATTTTGAAAGAAATGTCTCATGTTCACCAAGGCTGCATTTATTTGATCATGAGTAAAGTAAAAATCGTAATATCGTAAAATATTACATTTAAAATAACAATTTTGTATGTTAATATATTTTTAAATGTAATTTATTCCTGTGATGGCAAGGCTGCATTTTCACATGTGCATGTGTCACATGATCCTTCAGAAATCATTCTAATATGATGATTTGCTGCTCAGGAAACTTTATTATCATTATTATTATTATCAATGTTGAAAACAATTGGAAACCGTATTAACTTTTATAAACACTATTGCTTTTTTCAGGATTCTTTGATAAATAGACATTTCAAAAGCATTTACAGCATTTATTTGAAATTGAAATCTTTTGTAAGTCACTTTTGATCAATTGAATGTGCTCTTGCTGAATAAAGGTATTAATTTATTAAATATAAATTAAAAAATGAATTCTTACAGATCTTAAAACGTTTAGACAGCAATGTAAATCTTGAAATAACTAAATAAACTATACAAAATAATGATTAGGTAAAAAATTAGGGTATTACTTTTGCAGTGCTTTCTTTTCCTACTAACATTTTATGATAAATGGATTTTTCTAACTGCTGTCAAAACTGTGGACATGTTGGATTTATTTCATTACTTCTGGAAACTCTTGCATTTGTGGCCAACAGTCAGTCATTAGATGAGACAGTTTGTGTGGTTTGTGGATGCTTGTTTCTCACATCCTGATTCTCCATGTTGGCAGTTTGGATCCAAAGCCTCCTTCACTCCTTTTGTAGACCCACGAGTGTATCAGACCTCCCCTACAGAGGACGATGAGGACAATCCTGCCTCAGGTGACTTATCCACATCTTATACCCCTTGTTCACAGTGCTGGTGTGCTTTTCATTAGTGGAAATGCTCATAATGGAGCGCCGGCTCTGGCATTTTTTTGATGGAAAAAGGGCTGCTTTCGCATACTTGATATGATGAGTACTCACCAAAATCCTGCTGGAAAGAAAAACAGTCTGTGATTATGATGCTTTTATTTGGCCACGCAGCTCATTTTGCAGACGAGCTCCTGCGGCAGGAGCAGGAACAGGAACAAGCTCGACTGAACGAGGCTCGGAAAATTTCTGTTGTTAATGTCAATCCCACCAACATCCGGCCACACAGCGACACACCAGAAATCCGCAAGTACAAGAAGCGTTTCAACTCTGAGATCCTGTGTGCTGCACTATGGGGTGAGTCCAAACTCAAGGTGGTTTCCAGACTTCATACTCAACATCTGTTCCTAATTGAGAGTAGCATAAATGCCTTCATATCACTTCAGATCCATATTATGAACTACACATCATTTGTACTCTTGCTTTTGATCATTGTAGGGGTGAACCTGCTGGTAGGAACAGAAAATGGCCTCATGTTACTAGATCGCAGTGGTCAGGGCAAAGTCTACAATCTGATCAACCGCAGGCGCTTTCAACAGATGGACGTTCTGGAGGGTCTCAATGTCCTGGTCACCATATCAGGTGAATTCATGATCAATTCTCCAGTTGACTGGACAAAGAGCGGTTTTGTTTATTTAGTTAGTTTTGTTAGATCTCTGTATTATCTGTATGCAATTAGAAGTTTATAATTCCTCTTTTTTTCACAGGCAAAAAGAATAAACTGAGGGTCTATTATCTGTCATGGCTCAGAAACAGGATACTTCATAATGACCCTGAGGTAGAAAAAAAACAAGGATGGATTACTGTTGGTGACCTAGAGGGTTGTGTCCATTATAAAGTCGGTATGTCCTTTTGGTCACTTTGTCCAAACTAATTGTTTAACCTAATCTGTCTGTTTTTGTTTTTTAAATCCTAATAATATTTTAAAATGTTTTTGTTGTTTTACAGTCAAGTATGAGAGGATTAAGTTCTTGGTGATTGCATTGAAGAATGCAGTGGAGATTTATGCCTGGGCTCCCAAACCATACCACAAATTCATGGCTTTCAAGGTGAGACAAATATCCGGTCCACAGAGACACCCTTTACACCCTTTAAGAAAGAGCATCTGTCTGATCGCTTTAACAAAACTGCATTACTTTATAAGAAAATGGGCCTTAGAATTCTTTGCAAGGCTTAAAATGTGCAAATTAAGTAGCTATTTTAGTATTATAGTGTGAGTGTTAAGAGTACACCTTCACAGGACATATTTTTTGTGAATGCCATTGTTTAGAGTCCCTCAGTAGCTTGTTCTTCATGTTTTCAGTGTCTCTTCTGTCTTTCCAAAGTCTTTCACAGATCTTCAGCACAAGCCTCTGCTTGTGGACCTGACTGTGGAGGAGGGTCAGAGGTTAAAGGTTATCTATGGCTCCAGCGTTGGTTTTCATGTGATAGATGTCGACTCTGGGAATCCATACGATATCTACATTCCATCCCACGTAAGTGATGACAGGCCGAGTGGAGGCAGCTCTCCCCTCCCTTACCCTGATTCCAAGGGACTTTAAATAGGACGACTCCTCCCCAGAGACACTGGCATGCACTGTAGTGTTGATGTCTGTATCACATATGTGTCTTTTAATTACAGGCAGGGTCCAAATTTAACACTCAAACCAAATGCAAGTCAAAATGGTTTTAAGAAAAGTAAAACTCTTTAAAGTTGGCTGGTAACTTTAAGGGGGCTGCAAAAATGAAGTGGGTTTTGTTTAATACATCTTGGCCCAGTTTCACAGACAGGGTTTAGATTAAGCCAGGATTAGGCTTTAGTTCAATTAGGGCTTTTAAGAGGCTTTTATAAATGTGCCTTAGAAAAAAACATTACTGGTTTGCATCTTGTGAAAAAATAATGGCACTGAGATATTTAAGTTCATATCAGTGCAAGTTGCTTTCAAGTAAAACAGCTCAAACATGCCTTGTCTGTGGAACCAAAGTCAAACGTATTAATTGTCTGACTTCGTCTGACAATTACTAGTTAAATCAAAACTTTTTTTTAATATACATCTATATATAAGATATTTATTATGTCTGCTAACAAATTGATCCTAAATGAGAAATATATTATCATAAGTTTATCAGCATCATTTATTATCAGTATATATTTTATTAACTAAATAAACTAAATAGGTGTTGTTTTATGCATTAAAAAACATACAAGATAAAAATATATGCTTAAAATATAGGAAAAAGATGTGTGTTTTCTTTTTCACAGAAAGTCGGAGACTGGCTCTCTTACATATAATGCTACCAATGACCTATAATTTGTTATACATAAGTAATGCATAAAAATATCCATTCATTAATATATTCATATAAATGTATAATATTAACAAAAATAATGACAAATGCAATTCCAAGGTCTTAAATTGACCTGAAATCACCTGGTTTGGCAGAAAGTCAATTTTGGACCCTGATTACACAGATTAGAGCAGCACGTATGAATGTTCTGTGTGTAGATGAATGGTTATGAAGTTGACTAAAAAAAGATTTCATGATATTGTAAGTACATGCCATTATTGTTCTAACATTATCAAGTGTGATAGAAAAGTATCTCCACTGTAAGAGGAAAACATGTCCCCGATCTACGACCTTTGACAAACCAAACGTACATGAACCAAAGCAGCCAAACCGTTCCAATGCCCCATGGTAGCCTGTTAGCAGGGCGCTTTTGGGCTCAGGCGTCGGTGTGGTGGAAAGAAAGAGCAGGAGTCTCGATTGTTGCAGCAGTTTCTCAAAGGGAGAAGCTCTGGCCGCCCACAGCACGAGACAGTGAAGCAGAAAACATGACTGACAGGGCCGGCCCGGGGGAGGGGGGAGAGCGTCACCTAGTGGGGGGAATGTTTTGCACTACGGCTCGTTTTTGTCACCCCAAGGCTCATCTGCGCCCACCCCTCCCTTCCCAGATTCAGGGCAGTGTTACCCCTCACGCCATTGTGGTGCTTCCCAAGACCGACGGCATGGAGATGCTTCTGTGTTATGAAGATGAGGGAGTCTATGTGAACACATACGGCAGAATCACTAAAGACGTGGTGCTCCAGTGGGGAGAGATGCCCACCTCTGTTGGTAGGTTTTGGTTGTTTATTTCACACAAAACGCTCCTGTTCTCCTTCTAGAGCCCTGATGCCGGTCTGTGCGAGTGCACCTGACCGTCCCCGTCACCCCTCAGAATGAAGCCTCTCTGAATCAGTCCTCACACACAAACACGCATGTCTCTGTCCACGCATTGCTCTTCTGTCTTTCCTGTCCCTCACTTAACTAGACCGCTTTTCTGCCCTATGCCGCCCCACCCCACCTCACCTCGGCCCACCTAGACTAAACCCTGACACAGAGTGCAATGTTTGTCTGTATGTCTGGCACATCTTGTGTACTGTTTTGTTCACACTGTTAACCCAATATATATGGTTGTTATTAATAACCACTTAATCTGATTTCCTTTCCGAGCAAAAGCCCAAAAAACATTCTGATTTGACCTTGGATTTTAGTTTTATACTATTTTCGTACTTGGGTGAATGTCAGAAAACATGCCTGGGTCATATTTCACTCGAAAATAAAGATAAAAGGCATTCTTATTAAATTAGTATTACATTCATATTATGCTGTGATGTTTTGCTATTTCATTTACATATGCAAAGTGTTTATTTGTCATGAAAAAAACCCCTCAAATCTCAATCTGAAATACGCTCTATTTTCTTCATGCAAAGTTTTTGATTGAAGAAAATGAGTAGAGCCCATTTTAGGTTCATTACAATGTCCATATGCAAATGGAACAGTGTTTAATTGTCATAAATTCACAATTCACTCCAAAACAAACATATAAAATATTCTCTTTGTTTTGGAGTGAAATGTGATCCGTTTTCATGAGATTTACCCAAAACTAAAAAAAAATATATTCTATAATATAATAACATATTTAAATTGTTTTTTTTTTTTTTTTTTTACGTTAACCAGGACAAAGAGACCGTCATCAGTTTCGATGTAACTCTTGTTGTCTTTATAGATATTTTTGTCTTTCAGCTCTTGCTTTACTTCTATCATGCATCAGATATTGTACCATGTGTCTCTAAAATTAATTTCCAGCTTTAATGTTTGTTTGTATATGTGTTTTCGTCTCATCCATGAAGAATGTTAATGTTTTGATTTTAGTTGGATGTCTTTTGTCATTTGTTGTCTGATACTGAGGGTTCAGATGTAGACCAGCAGCCGCCCACCCCCTCAGTTCTGAACAAATTAATGTTTCATCCAAATTATGTTCAACTCTTCAGTGATTCTGCATTCATAAAAGCAAAGTAAAATTCATAACTCATGCATTTTCTACACAAGATATCAGCAGCAAAGGAAGTCAAAACAACCAGATCATTATTATCTCTATGAAGGGCACAGGAAGTCCTCGGAGAGAGTTGATGTTAGTTCACGAGTATCCAAAGAGCTCTGGCTTTGGATGCTAGTTCCTTGTACTCTTATCCTTTTGCCATCAGTTTCAAAATGAAAGACCAATAATAACCATAGTTACTGGTACTTCAATCATGCTTTAATTTGTGATGCTCAGAAACTGCTGCAATAATGACCTCCTGATGATGTGGGGTGGCTTTGGCAGGCTTGTTTTCATTGGATCTGGGCAAGTTTCAAGTTGCTGTTGGGCGTCAGAAGTCGTTGAGGAACGGGGTGCTCTGATGATGTACTGTATTTGGTGTCGGCGCTCTCCTGTCACATATTTCTTTTGTCTTTTGTACATGTTCGCTACCTTCCCCCCCTCCCTTCTGCAGCCTACATCCACTCCAACCAGATCATGGGCTGGGGAGAGAAAGCCATTGAGATCCGCTCCGTGGAAACGGGACACCTCGACGGAGTTTTCATGCACAAGCGAGCACAGCGACTGAAGTTCCTTTCGGAGAGAAACGATAAAGTATGTCATGTCACCTTCAGCGCTTCATACAATACAGATTGTTTCATGGCAGCTTTACAGTGAAAAATAGGAAAATATTGATTCAGTGACAGAGTTCAACTCAATGTCATTGTTCAGCTAAGATCAGCACAGTTCATGCTGCTCATTTTGTTTTATTTATTCAAAAATATAACAAAATTCATAAGATAATGAAGAAAATTCTTTATTAAAAATGAAAAAAAAAAGGAATATATATATTAATATTAATATTATAAAATTCATACATTTTGATAGTATTTAAAAAAAACTGTTTACCTTTTAATCTTTAATACTATAATAAAATAAATAAGATGTGTACTCTCATAATTGTAATCAATTTACATTTTACTTGATTTTTGTACATGGCATATAAACCTTTAGCTGTCATTACATTTCAAATTTTCTTTAGTATGTATAAAAGTTCTTCAGAACTATAAGCATATTCATATACTATAAGAATAAATCCACAGAGCATATCTGTGAACTTTTGTGTTTTAATCGTCTTTTTAAAATATTATTTATTTATCATGGACGTTATGTGTCAATTGATCTTGTTTTAGTATCATTGATATACTATTGTAGTTTTTATTAATATTTTAAAGTAGTTTTTATTTTTATTCTTTACAATGTCATTTAAAAGTTTTAGTACTTGTGTGTTTTTGTCGTTTTTATAGTTATTCTGACTAGTTATTAATTTTATTTCTGTTTTAATTTGTTATGTTTGTATGTGCAGTTAAACTAAAAGAAATTGAAAAATGTTGCCTTGGAAACTAGCTGAAATAAAGGTTTTAATATATTTTATTGATTTCAGTTCATGATGATTAAATACTGAATGTTCACAGAATGAGCC
This sequence comes from Opsariichthys bidens, assembly GCA_037194245.1. NCBI lineage: Eukaryota > Metazoa > Chordata > Actinopteri > Cypriniformes > Xenocyprididae > Opsariichthys > Opsariichthys bidens. Next base: position 8,783,202 of record CM074301.1, on the reverse strand, counting down.
GATTGATTGATGGTCATTTTAATGTAGCTACATCAAGTTAATCTGATTAACTGATTCAAATATCCATTATTAATCATCATTATGAGTTATGAATGATCAAAATTTCCCCTCTAATTTTGCTACAGTTTTAGCTTTAGTTTAGTATAATAACTGATAACAAACAAAAACTGAATGCAGAAATTCACGTAAGGCAGTAGATTGTAACAGCATGCTCTTTTGTGTGAATATAATAACGTCTGGACTCTTTTCTGCAGGTGTTCTTTGCCTCGGTCAGATCAGGAGGCAGCAGCCAAGTTTTCTTCATGACCTTGAACAGAAACTCCATGATGAATTGGTAATTCATTCCCGCCCTCCCCCTGCATTGTATCTGTGGACCTTTTCTACTTTATTGAAAAGTGTGAATAAAGGAAAGACGGGAAAATCCAGATGCGCTGGATAATCTGGCAGATAGCAAAAAGACCAAACCTTGCTGGGTTCTTCTCAGAAGAGTCAAAGACAAACCCGAAATCCACACGCCCCCACAAACAGCAAGGGGTGTGCCGGAGGAGAACCACCAGTCTGCGTTGTTTTTTTATGGCTCTTTCATTAACATATGTAGGGTTCTGATGTTTTTGTCCTTACAAATATGTATCTAGGTTCTTCTGGAGGTGAAGACTGGAAATATGGGAAATGAGACCCACAGAGTAGTGAATATTTGTACTGTTAAGACACTTTTTGACACGATAATTTATCACGGTTGCGCTGAACGTCGGTGAACCTCCCTTGCGGGATGAATCCATTGAGCCAGATTTGTGTGATCGACCCGTTTTCTTTTTTATGTTTCAGCTTGGAATGCACACAGATGTTTGTGTCATGTGAATATCACTTTAATGTGTGAATTGAAACTGATATTTAAGACTTGTATAATACTTTTTGAATTACCACATTATGTTGGAGCAGACACACTTCGGGCTGGCCACAGAATGCCTTAAAAATGAATTTGCAAAGCTGCTCGTTTTTATTTAAGTCCATAATGATGTTTATCCATTTTTCTGTAAGGAAAGGGAACATTCTCATTTTTTTGATGGAAATTGATGCCTGCTGATATGGACATATAATGGAAATATAGATGATCCTGAATATTCATACTGTGCATTCCTTGTTTTATGCCAAAGCTCTATAGTATTGACATCACGTGATTTGCACTGTTTTCCTTGTGCTCAGGGAGATTGTGCTGTAAACCAGAACTATTTTCTATTGTCTCTGCAACTTATTCATGCATATTGTGGGTTAAAAGGATAGTTCTTCTTAATTCAAATTCTGTTCTTATTTACTCGCTTTCATGTCATGTCACTCTCTCTCACACACACACACACACACACACACACACACAAAAGAGACATTTAACAGAATGTCCAAGCTGTTCTCTTCCATATAATTAGGATGACCAAGAAAAAAAGCATAATAAAAGTAGTCCATACAAATTGTGCTCTATATTTCTAGTTTCTGAAGCTATGTAATGTTTTCTGTGAGGAACAGGCTCAAATGTAAGTCATTTAATAATAAAACATTCAAATCTTGACATCCCTGGTCACCATTCACTTCCATTGTGTGGAAAAATAACAGCCTGGACATTGACACAAAAGTCAGACAAGTGTTGAAAGACCATAGAGAGAGTAAATGACAAAATGTCCATTATTAGGTCAACTATTCTTTTTTTTCTTTTTTCTTTTTTTAAATAGCCCTATGAGAAGAAATTTCCACATGGATTGAATATGATCCGTTCTAAGAAAGTCTGAATACTTCAGCTGATTGGTAAATACTACAGAGCTTTGTATTGAAACATAAAAAAGTACATAAAGATTTTGCTATTGTGTTAGAGTATGGAAGTTGCAGTGTAAGAGCGTGTGTATATGTGAATGAATGATGAAATGTAATACCTTCCACCATCAGTAGAAAAAAAAGGTAGATATGTTACCATTAACATACCAGCAATCTCAAATTGTTTTCATATCAGGAGTAACACACCTCCACATGTCATTAGGATAAGAATGTGCTGCAGTTTTGTATTTTTAAGTTTGTTTAATCATGACCTTCAGCAAAGTGCAATAAAGGCCAAGGGAGTCGAGCCTGGTGAGTCAACTGCTCGCCTCTCCTCGAGGTGGATCTCTAATCTCCAGCTGTTTCTCGAGGGACTTTCACTACCGCCCTCTGTAAATATCCACTTTTTGGAAAAAGAGTCCTGCCTCCAAAAAGAATGCATAGGAACTGTGAGGGTGCGACACTGTATGTGCTTCTGTACGATCCATCTCCTCCTCTGTGTGAATCCCATGAGTCGGTGAACGAAGGGTAGTGTTTTATAGAGCTTCCTTTTAGGCTACCTCGTTTCTGTTCACCTGTTGGACCGCTTCAGTTTTCTATGTGGGTAATGACTATTGATGCCATAAATGAGAACTTTGTAAGTGACGCAATATTCAAGATGGTATTTTGAAGAGGCAAGTATTTATTCTTTGGGGGAATTATGTCTTTTTGAAGTGGAACCAGTAGATCAGTGAATTTTCAAGTTTAATTTTCAATTGGCGATTAAATATGTTGTAAATGAACTAATGTTAAAGAAGGCTATGTTGTCATTACATGTAGATTCAGAGGTGATTTAAGTGTCGAGCGCCAGACAGAAATTTTCAGAAATGGAAGCTTTTTTTTTTTTAACTAATAATAATAATTCATGGTGCAATGTCTTGTGCAACAGCCAAATCAAGCCTACACTTCATATTAGGGTGATTCTTCAATTAGAGGAATTTTTCAGTATCCTAGGGTGATGTTAAAAAGATTTTTTTCCTTTATTTTGTCCTAATGATATATTCAGTTTATTTGGAATTATTTGTACAGTTTTGTGTGTTTATAACAATCTTTTTCTCCAATACCACTCAGCACCACCACACTAACCACTATTAGGTGTCATTACCAGAATTTCGATTCACAAAATATTTTTTTAAGAGCAAGCACACAACTGTCATTTCCACTGGAAAGTTCAAATATATATCCATATCCATGAGACCATTTGATTTCATGTACTCAAAAATGCCTCTAATTGTAGAATCGCTCATTAATAGACTTGAAGTCCTTCCAAACGACATGGCATTTTATTCAAATAGATGGAATCATCGAGTCCTTTATGTACTTTTATATATTTTCATTACTGTTCTGTAAGGGCAATAGAGTGTGAAATTCACTTGACACAACTAGGATCTTTTGAGACTTCATGTTTTTTAATCCATCAAACTGTGAACTGAGTGGATGTGTGTGCAGGTTTGAAGTACTTATGGGGTCTTCCCATCCATATTATCAACACAGATGTAAACTGTGAGGTCGATTGACTTCTTCATCCTCTCTCACGCACCACCTTCAGTGTGGTTGCTTTGTGTGGAAAGTCTTTTGATGTGTGCTTGACCTCATTTTCTTTCTTAATATGGACATTAATACTGTAAGTACATCCTTTATATTCGGGCTGAGCGAGTTGTTGTTTTATTTCTGTATTTCTCTTCATTTTTGCGTGTATTAAACTCTGAGATTTATAGCACAACCGAGCATTCTGGATATTGGCTGTCATTTTTATGGTTGCTCCAGTGTATGGATGTGTGATTGAGTGTGTGTGTGTGTGTTTGATTCAAACAAGCCGTTTTTCTGTTTATAAACCTGTAAAACCACCAATTAAAGGTGTAATACTGACACTAAAATGAGAAATGGTGAGATTACAAGCATTCTGTTGTAGACATTTGAAGCTGGAACTGGGCATATCATGTTTTGTTCACAAAATATGCAGGCTGTAATATTTTATAAATAGTATTAAGGCTATTAAACTAGAGTTTTGTTCCAAATGTAACTTTAAATGTAGCCTGAACTTTTAAGAGATGATCTCATCGAATCTGTGCCTAGTAGTGAGTGTTATATTTTATTGCTTACAATTTAGTACATGGTTTAAATCAAACAAAATCACCAAAATCTCCTTTGTGTCATTTAACCCACAAAAGAGCTAAACTGAATATTTTATGGTCATAAAACTTTTAACAATCCAGTTTTGCTTGATATTCTAAACCATTTTATTTATTGTTTTGTACAGTGCTTAAATCTTGTATTTAGAAAGCAGCAGTATTATTGCTGTTTTTTTATTTTATTTTAAGGGATTGTTTTCTTTAGCTGTATTCTGAATTAGTTTGTCTGGAAGAACTATGAAATCTATAGTGTCGGAGATGCTTTAATATGAGTGCTTTATTTTACAACAATTTTTACTTTTTTTTTTTTTTTTAATAAGTTGTTGGCTCGTTTTATTATTTTAATGCAGTATTGTCCAGTGCCCTTCCCATATGAAATAAATTTACCCCTAATAACTGCAAATATGTTTTAATATCATAGGATTGTTTGTGGATCTATTAGTCTTGTTAATTAATACTCAGTGTGTTTATGTTTAAAGAGGAAACCCTAGGATGAAGACTGCATATCAAAGCAGGCTGAGGAATCGCTCTAGAAAAGCTGTTGGCAATAATGAGCATTACTGACTTTGTCAGTCTTCATGTTACACTCTTTTCTACTTTGACTGAAACTCTAGTTTTTGATCTTATTCAGATGGAGTCAAGCGTTTCTGAATGAGGAGACTGTGAAATGGATAAATGGAAATATTTCAGATTTTGCAAACTCACCCAGTGTGTTCACTTGTCACCCAAAACAGACATTTTCTTTGCCTTTTTTTAATAAATTGACATCAAACTAGACCATGCGTGCTGTTTTACTTTTTTTTTTTAATGAAGAATTTTACATGTTTTATATTAATAATAATAATAATAATAATATGCTTAGACTGTTTTGTCCACAGTAAGAAATACTGCAATATTCCATTGAAATAAACTAGATGGTCAATTTTGATTTCATATTGACTTGAAGATGTTCATTTCAAAGACAGAATTCACAAAATATTCAGATCTCACTTTTGAATGTCAGTTTTGAATCGTTTATATTGCATATATAATTTATATATTAGTATTTTAAGTAAAGTATTTTAGATTACCAAAGTGATTACTTTGAATTTTAATGTCATTTAAACAGCAATTGGTGATTCTCTGACTCTGACAGTCTGAAAAAGCAGAGTTAAATTTCATGTTTTCGACTGTTTTCATGATTTGTGATGGTTTTTTGGGAGTCATTTTATAATTGTACAAAAGGTCACTGCAACTTTTTCTCACAATTTGTTTTTTCCCCTCACAATTGTGAGTTTGCATTTCACAATCCTGACTTCTTTTTATCGCAATTGCGAGATTTAAACTCACAATTGCAAGTTATAAAGTCAGAAATGGGAGATATAAACTTCCAATACTATTTTTTTTCTTGCAATTGTGAATTTAGTATGTGAGTTAAATGTCATAATTCTGGCTTTTCTAAATATTGTGAGTTTATATCTCATATGTTTGACTTTTCTCAATATTGCAATTTTATATCTCATAATTCTGACTTTATAACTCGCAATTGCAACTCTATATCACGCAATTCTGAGGGAAAAAGTAAAAAAAAACTTGCAATTACCTTTTTTGTGTTTGTTCCACACTTAATATTCCAAAGTATTCTAAAGTATTTAGATTAAGTTACTAAACTTGAGAAATGTAACGGAATACGTTACAAATTACTTTTTAAAGCATGTATTTTGTAATATGTAGTGAAATACATTTTAAAAGTAACCTACCCAGCCCTATATATATATATATACATATATATATATATATATATATATATATATATATATATATATATATATATGGACGGTGGCAGCCCTCATGACATTCAGTCCCCTGATCCTAGGCGCTAAGAGGCACTACATATAAACGTCAGGCCCAATCCATCCTCATTTCTGCAGAAGAAGAGGAATCCCGCCCACTGTACGGATGCCGCATTAAAATTGGCCGCGCTTGCGCGTTGACGTTCCTTTTTTTCTTGGAAGTAAGTGCTGCATGGAGCGTGTTTGAACTGTGATGAAAAATTACACAGAACTTTCCTATCTTTATGTTTTCTTTCAAATGCTGTCGGACTTGAACGTGTGCGTCTCGGTGGTGAACGTAACCGAATCGTCTTGAGAAAGCGTGTTACTGTGGTTCTTTAAAGCGGCTTGTGGAGGGCTGCTCTAGTTTGCAGGCCGCGAGCGCACACAGGACCGCACGCGCGAGGCCTTTCTCCGCGCGCAGTGACTTAACTGAAAAAGAAACACGTGAGAACTTGAGCTAACCCGGACGAGACCAGTCCCTCCCCCCCTCGCTTTTGTTAATCAAGTTATAGTTTACCTGTCGGTTTTCTATTTATGTGTTTCAACTGCTCCGTTATACGGAAGGATGGGGCGTTAGCCTCTTAGCCGAATCATTGATCAGCGGCGAAACCACGTTGACGTGCGCCACGCGAACCAGACCCGTTTCGCGCGGTTTACTATTCGCTTTTCTGGAAACGGTGACGTTGAATCAACGACTTGACGGTTTACTCCGTTGACTCTTTATAGTGAAAGCGTTTTAATTTAAGCCAGCTAACATGCTTAGCTTCCTGAGAGTCCAACTGGCCTGTTCTGTGTTCATTGCGTGTAAAATAACGACCGTTAACTGTCAATTATGGCTCGTGAAGTATTTTAACAATACGTTTGTCAACAGAAACGACCGTTAGCTGAAGATGAATCAAGTTATGGCGTTTATTTGGATTCGATGCGTGGTGAAGTTGGAGCAGCGAGATGCGACGGGTTTGAGTGCTTATAAATAAGTCATTAAAAAGCGCCTTTTTAATTGGTTAATAGAAAATGTATATTTCTCAAGCTATTAAGTTTGTAAGGCAGTCGTAATACCCGATTGTAGCCAAATTTGTAGACTGGATTCCTGACTCATTCGCACGTGACTCAACTATGATGTTCTTTTGAGAGAGTGAGCTACTAATTTAATCTTGTCCTTTTTTTTTTTTCTCCAGTGCCCCTTGTTTAGATCCCCATCATGGCAGATCCAGATCTTGATTTCACCAGCGGAGATGCCGGGGCTTCTGCCACCTACCCCATGCAGTGCAGCGCCCTGCGCAAGAACGGGTTCGTGGTGCTGAAGGGTCGCCCCTGCAAAATTGTTGAAATGTCCACTTCTAAGACTGGCAAGCATGGTCATGCAAAGGTAATATTTGGATATCACTCTTTTGCATGGCTGTTTTAACTTGCAAGTGTCGGTATTAAGTGTTGGAGTCTCTCTTTGCAGGTTCACTTGGTTGGAATTGACATTTTTACAAATAAGAAGTATGAAGATATCTGCCCCTCCACCCACAACATGGATGTGCCTAACACCAAAAGAAATGACTACCAGGTGAGGCGTGCATGATTTTATGAAATTCAAGATCTTTTTAGTTGGAGTACATGTGCCTTGTGTACCTACATTTTAAGTTCTCCTGACCTGTAGCCCAAGTTTTGTGCAATAAAGGCAAACTTTTTTACAATCTCATGTAGTGGTGTCAAATTTATTCAGTATTTAAGTGTCACAGTACTCCTATTACTCGTTACTTAGCATTGAGCTCTGGTCATTTTAACTAGTTGGAAGAATTTAATGTGTAGGTGTACTGAAATGTCATATTTTGCATTGCTTTTGGAGCAAAATGAGACTTCTTGGGTTCTTAATGTCCGAAACAGAAATTGCCAGTATCGTTCTTAAACAAAAAAAATTCTTTTCAATTTCCTTTTGTACATTATTGGTTCAGTGCACAGCTGATATTTTGAGTTTCATACTTTGAGTTGTTTCAACTTAATGGGTTGCCTGAGGTGACTCTCTTCCACTAGAGCGGAGGTACGGCGATGCTTTTGTTAGAAGTCTAGATATTCCTCTGTTATGCAAAACCATTTCTTCCCTTTTAAAAGAACCGCGTTCTTGTGTTTTCCTAGCTGGTTGACATCAGCGAGGGATTCCTCTCTCTCATGATGGACAATGGTGACGTGCGTGAGGACCTGCGTGTGCCAGACGGTGACCTGGGCAAAGAAATCGAAAACAAATTTGCAGCTGGTGAAGAGATGTTGGTGAGTGCACCTGTTTGAATAGAGGCGTTTAGTTTTTAGCTGTTGCTCGTCAATGTAAAGCGCTCATTGTTTTTGTTTCACAGGTTACTGTGCTTTCAGCTATGGGCGAAGAATCTGCAGTGGCTGTCAAACCCATGACCAAATAGGAAGAGAGACTGGGCTGCTCAGGCTGCAACATGCTACACTTTAACAAATCTCTTGCATTTGTTTTTTTGGTTTTATTTGTCACCAAAGCTATGGCCTTCACAAACAACCTCACATTTTTGTTGTGATTGTATTCCTTTTTTCTTCTCCTTCCAATACTGTGCTGGACTTGTCGGGTCAGTTGGCATTCTCTCGGGTAAGAAGTTTATTATTGTCAGAGTTTACCCCTCGACCTCCCCCATTCCACTTTCTTTCTTTTTTTTTTCCTCCCACTCCAGTTTTTACCACTTACATTCCTGAACATTAAATAATGGGATCCATTTTTCATTTTTTTGTATTCTTGAATTTCTTAATGGTAACTAGTGCAGGATTTATGCAATGTCTTTTGCGAAGAGGGGAAACCCCCAACTGACACTGAACTTAATTTTTTTTTTTTTTCCTCCCTCTCTGGGTGCCATACTTTTCACCTTACATGATCTATGCCATGCTGGCACTATGGTTAATTTCTCTCAATTGAATGCCTTCCCCCACCCCTCCAAAGTGAGATGCACACTGGTAGTTGGCACTTCCTTGTTCTTGCAGTACTTTGAGTACCTTCTCAAGTAAAAACAGCTATGACTGAGAAATAAACTCCAGTGAAATGTCCTCTTAAATGCCAGTCTCTAATTGTACAGAAGTGGAAAGGATGTGATGGCCATGTGCGAATACCTCTGTAACCCAATATAGCAGCCAGCTTGACTTTGGCTGTCAGTGATGACATTAAATAAAGTGTTGAAGCCTGTATTTGTCTCCAGGTAGGCTCTTATCAGTGCTGCCCCAGAATGAGCTCAGGCTCTTGTTAAGGACTGAATCTTTGATGCGCGTTCTAATCTTTCTTTGTTCACTTGAGGCCTTTGTCACCTGACTGGAGAGAGCAAAAAAAATAAAAACCTAATAGATAACCTTTTTCTTTATTTTTACTTTTTTTTTTTTTTTTTTATGAAGCACTTCCATCAGTATTGAAAAGAAATCCCTGAATGCTGGTTAAGGTGTTGCTTCATATTTACAGCTGATTTTACTTCTGGTAATATTTAACAAGCTCTTTTATCTCGGTCTTTGGAGAATGAATATCCTTGTTTAAAAGTTACTCCGTCTAACCTGTCTGGTCATTTGGGACAGCTTGATTTACTAAGGTATAGAAATACTTTAATCAAAGTGTCTGTTTTGAAGTATGATTTTTAGGTACATTCCGTAAGTGTTCAGTAGCACATGATGCAATGTTTGTTCTCAAGCTAAGAAAGTACAATATACATTTTGTGTGTGTATATATATTATGTATTCTTTATTATCTCTCTTGTTGTATAGTTTTAAATGTTAAATTTAAGAGCTTATATAAGTGGGCAAAATGACATGAGACATCATTTTAGAAAGTGAGCACACAGACCGTAACTGGGGAAAGAAGGACAAAGCTTTGTTAGGTTGGGCTGCCAAATCCTCTGCATGGGTGGAGCCAAATGCTCATTTCCCACTCGTGGCCGGGTGCCCAGACAACACTGACTTGGAGACATGTGGCATTGCAGTATATTCAAACACAAACTTCACCTATCAACTGGCTCCTAGTGAGTGCACTCTCTAAAGTCAGTATTATATGTTCAGTTATGTCTTTACATGAATTATGCAGATGGCTTAATTTCAAATTTTGCTGTTGTGTAGCTGAGTGACATTAAACATTTAACCAAACAAACAGAAATCTTTATGTGCCTATTTAAGAATGTTCAAGATTTGAAAATTGGCCAATCAGGTTGTGCCCATGTGCCTGCTGAGGCCTCACCCAAGTTTGTGTTGGTATGTCTGCACAATGATGTAAGGGTGAGTCATGATTCTTTAGTAGGCCAGTCTCTGCCTTCTGCGAGTGTTTAAATAATGGAAGTCAGATATATTGTATGTTAAATGGGATTGTCTGCTACGTTCAAATACAATGACTACAGAGCCATGTAGTAGGTACGTTTCATCAATATTAGAGACTGCACGAAATAAAATCAATTATTAAATGGTGAGCCATAAGCCGTGTGGCTGTGGAATGCATAACATTGTATACTATTTGTATGCTAAAACAAAATTGCTATATATTATTACATTTTTGTAGTCAATAACAATGATAAGATATTGGAAAAACATTAACTCTTTCCCTGCGAATCGAACATCTAGTGAACAACTCTTTCTTTCGAACAGTTCGATTCAAAGATCCGGTTCCAAAAACATTTTTGTCTTTTAAGTCAGACCTAATGATGTTATTACTTGCCCAGGGTGGCGTAAATATTACTTGCGTATAAAGTCAAATCCTCGGTTCACTGCAAATGCTTTTACTTGACATAAGAACCATTCAGAGAGTCAGACCAGTTCATTTCGATTTGTTCAGATCGGTTGCGTGAAGCGGTTCAGCTGATCAATTCAAATGATTCCACTTTAAAGAATGAGCCGTTCTCAAATCGGACGTCGTTGGAGTTCCCATTGAATCATTATAGCATATTAAGTGAATAATTGAACAGAATTAAAACAAAATTATAACTGAAACATTGGGATGATTAACACTTAGATTAATACGTAATTTACATTATAGATGTCGGGTAAGCGTACAATGAATGTATAAACTACGCTATCAAGCTAATCGAGTGTGTGTATGTTGTGCTAATACATAACTAATACAGATAGTAATTGTCATTATAAGGTAGTTCAAACAGAATTAACGCAATTTCTTGTAATCAGGCGCTAAAGAGAGTATCTATTAAAAGTAATTTGAGCCAATGGGATAACTTGGGGTCCTAGCAGAGACACGGTAAAGACTCGAAGCTACGGCCACTGGGCATGCGCACATTAATATTGGGTCATTTAATATTTATTTAATTTAACTGTTTTTGCAGTATTTTAAGGGTAGGTTTGGAGTTGGGGTAGGTGTAGATTTTATTAAAACACAATTTTATGAGTAGCACATTTAATTTACTGTTATTTATCCTGAGGTTTTACCTCACTTCCGGCCGTAGCTGCGTTTCGGTAGCCAATCAAATACGAGAAATTTCGTGAACTCTTGCGCGGACATACACCACTTCCTCTTTCAAGCCTACCTCACCAAGATGGCACCGGTATGTGTCGACCGGAGACCGGTTTTTATGGTTAAACGCATTTGTTTTTTTGTTTTGTGTAAATAAAATATCAGATATGATAAATATGAATATAATTTGTCACTCAGAGTTAGTTTTTGCGTGTGGAATAATATATTAATTATTTTGGCCTACTGTCGGCAGACACGTGGATGAGCATTTTAGCATGACAGCCATTCAAACATAAAACAGTAGTGCATTTCATTTTTATAATAGGACTGAGTTTATAAAGCATATATTAACATCAAGTTAAACTTTAATTATAAAATGTATATGTTTCTTTAGAAAAGGCAGACTGTTGTGAAAAGGAAAAAGGGTGCTTGCTGGAAGTTCACCCTGGACTGTACTCACCCTGTGGAGGACGGGATTCTCGACTCTGCTAACTTTGTAAGTCGTAGTAAGAAAATACTAATCGTACCTCGCATGATAAAAAGAACGACTTCTCTCGATTGTCATGGTTCTTACTTCTGTTAGAGAGATCTATACATTTAAAATCTATTTTCTGATCCAAATGCGTCCAAGTTTCTTAAGCAGGAAAAATGATAATAATCTGTGTGCAGGTAGTTGCTTCACTAATGCCATGTCATAACTAGGGTTCCCTTCCCTAGTTAAATGCCTAGGGTTCTCTTCCCTAGTGGTCATACTGTTTTATTACTAACAGGAAACATTTCTGAAAGAGAAGGTGAAGGTTAATGGCAAAACAGGCAACCTGGGAAATGTAGTGCAAATTGTGCGTCAGAAGAACAAGATCAACGTCACATCGGAGAAGCAGTTCTCTAAAAGGTGAGATTTGTTACATCAACTGATTCTTGTTTATAATTTTGATCTATATACTAACAACCCCATCTTCCTCAGGTATCTTAAGTACCTCACAAAGAAGTACTTGAAGAAGAACAACCTGCGAGACTGGCTGAGGGTGGTGGCGTCGGATAAGGAAAGCTATGAGCTGCGCTACTTCCAGATCAGCCAAGATGATGAAGAGTCTGATGCTGATGAATGAAGCTCTGTCTTGTGTTTGATGGGTGTATCAAGGTCCTGTGTAAGCGGTCACATCTTCAAATGCAGGATTACATATTTTGATATCTGCTTATAAATAAAAAGATACACACAGAAATTGAGTGTCTTGTTTTTTTCAATTGTAGTAAATTGCTTAATGTAACGGGAACAAATGTAAGAGTTAAATAAGATTAACAAGTTGGTGGTGTTTGATAAGGTAGAGTGAATATATTGCAATAATGATTAAAAACTCATTACTGTAGTAACGATCCATGGAGTGTATTTGCATGAATAAAGAGATTCATTTCTTGGTGCTTTTTAAAAAAAAAAAAAGATTCATTATTTTGTGAAAATATAATTAACGGCATTTCATAATTACTGATAACCACATTAGATATTTACCTTGCTTTTCATATTTAATAGCATCAGGAAATTGCGAAAAGATAAGTTTAATTTTGGGTTGAAGAAACTATATTTTTTTAAAAAGTAAGATTCATCAAAAAATGTTTTTTGGTTATATCTTTAAGTCGTGTGCTGCATTAAAATACTTTAAATATTATTTCTCTTTTAACCTCTAAATTAAAAAAATAATTTAATTGTACATAATCATAGACAGCTAAAATGCTCCCAATGGCATGCAAAATATTAACAAAGAGTGATATTAATCTCCCAAATGTTCGTTGTCAACTTCTAAAGTTTAGTCTCACATTGATTGCATTAAGTTTTATCTTATCTATATTCTTCATCTAAGGTCAAAGGTTAGTGAAAATCTTCTCAATAGACCAATAGAAATGTCTGGAATTAAATGTATTTGCATTGAAATGGGTGGCTTTACTATAAAGGCCTCCACTGTGAAAGGCAGCCTGATTTGGAGCCTTCAGCCAGGATGTTATCCACTGCTCCACACAGAGAAGAGCCTGAAGTGGGGCCATGGACCAGCACAGGGAGGAAACGTATCAGAGAGCGATTTCGTGCCTCTTTGGCAGGGCTGCTGGAGTTGGAGGTCCTGAGAGTCAGACATAAAGCAATGGTGGAGACGGCCCTGGGAAAACCTGAAGATTCAACTACAACGAATGTCCAGCAAGGACAGAATCATTACTGGGTGGATAAAGACTCTTTCCAACTAAAGCGCAGGTGCAGTTTATCAGAGCAGGCTGGGAAATCCAGAGGACTTTGGTCATGTTCCACTCATTCATCTGAGGATCTGCTTCGTCATCTGTGCCTGACGGAAAGCAGCCGGCATCACCAAGAACTTCACTCGCACATGGAAAGTCGGTCAAGAGCAAGCTCAGGTTTTTGCGACAGCAACTTTGGGGATGTTTTTACCCCCTCTGACAGTGACGATACAGTCAGCTCCCTCTCCGCCTCTTTAAAATACAGTTCTTTTGAAGAGAGAGAATGTTTCACAGGAGAGGAAACTCTAAGGCGCCAACCCATTTTATTTCAAGAGCATAGAGGAGTACAATCCCGTTTTTCCAATGCGGCCATTCCTGAGGATGGTTTCCGATCTGTGGCGGCTCTGTACCCAGACTCTCACTGGCCAGATGTTTCAGACATACTTCAGCCCAAAGTGTTCCTGCGACCCACATACTGTTCTGACCTTCCAGCTCACCAGGGCATGGAAGTGTATCGCTATCCCAGTCCACTGCATGCCGTGGCCCTGCAAAGTCCCCTATATGCGCCACACAGCCCCCAGAATCACAGGAAAAAGAACGAAAGACATTTTTCTGGAAGTTCTACAAGCTCCTCGTTGAGGCCAGACTTGCCTCGTCCCTGGAAGGTTTCAGAACATTCATGCTGTCTTGCAAAATCCACCTATTTATCGTCCAGCGTACTCAGGAAACACACCAATTCTTCGGGCAGGAACTTTGAGAAGCACAAACACGAGGAGATCATTTTGAAACGGGCCCGAGTTCAATGCCACAGTCTTACTGCTTCGCCAAAAGATGGAGGGATGCCCTCACGGCTAAAGAGGGGCATGTACCGCACCAACTCCTTACACAAAAACAAACCATCCTTCTATTTGTTCAAGTCCACATATCTGCAGAGAAACAGAGAAGATGTGACTTGTAAAGAGCACACCATACAAACTTTGAAAAGTCATCTACATTTATAAAACCTTACAATGAGACAGATAGCTTGGACCAACCTGATCATGTGCGACTAAGCAGTGTTGATGAGTCTTTTCACCTCAGCTAATATGTAATGTTGCTGCAAATTAAGAACCTGTTGGATGGGAGAAATGTAGAAATGTATCAATAATGAACACAAATATTAAATACGGTTAGTGATTGCATAACACGAATTTATCATCTGTTAGATGATTCAGCAGTGTTTTACTCTGTGATTAAATCACATTTTTATGTGGCATGAATGTTAACATCAATTTTCTTTGACAGAAAGCTTAGAATGTTGAATTATGTCAGAACGAAAATACAAAATATATGAAAACTCCATCGTTTCATTAGATTTGCTACAAGAGGGTACGTGCATCCTAATAAAATCATGTAACCATTGTTTACTAAACACTTATTTTTCTGGTGAAATCTTAATCAGAGTCCGAATAAACAAAAGTCTTAAATGTTTTTTTTTTGCATGCAAGTATACATAGAATGTACAGTTGTGTTCAAAATTATTCAACCCCCACTGAAATTGATTGTTTTGGCCGGTTTGACATAGATTTTGATCATTCAGTCATTCTGCTTACAATTAAATCAAAGAGGCACCTGTAGGTCAGACAAATATAACATAACATTTATAATGAAATAACCACAAATGTCTTTTCTCTGCTCACATCATTATCAGTTTTATTCAACCCCCAAGTGACATTCAATCTTAATACTTAGTACAACATCCTTTTACAGTTATAACAGCTTTTAAACGTGAAGCATAGCTTGACACAAGTGTCTTGCAGCGAGCTACGGGTATCTTCGCCCATTCATCATGGGCAAAAGCCTCCAGTTCAGTCACATTCTTAGGCTTGCGCACTGCAACTGCTTTCTTTAAGTCCCACCAGAGGTTCTCAATCGGATTTAAGTCTGGTGACTGCGATGGCCATTTCAAAATGTTCCAGCCTTTAATCTGCAACCATGCTCTAGTGGACTTGGAGGTATGCTTGGGATCATTGTCCTGTTGAAAGGTCCAACGTCTCCCAAGCCTCAGGTTTGTGACGGACTGCATCACATTGTCCTCCAATATCTCCTGGTACTGAAGAGAATTCATGGTACCTTGCACACGCTGAAGCTTCCCAGTACCTGCAGAAGCAAAACAGCCCCAAAGCATGATTGACCCCCCGCCATGCTTCACAGTAGGCAAGGTGTTCTTTTCTTCATAGGCCTTGTTCTTCCTCCTCCAAACATAGCGTTGATCCATGGGCCCAAACAGTTCTAATTTTGTTTCATCAGTCCACAGAACACTATCCCAAAACTTCTGTGGTTTGTCCACATGACTTTTGGCATACTGCAGTCGACTCTTCTTATTCTTTGGAGACAGCAAGGGGGTGCGCCTGGGAGTTCTGGCATGGAGGCCTTCATTACGCAGGGTGCGCCGTATTGTCTGAGCAGAAACTTCAGTACCTACATCTGACAAATCTTTTCTCAGTTCCTCAGCAGTCACACGGGGACTTTTCTCCACTCTACGCTTCAGGTAGCGCACAGCAGTCGAAGTCAGCATCTTCTTTCTGCCACGACCAGGTAGCGTTTCAACAGTGCCCTTTGCCTTGAATTTGCGAATGATGCTTCCTATGGTGTCTCTTGGTATGTTTAACATCTTTGCAATCTTCTTATAGCCATTGCCCTTCCTGTGAAGAGTAATCACCTCTTCTCTTGTCTTCCTGGACCATTCTCTTGACTTCACCATGTTTGTAACCACACCAGTAAATGTCTAGAAGGAGCTGAGTATCACAGTCATTTTAAAGCTGCCTAATTGGTGCTTATTAGGCTTTATTGCTGCTCCCTGACATCCACAGGTGCTTTCAATACCTGATTGAAAACACTTCAATGGACCTCTGTTCTTCAGAGTGGTAGTCTTTAAGGGGTTGAATAATTGTGTCAATGAAGAATTCACAAAAGAAACATTTACTACTGTATTACAAAACCAATTGATGTCATTTTAGTTCCATATGCTTCTTTAAGAAGTCCTTGTAGGATTTCATTCTGAATTCAATTACAAATGTACTCTAAATTCTCTAAAACCATTTACAGCATTGGGGGGGTTGAATAATTTTGAACACAACTGTATACAACTGGTATCTTACACGTTTTACTTTAAATGTTGTTTAAACCTGTGTGACAATTTTTGAGAAATAAAATTGTTGTTACAAAAAAAGAAAAGAAAACGTTTCCTTTATGTTATAAATTTTCATTACCTTTAGTCAGAAATCAAGGCGGTACATACACACATTTTCATTTAACATTTATGTCCACCAGATGTCATTAGAGATCTATTGGGGTTGTCTGCGTTTGAAGTTAACTGTACAGCTGTGCACATGTTAAAAAGAGGCGTTTTTTGTCTCCTTTCTAAGTTAAATAAACTTTGACCAATTGTGTCAGTGTAAACAATGATCATCTAGGCTACACAAAGTGCTGTTCCACTGACCTGGCCTAGAGGCCAAAGATTCAGGTTTGTTCTACAGAAATTTCAGAACTTTGTCTAAGGGGGGAAAATCCAGCCACTAAAAATGTAATCTCTGTGATCCTGCAGTTTTCAAAGAAATTGCGGAATAACAGATACTGCTGTGCTGTGTCAACAAGTCAGAGCGCAGAAGCTATAAAAATGTGTCTAAATTCACATCTGACAGGGTTTGGATGTGGGAGTGAAGGCCATGTAAAGGAAAATATTGCTCAGCCAAAACCAATTTTGTCACATTTTACTTTTTTTTTTTTTTTTTTTTGAGTAGTCATGTTCTAACTCAATGGTTTTGTATTGTGATATGTTTATGTCTCATGACAAAATAAAGAAATAAAAAGATGATAAGAAAATAAGGTCATCAAGGTTATTTGATATATATGTATGTATGTATGTATTTTCTTTATAGATACATTTGTACCAAAGCCATGCAAAGCCATTTAGAAGAAATGCGTGTTCTTTCATTCTCATAGTTTCATTCTTATCAGGTGGAAATATGTTCTTTGACTTCCCATTAATGTGGTACCACAGTGATGCATTCGGTGTGCATTTTAGTTATGATGTGGTTGAGCAGTAGCTATAGCAACAATGACTCATCTAGTAAGATCTCTTTGAATATTCCTTGCACCCATACTTCACATTTTGCTCTTTAATGCAAGTTGAATTAGTTGACAAATTGCCAAAGAAGAGATGAGTCGATAAGAAGGCTTAAAGGTATAGTTCACCAAAAAAAAAAAAAAAACTTAAAAAATAAATTCTGTCATCATTTACACATCCATAAGTTGTTCCAAACCTGTAAGATTTTTTTCTTCTTCTGCTGAACACAAAAGATTATATTTGGAAGAAAATGGGTTGATGCGACTACTATACGTCAGCTGATTGGTTACCAACATTCTTTAAAATATCTTCTTTATATGTTCATCAGAAGAAAGAAACTCATACAGGTTTGGAACAACTTGAGGGTGAGTAAATGATGACAGAATTTTCATTTTTCGGTGAACTATCCTTTGAAATTTTTATAGCGACACAAAGCCTTTTCAATGTGAAACCTATGTACATAAATAAATTGTGTGATTTCAACACATTTTTGTCAGTGAACTAAAAGAGCATTTCACATGTATTTTATGTGTTACATATAGCTAACGTGTATTTAATGAAATTTCATTGCATTAATGACTAATTCTGGTGACAGAATCAGATAAGAATAATGCTTAGAAACTAAGCATGAATTTGCATGGGAAGTATGGTGTCACTGTTGCAAACACTTGCCGCATTCTGGCATTCAGTCGCCATGGCGATACTTTTGTTTCCTGCGGAACCTGAGATCCACTTGAGCCTCAGCCATTGAAGTTGAGTGGCAGAGCAATTAAAAATGAATTAAATGCAATAGACATGCAATACCACAATAATAATGAAACTGACGGCTTTGTGTCTCTTCAGAATGCATGTCTTTTTGGGAATGCTATTCAGCCTGCCAAGTTGTCAGTGCTCTTATTTACTTCTCAGACAACAATGAATGCGCTGCAACAAGTTATTTGATTAACTGTGAAGTATACAGGCTGTCAGTTTTCTGATTATGTTAGCAATTGATTTTTTGGGTCAATATGATGTCCAGTAGCCTTACAGGAGAAAAGATTCCCTGTTTCCCTGTGCACCATTACGGAGAAGACCCACATTTGCATTTATCTTATTTTTCTATATTTATTCTAATACAATCAATCTCATCAGGGAAATGTAAAGTGTGTAGCCCACATTGACCTGGCAGAGTATGACAATCTAAAAGAGTCCATCATAGGCAGCTGTTGAATGGTGGACACATCTTTTAGTAATGAACTCTCCTCTGATCACACGGAGAAGAGCCTAAATAATTCACAATGTCTCCGCATTATGTCCCTGGCTGTCTCTACAGGCTTTGCCTGGATTCCTCCTGTACCACTGCATGGACATAATGGAGCATACAGTGTAAAATCCCCAGCGGTGAGTTTTTGCTCTTTTTCTGCCAAGGAAAAAATGTTTTTGATTTGAAACTGGACACCTGTATTTCTGTTTCACAGAGCTAGAGAACTCTAGAGCTATTTGTTTTACTAGAGTGGACGGAGTAGTTGCAGGCTTTACTTTGGCTCGGGTTGGAGAGAATTGTATTGGCTATGCCTGTTTTAAGAGCAATTCATTTATGGCTCAGCTCAGTAAAGCAATTTCAGCTCTCCCTTGACAATCCACAGAAGATCCTCATCAATATTGTATATGGAAAGGTTACAGGTTGCACAACTTAAATAACTCATTGGATCCAAATTAGATCATGCATACTGCAGATATTATGGATTAAGAGAAACAGTGAGAGAGACGTGAAGTCTGAGATTTATTTTAGAGGTAAATACTAACGTTAAATCTGTACTTTAAGTGCATTATCCCAGATTTTATCCCAGTAAACTATTGAGGCTAAGGGAACAGTACTTTACTATTATTAGGAGCATCATTGCATGTTGTCACAGTAGCTGTATGACAACGGAACTGACCAAGGTCCTGAAAAAATGGCCAGGATAAACAAATTTATTTCCAGTGTTCATACAATTCAGTGTATTTAAATGTTTTATACACAATTTGAGACTTTCACAAGCTTTAAGACATTCAAAGGTTAAGGTTTCAAAATGTCTCTGGAATTATATTTGATGTAGTTTTGATAGCTGTTTTAATAGTGCTTTATGTAGCCTATGCTGAATGTACTGTAGTTTGTTTATATATGTTTTTTTCCACAGAGGCTAATTTTTAGTAGCTGCTTTCACAAACCCAGTAAAATGTTGTAAAATCGCCTGATTGAAAAGCAACGTATACAGCAGTATTTAGTCTTTTTAGGGTACTATTTCTACATAAACTCCAAAAAGGTAATCTCATGCCATTTATTGGAAATGAAGTGTTTTAATATCGGTGTAGTTTGACGACAGATTTCACTTCCGAGTGACAGGCGTTTTTGTAAACAAACGTCTTTGACTTTCTTTTTCAGTATCTCCCGCATGAGTAACAGGATAAAAAAAATGTTCTTCTCCATTCCATTGCGCTGTTTTCTGTGTAAAAATGAAATATTGGTGTTCTATAATAATAATAATAATAATGGATTCTCCTTCAGATCTTTATGGTTTGTCTGAAGCACCAGGCAAATCTTACAGCTTTGACATCAGTATTGTTTGGGAACAGCGTTTAGCTGAAACTTTGTGTAATTGGCTTCTCTCTTTATGTAGGCGATAATGCCATTCATCTCACCTCTTCCTTATAATCTATTTAAATCCTTTGCTCTGGAGTCTGATGACATCAGTTCTTTTGTCAGGATCAAATGTAATCACAGATCCCTTTCAAGACTTTGTTAATCATTTCTACACAGAGAAGATGATTAACAGACAGCCTTTATCTTTTAAATTTATCTGTAAGTTAAGAGATATTGAGTATTGCTTTGTATATAGGCTATTTGTGTTCAGAAATGTTGATTGTCTTTAATGGCCTGGCCTTAATTCTATTTTATATATATATATATATATATATATATATATTTCCCGTTATTCTCTCAATTCCGGAAGGTGAAACAGAAACAGGAAAGTGAATGGGTTACTCAGACCACAATATAATTATGATGTCTATTATTATATGGCACTGTTATGGAGAGTGTTTGACGTCATTCTCTCTCTATCACACTTCACAGATAATGTGGATATAACTTCCCTCTGTATATCTGACATCATCTGGTAAATTACTGTCAGCTGTGCATCAGTTTGCTGTGTTTTGATAACAGCTGAGATATTGTCAGGTTGTATGAAACAGAGCCTGTGGGCGCTGACAATGGTAATTACCAACAGGCAGATCCAGCAGATCTTGGGTCTGTGATGGCAACTGCAGCTTGTCTCATTGAGCGGCAGGTCTGCATTAGATCGGAAGAAACAAGATAGCACTGTGTGGTGATGCTATCTGTGCAGGGAAAAACAAAAGAAGGCCTTGAGGTACATGGTGGATGGAATCAGATGGCGAGACTAACATCAAAGATGACGGTTCATAAATGGGCTTCATGCAGATAGACAGCAGAAAGTAGTATGATTAGGTGAGATGATTAGGAAAAATTGTAGTTGGAAAAAATACATTCAAAAGTCATGACAATTTTTAAATTAAATCCTCATTTTTATATTGTTACGCTGATCTCTAAAATATGTTGTTGGGAACAAGGATTTCCAAAGTAGTGGGACATTAAAAGCTCATCTTAAATATTGTTTAATACAAAATTTTCTATCACATGTACCAAATTTATACATAGTGTTGGCATAATGCATTACAAGTAATCCAAGTTACATAATCAGATTACTTTTTTAAAAGTAACTAGGTAAGTAACGTATTGTTTTTTAAAAATTTACAACAAAATATCTGAGTTACGTTTTCAAATAAGTAATGCAATTTACTTTATTTTTCCATTTATTGACTGACTGCTCTCCTGTCCCGTCTTGAGAGAAATCAGGAGTGAGTAAGGCTTGTTATAAAACATAAAAAATAAGCAGCCCAGATGAGAAAAATTAATGTAACGCATTGGTTTCCATAAAAAGTAACTAAGTAACGCAATATTGTAATTCATTACTTTTAAAAATAACTTTCCCTAATATTATATATATATATATATATATATATATATATATATATATATATATATATATATATATATATATATATATATATATATATATATATATATAAAGTATAACTAAAAGTATATTGTTTAATTTAGGAAAAAATATGTATCTACATTTTAACATTTTAAACAATTGTTTTCAATAACAGTGAATTATCCATGTTGTATGAATGTTTATATCCTAAAGCACTAATTTTGTTCTATTTACAGATTTCTGCACTGTTTCTCCAGGCTGAAATATGACATTTTGCTCTCATTGTTCTCTCTATTAGTATATCAATGTCCATTGGAAATCTGATCCTCTCCATATGCTAATCTGCAAGTTTAATGAGATGTGCCACCATAGCAACATTTCACCTTAATGAATGCAGGGACACTTTCTATTGTTCGACTATTGAACATGTTTCTCTACGGTATTAAACCCAGCATGAACCCAGCATGATGGCACTGTTTTCTTAATTTTATTATCTGTGGATGATATGTGATTTGCATGCTTTCCTTTTTTGTAGGAAGTCATTGCTGATTCAATACAGAGCACTATGTTGATTGATCAGCTCATGGATCCTCTCTGAGACTGTGCGAGAGAGAGAGAGAGAGAGAGAGAGAGAGAGAGACAGAGAGAAGGGAGCAAAGAATAAAGCAGGAGACAGTCACACAAGACAAGTTTAGAGGAAACACCTGGAACGAGTGATTTGGGAGGTGACACTGACACGCAAGAGAGGACAAAACTCACCCTTCTTTCATCTGAGTCTTCCTGTTGTGGAGGATGAGTGCTGTCTTTGCTAAACTGGACCCCAGGAGAATTGAGTGGGAGTCGTCCTGGTATGGACTCCACTCCCGAATCCTGCGCACTAAACCTGTGGACTCCATGCTGGAGGGCCCAGATGACCTGCATGGCACCAGACTTGCCCGCGTGCTCACTACAGTGGATCTGGTGTCACTCGGGGTGGGCAGCTGCGTGGGCACTGGCATGTATGTGGTTGCTGGGCTTGTTGCTAAGGAAATGGCAGGACCTGGAGTGATCTTGTCCTTCATCACCGCAGCTTTGGCATCCATTCTGTCAGGTGAGACTTTATGGCTAGCAATTTATGAACGTTTTGCAGTTTAGAGTGTCGAATCACTGCTGGTGATCTCATATAAATAGAGCTCTCATCTTTCCAGTCAACTGTACAATTGAATATTTCATGTTTTTTCTTATGTGCCCCGGAGGCTGTGAGATGACCCTACCTGTCTGTAATTACGGACAGCTGCTCTGAGGTCTTCGTTGCTTTATTTAGATCAAATTCTTTAAAGTTCATGAACCCATAGCAATAAGCTATGCTTTATGGGGTCTCTCAGCTAGACTTTAGCGGTTGTGATTTGACAAAGTATTTTATTTTAAAAAATGGATCATTAAGAGTTAATCAGACCCATCAAGACCCAGTTCTAGACCAGATCCTAACCCCAAGACTGAAACTTGTCAGTCCAGGAACAAGGTTATCCATCTGAATAAAAATAAGCATAAATATATGGTAAAAAAAAAATTAAAAATGCTGAGTTGATTATTGAATTTATTTCAAACACATTTTCATCTTGATTCCAATTCTCAGATCAATAAATTAATTTATTAAAAATTCCACATAAATACAAAATAATAGTATTACATTAATGTATTAATATATAAATATACTTTCTAATATAAAGTGAATTTATTATTATTAATATATATATATTATATTATATAATGTTTATATATAATGTTATATATGTTTTATTTATTTATATTAATATTAACAATAATAATAACAACAATAACATTTCTACATAAATTATAAATATAAATCATTTTACATTGCCAATAAAACTTGGTAAACATAAACTTTCACTTAACATTTCCATCAGATAATGATAACTAAAAGCCAGACCAGACTAAAAGCCACGTCCAAAGAATTTCAAAATTCAAAAACGATTACTTTAAGTGTATTGCTCTATAATTTACTTGTCAAACAGCTAATATCAGATTTTCACATAGGGGTCTGCTACGCTGAGTTTGGAGTGAGAGTGCCTAAGACAACAGGCTCTGCCTACACATACAGTTATGTCACAGTGGGAGAATTTGTGGCCTTTTTCATTGGCTGGAATCTCATCTTGGAGTATCTGATTGGTACAGCGGCAGGCGCCAGTGCACTGAGCAGCATGTTTGACTCTTTAGCCAATCACACCATCAGCCGCTACATGATCAACCATCTTGGGACGTTGAATGGCCTGGGTGAGCATCTTTCATAGTAATGAGATGGTGAACAATTTGCCTGTGTGGTTGATGTTCATCACACAGTTAATTTGTTTCTCCATGCATCTCATTTCAGGTAAAGGAGAGGAATCTTATCCAGACCTGCTGGCTCTGCTGATCGCTATGATTGTGACAGTGATTGTGGGTTTAGGGGTGAAAAACTCTGTAAGCTTCAATAATGTGCTGAATGTTATTAACTTGATCGTGTGGGTCTTCATGGTGATTGCTGGACTCTTTTTCCTTTCTGGAGCCAACTGGGAAGATGGGAGGTTTCTGCCCTATGGCTGGTCAGGGGTAAGAATGAACTGTAGAGGAGAAAATATATTATTCTATTTGTCTTTGTTGAATGTAATGTTTTGCAAAATTCCCTACTATAGAGCTCAATAAATATTGTGTGGTCTGTAGGTCATGCAAGGAGCTGCAACCTGTTTCTACGCCTTCATTGGCTTTGATATTATCGCCACCACAGGAGAAGAGGCCAAGAGCCCAGACACTTCCATTCCATATGCCATAACAGCCTCTCTCGTCACCTGTCTCACGGCGTACGTCTCTGTGAGTGGATATTTGCTATATGGAGTATTTAAAGGACAGACATTGCATGCGAGTATTCCAGTTTTGCACATTCACACAACTCAATGAATCATTCAAGCACTCCAGAGAGGACTGTACTTTAAGTCTTCTCACTCCAGAGGCCCAATCCTTATCCCTAGAAGTTGAAGACCTCTGCTCATCCTTTTTCAAAAATGAATCTAAATGCCATTTCCTTTTACCCTCCTGAGACAGATTAAATGCATCACATGTGTTTTCTTATTGTACAATGGAATTGGATGAATCATCCTACAGCATCCACAGCCACAGCTATAAATGAGATCTGGAATGAGAGTGATTTCTAGAGGACATTTCATGTATTGTTTGACGAACTGCCAAATAATAACCATTTTACCCGTTTAAATGTCTTAGGTGAGTGTGATTCTGACATTGCTGGTGCCATTTAACCTGATTGATGGAGATGCCCCACTCATGGAAATGTTTGTCGATCATGGCTTCCTGGCAGGGAAGTATATTGTAGCAATTGGTGCTGTTGCAGGACTCACCGTCAGCCTGCTGGGATCTCTGTTCCCGATGCCCAGAGTCATCTATGCCATGGCGGGAGATGGTTTGCTCTTCAGGTAAATGATTCCCTATTAAGGGATGTCATTTCACTTAGCAGCTTTATCTGCAACGTCTTCGTGCAGCTACTTCAAGCATGCAAGACCAACTCTTATCTATCTGAATGGGAAAGTACCGAAATCTCAAAAACATTAAAAAAAAACATTTTAGCCCAATCAGCAACAAAATTTGATAAGAACTGTCACAAAAGGTTTCTTATGCTCCAATAACATTAAAAAGTTAAAATTTCATGTTGGTTCAGCCAATGTGCAGTCCAAACTGTGAATCTCAGGTTTTATGGGAAATGGAGCTTCTACCAGCATCTTCACTGATGCAATGACTTTACAGTCGGGTGCAACAGTCGGGTTCCAGAAGTAAAAACTCCATTTATTTTCTGCATAGGGAAATCATTTTTAATGATAACTTATAAACCTTTAAAGACAGACTTGCTGTGAGTTCCGAGATTGTTAATCAATAGACCCTACTTTTGTTGAATCCATTGTCATCGCAGACAGCAACATAGTGTTGGCCTGGTTTCTGAGCAGACATTATATTGTTGTCTACCCTTTTCCACCAAGCCAGCTTGAGTGCTGGTTCAGAGCCAGAGCCGAGTTTCAAACCAGTTCTTTGTCTTTCAACACCCAAAGAACCAGCTCTGAACCAGGAAAAGTGGTTTGTAGGCAGCACCAAAACATTACTGGTTTAGTGAGAACCGCTTGCGTCGGGCAGTGGGCGGGGTTGCTGTGTCCAACAAGACGAACAGTAACTAGTAATCGCCATTTTTTATATACAGCTAATCAAGCTAATAGCAGCTCGAATGTAATCTCCGTCTATAGAAATTACCGCAAGCGGCACAAACACGTTGGATTTGCCGTGTTTGGATGCCGATGTAGGTTTGCAAAGCCATGAGCATCAATAGTAACTCAGCGTCTGCTATTGTTGATGTGTGTTTGTGTTTGGTTCATGCTGGTGGAAAAGGAGTATAGAAGTCAAGAAATGTTTCTGCTAGGTGCCACTAGTGTCACAGAAACGACACACTCCACCTTTAAGTACCTTTTGTCTTTTTGTCATATTTCCAAATACTTATAAAAGTGTGTAATGTTGTGTGCTGGTTAGCATATCAATAGGAGTGCACCATCTTGGGTAATATAAAGTTTTTGATACATGTGCAGCCCTTCTTCTTGTTATGCTCATATGCTTATTTTTACAGGCATTTCATCCCAAGTTTGCTTGTGTGTACGGCAGGTTCCTATCCTTTGTCAGTCCCCACACAGAGACCCCCGTGGTGGCCTGTGCTGTATCGGGGTCTCTGGCGGCTCTGTTGGCTCTCCTGGTGAGTCTGAGAGACCTGATCGAGATGATGTCCATCGGCACGCTGCTGGCTTACACACTGGTGTCGGTGTGTGTGCTGCTTCTGCGATATCAGCCTGATAGAGACGGCTTCACCAGTTTCCTCACAGAGGAGGAAGAGGAGGAACGGAAGAGGAAAGAGGAAATGATGGCGGCAAGTGAGAAGTACATGAACTCACCTTGTGGAGAAGGGTATGCCGAAAACCCCTGTGGGGCCAAGAACCTTCCCTCCAAAGGAGATGACGAAACTCTTATTGAAAAGTCGGATTCTGGGGGCTACCAGTCGGAGAGTTCTGGCTTCGGCGTTGGAGAGAATGGCATCGAGGCGGACGACTCCGATAGTCTCTTTAAACGCGTATTGGGATCGCAGTATTACACTATGCGGTTGCGTTTGGGCCTGCCGAACGTGGGCGATAAACCCACTCCTGCAACAGGACGTACTGTTACTTCATGCGTCCTCCTTTTCTTCATCCTGACCTTCTTTCTATGGACGCTCGTCATCTATGGCTTTGAACGGGTTTCAGGGGGAGCCCGCTGGGCTATATTGCCTTTTATAATGACTATAATCATCCTCATGGTTACTTTGGTTGTTATTATTCTTCGGCAACCTGAGAACCCTAAAAAGCTGCCTTACATGGCGCCCTGCGTGCCCTTTGTGCCCATAACTGCCATGCTCGTGAACATTTACCTCATGCTCAAACTATCCAGCATCACCTGGGTGCGCTTTGTGGTGTGGTGCTCACTAGGTAGGCCAGGTCTTCTCTTTATATTGGCTGTATATATTCCCAATCATCTGTAAAGGCCTGTTCAAACCATGAACAATGACTGTAAAGATAACTATCGATAACTATAATGGCGTCCACACCAACATTGGTCTTATTGGCTGTCAATGTTTTTATTGTTCATCATCTGGAAGAAAAGTGATTCCAAGGATATCTGTGCCATTATCGTTACCGCCAGGGCTTGACATTAACGCTTTTGTTCACCAACTACTGTGGCTAGTGATTTTTCAAAGTTACTAGCCACTCAGCATTTTCACTGGCCACCCTTTTGACATTGATACTATGGGGAAAAACATATAGACATATAGATATTTTTAATATTATCTCATAATTTGGCAGCAGGTATATTAGGCTGCTGTCACTTTAAGACCTGACGCATGGATCCATTATTCTATTACACATGCATTTTCTTTCTCAACTGTTTACGTTCACTTAAAACATGGCTAACTGTGTTAACATGAATACTCTCCAAGATTGGCATTTTGACATTATTTGTTGTGTATTTGACTGTTTAAATGCAGTAAACAGCGAAAAATAACTCAATTTAGCACTGACAAACAGCTTTATGTGTGCACAATTTAGGTGTGAGTACAAAATCTGTGAAAATGAGTAAAATTATGCACAATACATGCAATTCCACGCCAAAATTCAAGCCCTATAAAAACAATATTCATCCGGAGCAAATGAAACAAGTGAGTGAGGGGAGGCGGGTTAGTGAAAGCGCAGCTGGTATCGTGGATCTATTCGGCGGAAAATGAGTAGACCTATTGGAAGCATTTAAGATATTTCAGTATTGATATGTCGATATTGCACTTAGTTTATTATTTCAGATGCCTTTTTAAAAGACTACGATTGGAAAAAATGCATATATTATATAAAAAATCAACCCGTCGAAGAGGCTTGTAGGAGTGACTGCTGAAATCCACCCTCACTTGGGTTGGCGGGTATTAATGTCGAGCCCTGGGGCCTCATTTATAAAATGTTGTGCAGAAACCGTCCTAAATTTGATCTTACGATCATTCCTCAGATCCACTTGTGCGGAGCTGAATAGTTTCAATTCTCCGCCTTGTAATCTACACCTGATTAATGTCATTTACATATAAAAGATCACCAGTCATCGTCCAAATCCTTTCATTTACAATGGCGAGCTGCAAGAAGATTCCCAGAAACCTGTAGTAATCTCACAAGAAAAAGTGTGTACGTCTGCTTAGGCCCTGATGTGGCACTAATCACTTTTACATGTCAAAGACCGTTTTTATAAATATGAGTGTTGGCGTGGATTTAAGCGTACACACACTCTAAGGTCAAATCTGTGCGTGCGCATGCTTTATAAATGAGACCCCTGGTTACAGCTATGTTATGGACTTCCCTATTCTCCTATAATCAAAATAATAGTTAAAATGTATCATTCTAGTTCTCGTCCTTGGTGTGAGCGGGCCTTACCTGACCCTATCTCTTCACCCTACAGGTGTGCTGATCTATTTTAGCTACGGGATGTGGAACAGCTCCCTGGAACTCAGCGCTAGAGAGGAAGCTGCTCATGCCAGCTCCTACCAGAGGTACGACACTGAGGTCGACGACAGCTTCAATGTTGATGAAGAGCTCCCTCCTCAGGAGGACCAAGAGGAGGGACAGTACCAAGGCTGGGCGGCTGAGGAACGTGGCTATCAGTACCAGCAGCAGTATGATGAACAGAGACCATCCAACAGTCACAATTACAGAAGTAAAGGCAGGACCAATAAAGGCTTTGAGGAGCTGGTCAATGAAGAGTATTCACCAGAGTGAGAAATATAGACTAAACTGTTGTCGCAATAGAGGTTGGATTTGGGTGACCGTGATTTTTCCAAACAGAATATGTTCCTGGATCAATGACAAAAAAGCGGAAAAAGTTAAAAAATTTTTTTTTTTTTTACTGAAACCGCAGCGAAGCAGAAAGGAAAATTACCATAAATTAAACCATTTTAATTAAAACATACTGTTGTCAAGAAAAATATATCATAGAAAAATGATTGAGAAAAAAGTCAGACATATGAGAATAATACAAATATATGTAAACAACATAAAACTAATAAAACAAAAGCGTAGAAATTGCGAATGCATAACCTGAACTAAGTCTAGTTACAATGTAAGTTGTGTTGTCTTTCCGTATTAACACACTAAAACATGATCGATGATTATGGTAACTAAACCAAAGAGTTTACAGGTTAAAGGTGCAGTCAGCAATATCTATAAAAAGCTGTTAAAGTGAATCGGACCTGATCACCAAAACACACCTGTAGCCAATCAGCAGTGAGGGGCGTGTGGACTCATTAAGGGGGAGGTGCCTGTGTTGCATAGCATGTTCGTGAATTTAGAGGCGGATCTATATCTACAGGATGTGATACTTTTTGGGTTGGGGCCAAACTGCGTTTCTCAGAAATCGCATACTGCACCTTTAATATATTGTCAGGTACATCCAAGTGAATGAATTATTGAAAAATTTTATGGCAAGGGGCTTGGCTCTATCCATTGTTTGATGATTGGATGGAGGCCGATCTAAATATGACCTTGCGTTCGATTGTAAGAAAGGGGTGGAGTTTAAGCAAACAATATCATTGGAGAAGTCTTTTGTTTCACCAAAAGTTCGGGTTATGAAATTTAGTAATTAATTAATAATAATAAAAAATAAACATATGCACGGACGAATTGTTCATAATAAGATCATTATGCTTTTAGAACACAGATTTAACTAAAGTATGACATGACAATATAAATTAAAAAAAATTGTCAAAAGACAAAAACTATGGCTAAAAACAAACAACAACAATAAAATACGGTCTAAAAAATAACACTTTTAATTAAAAACTCATGAAACTGGTTGGTGGAAGTTGGGTTAGTACTTTGCCTATTGTACTCCCAACAAAAATGTTAATCCAGGAACACATTCTACCTGATAAAATCAGCCACTGATGGATTTCCTAGGTTTGATAGTGTTGTTAATCATGTCTCACTAGTTATTAAAACATTTTTGTGTGTATTTCTTTGTGAAAAATATTTTTAAACAGGTTGTTAAACGCATTTGCACCTTGAGATAGATAAGTGACTTATCTAGAGGGATGTTTAGACCAGTTTTTTTTATTGAGGCTTCATAAGTGCCTTTAAATAACCCCTTCTTGATGTTATTCTTCTAAAATCAAATATAATGTCTCTCTGATGTGAGCTGCAGTTTCAGTGTTGGATTTGAAGTCGCACAGTACTCTTTTACTCTGAGATATTCCTTGCCATCCATATAAAAAACTCAAGATGCCGCTTTAAAGCAAAAACCAATGCAAGTCGTTACTACATGAGCAGAAACCCCCTAAAGATGCATTGAGTGGACTTTTCACCTTACATCATCTTCACAGCTGTGTTTGATCTAAAATCTTAAGCACTCCCTTGAATTTCAAGGGGAAATATTATGATTGGCTCCCTGTGAAAGCTTAATAGTTCTCAAAATATTTTGCGACATTGATATCAAATTCTTTCTATGTTGGTTTGTAGAAATGTCTTGCTCTTGTGGTTTCACCCTTGTTTAGGTTTGCACGGGGATATTTACATTTCTTCCCTACAACTATGTGTGTAAAATCATTCTGATTCAGAACACATGTAAATACGCAGAGATCAAAAGTTAAATGTTTGAGGAGAATATACAAATATATTTAAAATGAAATATTAAAAAATATATATTTTACAAGCACAAATGGTGTCTTTTTTGTGTTATCATCAGCCATAACATATGCATTTTAAAAAGAATATTTTGTGGGTTCATGTTTTCATTCAGACACATTAAATCATGAGACGGCATGACGATTTTGAACATATCACTCAACATGCATAACATAGTGGACATATTATGTCCTAAAACTCCCAAAGAACTCATAAAATAATACATTACCATAATAAATCAATCACCGACCATATGAGGCCTGATAAATGACCCGGTTTCCTGTTACAGATCTTTTTTTCTCAAATTTCAAATGCTGATTTCCAAGGACGCTCTCCAGGAAAACAGTGCAGATGACATCTGGGCATTTTATCACACATGTTTCCTGTGCATCTGTCTGTCTGGGTGTACATGCTATCCTAAATGTCGGCATGAACTAATAATCTTATTACGCACAACTTATTAAGAAAAGAACCTGTTAAAATAATGTCACTGGCAAATAAAATATAGGAGGAAAATGAATACTGTGTGAATAGTTTGACTCACAATCATCTATGAAAAAAAATACCTAAGGAAGAGAGAACTATTTCCCTTTGGATTCATTTCAACGTCTGTTCAAACAAAGCCTTTAATGTTCGAACGTCTGCGAGCACAAGTTTCCACCGAATTCTCTGTTCCCTCCAAATCACATGTTTGCAGTCAAACCATGGCAGTGGAAAACAAATTCTTCACATATTTCATTGGTGTGTGTGTGCTTGCATACGTGTGTGTGTCGAAATCTTGAGGTAAGCTCGTCTTATCCAGTGTGTCTCACACATGTGCGCTCTTGGCATGACTGTTTATAGGAGGGCCGGAGTTGGTAACTCCACTGTGTTTTGAGTAGTAGTAGCGGTTTTCAGGATTCTGAGTTGGGCTGTCGTCCCTTGAGCAACAAATCATCATCGAGCTGCCAAAAAAACAAAGGGCTGAACCGACCCAGCCAGCATACAAGGAGAATCCAAACGACATCAGGCCATCCTCATGAAGTGCTCCAATGGGGAACCACACCGTTGACACTATTCCGCACAGAGCTGAAACGAAAGGAAGGGCACTATAATGATCTTCATAATAACAGCACCATAATCATGGAGAACAACGAACTGACTTACAAGCATAAGATTAGGATTTGTATTAGTGTTTGCGGAACTGCAAACCACCCCAAAACATCTGTAAAAAAGGGACAGTTGACCATGACTGGCTCTTCCCACTCTAACAGGATGTAGGAAATCTGGATAGTTACTTCAGTCAAGGACATTTTCAGCCCTGTATGTTGAAAGCATGATTTCAGGGAGGATGTGAGGACCATAGGACAACATCTAGCATTTTGCTTAGAACTGCTAAATTTTCAAAAGTTTAATAAAAGAATGTATTTTAGATTGTGATGTAATGCTCCAGTGGGATCTTCACAGGAAATGGTATCATTTGAATGTGTCTGAATAATAGGAATGTTACACAATTTTTATTGGCTAAATGTGTTTAGGTAAGAACTAAATTTACAATGATGGGGTTGAATAAGTGTAGTAATTTACACATGTTAAGTTTAATGTGTTTTTTTTTTTTTTGGTTCTCCAAAAAAAACTTTCAGTGACAGTTTAAAAGAACCATATATTTTCTTTGCGTGTAGAACATTTTGGTTGCACTTTATTTTACAGTACGTGTACTTGAAAAATACTGAGTAATAAAAGGTAACTACATGGGTGATATTAATGTGTAGTGGTAGGTTCAGGGTTAGTACCTAGCTATTACCAAGTTATTGTAATTACTGTAATAAGTACATCTTATGGGGAACAGGACTGGAAAATAAAGTGCTTCAAACATTTTAATTATCTGAAGCACGTTTCTTTTTTCATTATAAAGAAGATTTTGTGGTCCCTTGGATGTTTAAGGTTCTTTATGAGAGCATACGTTTATTTCGTAAGAGTGTAGGCATAGTGTTACCGATTGGAAATATTCATTTAAATTGTTGAATCCACATATTTAGAAAGTAAAATGAAATTCACTATTTAAGTATGCCCCATTAATTGAAAATCCTAATTATTGGTAGTTTATTAGATGATATCATGAATGAATGAGTGAGATTTTTTTTCAATGAATCAATTCACAATAGGATTGCTCTCATGTTTACTCAATGATTTCATTGGAGATGGGATATATAATGATATATTCATCAAAAAAAAAAAAACATTATCCTATGCACAAACCGTATGCACTACTTTAAAGATAATTTTATCTTTCATATTTTATGCTGTTTCCCTCCCAATCTTCTTGAGTCCCCTTTCATGCATTGAAAAGAGCAACCAGCACATTATTACTTGTTTTGAGTGCCCTATCTCTTTAAAAAATGACCATTGAAATTCCAACGAAGACTCACATATGAACAGTATCAGAAGTCCTCCGAGGACCGCGCGTCTGTGTTTGGTGTCTTCGGTCTCTTGGCTCAGTTTGACGCAGGGCATCGCCAGCAGCACGAGCGCCAGAGCGGGCAGTCCGAGCAGAGAGCCGGACACCATCAGAGCGCGAGACGTCTGGATGTAAGCTAAATATCATAACATCAAAATATTTACATTATGTTTTAAAAATGCATGCCACATAACTTTTAAATGCCTCGAATAATATTCTGGGAAAACAGTAAAAAAAAAACAAAAAAACAACTAAACTAAATGTTGAACTGTTTTTAATGCATAAATGATGCATACAAAAAAAAAAACAAAAAAAAAAACATGCTTCTCACCTGGTATATCGAGGATTTGGTTGAGTGAGATACAGTGATAGAGAGCGGTAGAGATGACGCACTCTGTCCACAAGCCCTTGGTCTCCAGCTCGTCCATCTTCCTGCAGGTGTGCATGCCGTACTTACAGGTCACCACCCAGTCGTTTGTCGAGGTCGCTATTATAATACCAGTCCAGCCGATGCAGCTCATTAAAAAACCACAAAGCAGGCGACAGCTGTGAGACATTCTGACTGTAAATTGTGTTCGCAAAGAAAAATGTTGACTAAAAGATGCTCTTCAAGTCAAAAACATAAATAGTTATTTAAAGATCACGGATCCTATATAAAACGCATTCTGGAGAAGATAAGTATTCAGTTTGAGTATGGACTGTAAAACAATCCATTTGGTAAATTTACTTTTTATAGTGGACGTGCCTATCCGAACTTTCAGCCAATCAGAAGGCAGATACGTCACAATTGCCTACCCTCAAAACCTGGAGAATAACATCCTTTGATTTATTGTAGCATTAAAATGTCTCTTCTGTTCATATTTTCTCTCCCAGTGTTATAGCTATTCGGCTTATACCCAAATTAAATTATCGTGATGATTTTTTTTTTTTTACAAAATACAACAGAACTAAGACACTTTCTAGTAAAGTATGAATTTAACATTTTGGGTGTGGATGCCATCTAGTGGGTTAGATAGTATTATGCTGTCCAACAAATGTTTGAAATCAGGAACTGGAATTCTGGGCACTTTATGACATACCAAGCTCAATGAAATTGTCCTTACTAAATCAGAGAAAACATAAAGCTTGAATATTTTATCTACAATATCATGTGCATACATCATATACATAAAAGTTAGGGAGCAGTAAGATGTTTTAAATTATTATTATTATTATTATTATTATTATTATTAATAAATGTAATTTGTTCCTGTATTCTCAGCAGTAATTTCTCTCTTCAGTCTTTACTGTCATGTGATCCTTCAGAAATCATTCTAATATGTGACGCTGGACCACAAAACCAATCATAAGGCTCCATTTTTTTCATTTCATTTCATCTGAACAAATACGCTTTACATTGATGTAGTGTTTTGTTAGAATGTGACAATATTTTGGCCAACTATGTGAAAATCTGGAATCTGAGTGAAAAAAAAAATCTAAATATTGAAAAAAATCACCTTTAAATTTTTTCCAAATGAAGTCCTTACCAGTGCAAAAATTAATTGTTAATATATTTACTGTTGGAAATTTACAAAATGTATTCATGAAAAATGATCATTACTTAATATCCTAATGATTTTTGGCATAAAAGAAATCGATTTTGACCCATACAATGTATTGTTGGCTATTGCTACAAATATAGCCGTGCGACTTATGACTGGTTTTGTGGTCCAGGGTCACATATGCTCAAAACACGTCTTATTATGTTGTATTATGTTATATTTCTTTCCAGGATTCTTTGATGAAAAGAAGAAAAAAACGGTAAAAAGAACAAAATGTATTTGAAATTGTAACAATGTAAAATGTCTTTACTGTCATTTGTAATCAATTTAATGTGCCTTTGCTGAAAAAAAGTATTAATTTACAAAAAATATATATATTTATAAAAGGGACAACAAATGACCAGGTTTCATAACAAAATGTAGTTGGTTTAATTAAATAATCAAAAGTGGCACAAGAAAGGTAATGTAACAATGAGAAACAACACTTGATGACACAATCTAGTACATAGTTTGCCTCAGCAAAATGCCTACAGTAGTTTCATAAGGTCTCATAAAAAAGGCACCTTTTCACTGCCTTGATTGAAAACGATTGCCTTTGGGTACCTTCTTCTTGTCTCATTCTTTGACAGTTTGATTTACACAGTACCACTGCGGAGATTTCACAAAATGTAATTCATGTCAGTATCTCAAACGTCCTTTAAAAATGTTTATAAACTTGAAATGATTCGCATTTGTACTTTCTAGAGCCTTAGAAGACAAATATATTAAATATTACAAATCCTTCACAAAACTTTTTTTTTTAAATTTATACACACAGAACACTGCATTGTTATACATGTATACATGGTATGGAATACGATAGGAAAATATATACAATGGGACATGCACACAATAACAGCACTTCCGTCCTTGTCGAACCTCTCTGCGCTGACACAGGAAGTGATCTCCTTTGTTGTCAGTCAAAAATATAAAATCATTGACCCTGATCATGATTACCCATTCAAAAAAAAGGAGATGCTAACAATTCCCTCCTACCGTGATTAAATATACATCCTGTAAAACGCTCACAGACTGAGACCATTATATTGCTACCATGCTTTCAGACAGAGGCTAAGTTTACAAGAACTGTAAGGTTTTGCTAGTTTAGTTCAAGCAAATACATGTAAGCTTTCTCATAACAATGAAATTATCGCATAAATCTCTGAAGATTAAAGTGCACAAAATGGCTCTATTCTATTGGCAAGTGCTCTTATGGTCCACAAGGATATACCTAGCTTCTTTTGTGTCTCTGTTTCATTCTCTTTATCTTCCTCCTTCTTTCAGGGAGTTGATGCGGGCGCATATTTTGAGAGCAGGGCCGAGTTTGACATTCAAGGCGCTCATCAAATGGTCTTCGGTCAGCAGAAGCAAGGCCTGCCCGTCTATCTCTTGGGCTCTGAAAGATTCTGCAATGTCTTGACATCCTGGTGGGGTAAAAACAATAGTGTTAAAATTGAAATGTTCAATATATAATCGAACTAGAAAAAACAAACAGAAAAAGACAAACTTTGATGTTGGCCTGAGAAAGCTTAATAGAGACAGATAGACAGACAGAAAAATATATAGATAGATAGATAGATAGATAGATAGATAGATAGATAGATAGATAGATAGATAGATAGATAGATAGATAGATAGATAGATAGATAGATAGATAGATAGAAAAATATAGACAGATAGACAGATAGATAGATAGATAGACAGAAAAATATATATTTAGAAAGACATAGATGTATAGACAGACAGACAGATATATATATATATAGATAAACAGACAGATAGATAGATAGTTATAGACAGACAGAAAAATATAGACAGATAGACAGACAGACAGACAGATAGACAGAAAAAAATATATATAGAAAGACAGATAGATAGATATATAGACAGAGAGACAGACAGATAGATAGATAGATAGACAGAAAAATATATAGATAGATAGATAGAAAAATATATAGATAGATAGATAGATAGATAGATAGATAGATAGATAGATAGATAGATAGATAAAATATATATAGATAAACAGATAGCTAGATAGATAGATAGATATAGACAAAAATATATATTTAGAAAGACATTGATGTATAGACAGACAGATAGACAGACAGATAGAAAAAAAAATATATATAGATAAACATAGACAGATAGATAGATAGTTATAGACAGACAGAAAAATATAGACAGATAGACATAGACAGACAGACAGATAGACAGAAAAAAATATATATAGAAAGACAGATAGATAGATATATAGACAGACAGACAGATAGATAGATAGATAGATAGATAGATAGATAGATAGATAGATAGATAGATAGATAGATAGATAGATAGATAACCTTTTACCTGGTAAATTGGATATAAAGCTTGACACTTGATCCACCGACCACTGTGCTGGTTTTGGGTAGGAGACATCGGTGGGAGACACAGGGTCTATGGGTGAGGTGGGAGCACTTCTTGTCTCCTGCACTGTTTGTCTGACTCTTATCTCTCGCTCCCGTTCCTGTTCCGTGTGTCTGCGGAGCCTGGTCTTCATTGGAGCGACCGTCCCATCTTCCCCCACTTGTGGTGGCTGTTGAAGGATTCTCCACTGCTCCGTGGTCCCATGTTTGGCCTAGGCAGTAGTAGAGTTAAGTAATGCACACAGATCAAACATGCACAATGTTTTACAGGCCTTGGACAAACCTGGTAGAAATTTTCCTCTGCGCCATTGAGCTCAGATCGATGGCCCCCCTCGCTCACACAGCGCCTGAGCGCACGGAAACGTTTGGTGTAACTGAACCTGCAAAAAGCACCATGAGGTAAACAAAGGTTGTCTTTAAAATCAACCCAACACAATGACCAAAATCAGCCTTGCAGTTCATAATGTGTGTCAAGGGTTGATGTTTATCACAAACCATGACCACATCCTGTCACAGTGTTTATGTATGAGTGTGAGTTTTTTTTAGGACAATGCTAGTTACTAGGTTAGAGTGCATGACTCAATATTCAAACACACTATATACAGAGGCCCTAAAAATGTATATGAACACTGTTATACACTTAAAAATGTATGAAAGTCATTGCGTTGGATACAATATTTACACCAAGTGGCAAACAAATGATGCAGCTATTCTCTGCACAAACTTCACTAAGTCATTTTGCAATGACCAGCTGGTGTGAGGTGTGAAGTCAGTTCCTCAAGTTCACACAGGTGTCCTAGTGCAGTACCTGCAGATGTTGTTCACCACATTAACTATGAGAATGTTCTACTACCATTTCACAACCAGAACACTTAAACTGTTTTAAATTTGAAATATATATATATATATAAAGTATATGAACACTGTTATACACTTAAAAATGTAGGTTAAATTTGCAATATATTTTATATATATATATATATATATATATATATATATATATATGTATATATATATATATATATATATAGAGAGAGAGAGAGAGAGAGATTTATCATTTAAAACTAAACAGTACTTTTGTATATAATAAAATGCTATATAATGCAATGCTATTCATACACTTTTAAGTGCATCTATACACTTTTTGAGGCCAATGTAAATATGCATATTAATTTGTTAAGCTTTTGACTGAAATACCCCTTTAACACCACATAAAATATCTGTTTGAGTCAATTAGTCATGCACACCTCTGTTATTCTTGAAGTGAACTCTTGATATATGCAGGAAATCATGCTCAGACTCTTCCAGTTGTGGTTTCTGACTCCACCAAGCAGTTGATGGAGCAGTTGTATATGCATAGAATACAAGTGAGGCACCCATTCATTATTGTGCCAGTTATGCTAACAGGTTGTTTATTTTACTCTGTCATTGTGGTATATTATGTATGGGAGGTGTACCTCTTGGCACAGGATTTGGAGCAGAAGCGCTTGGAGCGTGGGAATGTTTGGGCGGTGCCTTTCCTCTTGCAAAACTGGCACTGCAGAACAA
Organism: Opsariichthys bidens; assembly: GCA_037194245.1. Lineage (NCBI taxonomy): Eukaryota > Metazoa > Chordata > Actinopteri > Cypriniformes > Xenocyprididae > Opsariichthys > Opsariichthys bidens. The sequence goes on along the minus strand of CM074301.1, from coordinate 8,744,394 downwards.
GCTTGTGTGCCCGTCCGACACCATCTACAGAGAGAAATACGATAGAAGAAAACAGATTTTATATTTACACAAAATCTGGTAAAAATTTTATTTTGTTGTAAATTTTCAGTTTAAAACATTGTGTGCTACTTTGCTAACGTTGATGCTACAATATTCTGAACCAAAACCTTAGTTGTGTCCTAAATGATGTACTCTACACCATGCACTAATACTACGTATCCAAATGTTTGAATTGCGTAAGGCTATTTTGTCACTTCCACATCAGTCTAACAGCCCAGCCCCCTCCGCCACATAATTCCAGCTTCGAGTACATGAAGTGTACAAGCTGCCACACGTTGTTGTATTTAAAGTGCTTTTAAAGTGTATTTTTTTGGAATTGTCAGAGTGAACACACTACTCACACTATTCAAAATGGCATAAAATAGTGCACAAGAACACAAATTGGGACACACCGCTTCTATGCTTCTATGCTAATGTTGAAATATTTTGATCCAAAAACTTGTGTGTGGCTATGCAAATGCTGCAGTATTCATATACAATAACCTTGTGTGCTGTTATGCTGAAATATTTTGATCCAGAACCTTGTGTACTACTATGCTAATGCTGCTATTTTTAAGTATAAAAATGCAAAGCGCACACAAATATTGGATTAAATAGTTTTATTAGTCTGCTCCAGTATTGTATGAAAGATCTGAAACAGGCCAATGGTGTCATGCATCATGCATGTGGTTTGGTCCTTGATGGCTTTGCTAATTTTACAAATCCCTAAGTGAGGCAGTGTTGTTTAATTAAAGATTGCATGGTTTTTTGTAATAGAAGATTCTGCAATAATCCTGAAAAAGAAGAAGTGTGTTTAACTTACTGTTTGTAACCACATCCTCATCTGAGTCTGTGGAGTCCTCTGGAGGTTCCGAACTAGAAGGGATGAGTTCTGCTTCTCTCACCCCATTCACCCCAGACTCCCGGACAGGACCCACCATCAGAGATGACCTGCTCACCTGTGGGATTTACATTAACTAATGAACCTTATTGTAAAGTGTTACTGAATTGTTTTGTATTTGAATATATTTTAAAATGTAACTTATTCCTGTGATAACAAATCTTTGTATCAGCATTCATTACTCCAGTCACATGATCCTTCAGAAATCTAAAATGCTGATTTGACGCTCAGAAACATTTCTTATTATTGTTATCCATGTTGAAAACAGTTGTGCTGCTTAATATTTTTGCATGATACATATTTACAGGATTCTTTGATGAATAGAAAGTTCATGAGAACAACATTCATATCTACTATCTACTATCATATCTACTATCAATCTGTTTTGTTTACCGGGAATGGCTCCAGTCCCTCCTGTATGATGAATCCTTCCACCAGGTGTGTTAGAACCAAAGGTTTGGCCGCTTCTGATGGTTGCTGGTCTTCTGTGGTTATTGTTTGACTGACAGTGGGAGGCTGAACCGATGATTTCGCTTTCAGGAAAGTGAGAATCTCTGGAGAAAAGTTGTTGAGCACAGGGGACACATCTGACGGCTGAGTGATGGAGGACTGGATGGGTGACATGTCAGAGGAGAGGCTGGAGATTGCTAGAAAAATGAAGACGGTTATGATATTACCAACAGTCTATAAATGCTCCTTCATATCTCAGGACACTTTATGGAGTTCTCAGTTATATATTAAAGTATCGACCTTCTCTTCTGAAACTGTACAAGAGACACTTGTGAGAAACATCTGAAAAGAATTCGACTTGAGCAAAAGTCCTCATTTAATCTGACCGTGGTACAGTAGAAATGTAAAAATTACTAGAAATGTTTGTGCTATTTCTTTTATACAGATAAGTGACTGTGTACCCGAGTGATTGTCTGACTGAGTGGATGTTTCCTCACACTGGTCGTCTTTTTCTGCTGGCCACGGTGCGACCGAGGGGGACTGTGTCTCATTCTTCTGTGGCGTCTTCATTTGGCTGTCAGTCCTCGAATTCTCTGTGCAGGCTGTCATCTTATTCGATATCTTAAATGCAGAGATTTCAACATTATGTTTATTAAAGCATTACAGAAAAACAGTGTTAATGTGTTTTCATCACTGATATTATTTTAGTCTTGTTAATATTCGAAATTCTTTTTAATTTTAGTATTTTTGTTGTTTTTGTCATTTTTAATGTCTATATAGTTTTTATTAATTTTTATTACAGTTTTAGTTTTAGTTATTTTAGTACATCAAATGAAACTAAATGCAACTAGCTGAAAGAAAGTAGGTTAAAGTTTTTTAATATTTCAGAAAATAAATGTTTTTTTTTTATGGTTTTAGTTTTCGGTAACTATAATAAACCTGCAGTAAAATGTTACATAATAATTCATGTTAGACAGATTTTTCGGCTATGAGTCTAAATCAGACCATATTTGGCATTTTGAGATTATGAGCACTGTTGAATAACTGCCTGATTCTCCAGTGTTTATCCTTGAATTATTTCCAATTTTGAGCAAAATATTTGTCTATGCATCATTTGCCATTATAAAATTGTCTTTTAGCAATACATGCCCATCTTGTTCTCTAGATATCATATCATGCATTGAATAATACCCATATTGACCAAGATGTTAAAGTGATCATGCATTGTGCTTCTCCGAACCTTCTCCGAAGTTTCACATGACGGCTGATCTACAGCAACAGGCAGGGTGATTTTCTTTTGGGGTGCTGGACATTTCAGATCTTGAGGCGTCTGGTCTGCTACATCTTCCTCTTTCTGCTCTTCCTTTCTGTCTTTTGACGTCTCTGCCGTTTGTGTGGGGCTCTGTGAGGTCAAAGGGGATTGTGGCGGCGCGAGAATGCTGCTGGTGGACACCAGGGGCAGCACTGGAGATGGAGGGGACGCCCTTTGAGGAGAAGCAAGCGGAGGGGTGGTGATGAGAGGTGTGGCTGCAGTGGTTTGTCTGGAGGGTGATAGCTGCACCAGCTGTGGGCATGGGTTTGAAGTCCGTAGCTGTTGGGCGGGGCACTCTGGTTTAGCGAGCACAGGTGAGACGAGCGACTTCGATTGGATGAGATCATGGGGTGGGGACACAGTGGCTGTCTTTGATTGGCCGTTGGTGCACTGGGCAGATGCAGAAGACAACGCGATCCTCAGCAGCTGTTTTGTAGCTAGTAAAGACCCACCGGGTGAGGAAGACCTCAAGGGTAAAGTCAGGGTAGGGGGTGTGAGGTGAGACCTCGCAGGGGAAGGGACTGTGATGGGCACTGAAGCGCTCTGCGACGACATGCTTTGGGATGGCTGGGTGGACGGGCAGCGCTTTAACTCTGGAAGAGGCTTCTTTGGTGTGGCGGGGGGAGAGTTGGGGGGTGTATGCCTCTGATTGAAGGGGTGCTGGGGGATGCTGATCTGGCTGTGGGGCCTCTTGAGACCACTGCTGTTCAGCTTCTGTTTTGCTAAGGCATGAGCCTGTGCAGGTGCATACAGGGCTGGAGAAACAAGAAAGAAAACAAGGAAAAGTTCAGGAAAAATTCACAATTCGGCTGTTTATTCTTAACATATATCTCAAACATGGACATCTATTCCAACAGATTTTAAGGCTGCATTTATTTGATCGGAAATACAGTAATAACAGTAACATTGTGAAATATTATAAGGCTTTTTAAATAACTGTTTCTATTTTAATGTATTTATATAAAATGTCATTTATTCCCTTGATGGCAAAGCTGAATTTTCAGTAGTCATGTTATGATTCTGATTCGGTTCTCAAGAAACTTATGTTATCATATGTCAAACACAGTTCGTGATCTTGTTTTTCTAAATAAGATTTTCAATATTTGCATTATGGAGAGAGAGATATGTACGTGGCTGCTTACATGGAGGTGGAACCGTAAGATGGCGAACAGGTGTAGCTTTTGTTTGAGCTGTTTGAGATGTTGGGCTTTCAGTCTTAGTAGCTCCCTCTTTCCCTGGAGCATTCGCTGGCTGGCTGTGTCTCAGATGGAAGGTCGGTAATCTCGGGCATGAAAGCAGAGGGGGTTGGCTTGACGTTGTGGCTTTCAGTGGTAAGTTCGGAGGGATGGTAAGGGTGCCAGGTGGAGGTGGACGGAGAGTCAGACTCTGGAGCTGAAGAACAGAAAAGAACAGAATGAGAGAGATACTGATGCCATGAATTTGGAGAAAACACCACATGTAGCATCGATAAAGATTTAAAACATGAGAAAATTTTTTTATATTTTCTTAATGTAATATTTTGCGGTTATATGTTGCAATACATTTACATAGAAAAAAGATATAGTTCACCTACAAATGAAAAATTGTCATCATTTACTCACTCTCATGTCGCTCCAAACCTTTCCTCAGTGTAAGGAGATATTTAGCAGAATGTCTGAGTTGCTCTTTCCATATTTTCAAAAAAATCTTCAGAGGGCATTTGAATGTTTTGTATAAAAAAACAACCATTCGTATATGAAATACCTTTTTTAAGTCAATAAAGTGAATGAGATTTGAGAGCTATTGTGAAGGGGAAGATTTTCAAAAAAATCATTATCACAACATTTTTTGGACCTTGACAGCATCAATCCCCATTTGTTTTCATAGTATAGTAAACAACATTTCAGAGATTCTCCAAATTTTCCTTCTGTGTTGCATGGAAGAAAGTAAGTTCAAGGTGAGGGTAAGTAAATGACAACATTTGGTTTTTGAGTGAACGGATGCCTCTATCACATGACCATACATAATTGAGCTCACCTGTGTGGAGGGAAATCGAGGTGAGGAAGAGGAAGGGGTGGAGGAAGAGGAGGAGGAGGAGAAGGATGAGGAGGAGAGGGCAGGTACATCAGGCCGCACAGCAGACGTTAGAATCAACTGCCAAATGGCAAGGCCAGACAAAGAGAGAAAGAGAGGAGGTAAAAAAGATAAAGAAAAAGTCCCAGTGGTGCAAAATAGAAGGCTGTTATTTCCTGCCTGTAGTGCTTTTGCTGTGTAGGTGTGATGGTGAACTTCACAGCATAGTCAAAACTTTTGATGTGGTCGAGTAAAATCTGTCCTCATCTGAGACATGCAAGCATGCATTGAGTGCAGACCTCTAGACACTAACCCTTCATTTGTTCAAGCCAACATACCAGCTGGTCACAATAGACCATGAGCTGACAAGAAATACAACCTGTAGACAGCAATTATGTGTGCACAGCTCATACATGCTTCACTCTGATGCAGATATAAGCAATAAATACAATATTCACATGAACTGTGCATTGGGTTACAGGACAAACGTTTAGATCAGCATTCACGAAGAGCTAAGAAACCAGTAAAGTTTGCCATGGGGGGCATGGCATCTGGGTAAAACCATTATGCGTAAAGTGCATGTGAGGATCTGAAGTTTGAAAATGCTGTAGAACAGGACGTGACACAGGTTGTATTACCATCTGTGCCCTTAGGAGCATCTGAGCTTGACTCGTGTTCGGGCTCTTCCCCAGCAGCAGAGCTTGAGGGGAAATCTTACGGGCAGCCGTAGCAGCGATCGGATTCTGATTTCCTCTCACAAGGGGTGTTGATCCAGCAGGCAGAGAAACCTGACGGACAAGAAATGGATCAAATCAGTGGAGGCCCCAAAAGAGAAGCTAAACCATAAATGTCATGACAACACAATAAAACGAGCATTATTTCTTAAGCAGGTCGCTGCACACACACACCGTTTTTGGGGTCTGCTGCGAAGATGAAGCTTGGTTGACTCTCTCACTTGGTGAAAAGGAAGGTGCCAGGCGGTCCCCAGACAGATTGACCTGCCGGAAGAGATGGAAGTTTTATGGTTACAGAATAAAGTGGTTGATTTTATTGTAGGAAGATTAAAAACAGTAGTTGCTAACAGTATTTTAAAATCAAATTATATCATGTTTAGTGCTGTCAAATTCCATTAATTGCATCTAACATAACAGTTTGTGTGTGTGTATATCTATATATTTACACATTTTTATTTACACATGCAATTAATTGCGATTAATCCATGTGACAGCACTATTATATTATATTATATTATATAATTGAGCTTCAGAGTTTTCATAGATATATAATCTTTTTGTTTTCTAAATAAAAAGTCCCTAAATATACTCAACATTACAAAAAAACATCACATAATGTAAATAAGTTGTCACAGAATAAGAAAATGTGAATAACTCAATTTTGACAAAAATGTCAGATAGAACCCTATAATTCCAAGTGGACAAATCGTCAATAAAAAATTGACAGAATAGTGACATTTAATAGATATTCTCAAATTGCGGTGAACCTGTGGTAAAACAATCCTGTATATCTACAAGCCACTGTTTTCTAAGATTTGTTTGGGTTGGATTAAAAATTCATGTTCCATTGAGTCTGGCAGATTCTATACACAGTAATGATCTGAATATCTCTTCTCCTGTCTCCGAAAATGTCTGGATTTTCAAACCTTCTTGCAGACACTCATTTTAAGCGAGTGAATATTTATTATTATATATATCAAAATAATTTTTAATCAAATGCAGTTAGGTTAATTGGATTTTTTCCCCTCTTTTCTAGCTGCAAAAGTTGGCAGCAAATAACTCTTGTTTACAATTTGCTATTTATTTATATTTAACTATAAATACACAATTGTAACACATACAATTGCTAAAAAAGGGCCAACTCCATGACAAATGGGAGAAATGATACCAAAACTGAAAGTGGTTTGAGCAAACAAACCTGTACCACTTTTCTGTTGGTGGGGGTGGGTTGATTGTGGAAGGGGGTTACAGTTGTGAGAGCAGGGGGAGTTTTCGGGGTGCCATTGGCCTGATGGGAAGTGTTCACCGTTGCGGTGGTTGTGGTGTTGACTGTGCTCTTTGCATTTTCTGCTTTAGTTTGGGGCTCCTTGTCCATTTTTCCACAGAATCTGGACACAAGAAGCTGAAATAAAGTTGATCGAAAATGTGTCAAAATATCAACCTGTCAAAAGTCCATTTGTAAAATAAACTTCCGAGTATTTCATTTCATATATACACATGTTCAAGAGAAGTGCATATCTGTTAACCACAGGCAGGTAATTTATCTAGAGTCTAAGCTAAGCTAACCATGCAAATATCCCAACAGTTTTCTTGTATTTGCTTACAGGGCCCGTCTTGCGACCTTTTGTAAGGTGAGACTCAAGTCAACGAAACAATTTGAAACAAACTCTGCTTAAGCACAGGAAAGAAAGGTAGCACATGACTGATGTCCACTGAATTTCACTAATCAGTGAACGGAGAGAGGGGAGGTGAAACAGTCATCAATTATAATTATGTTTTAATAAGTACATCTGCATGCATAACGCTTCATAATAAAATGAAACTGTTCGTACGTATACATAAATTATACCACCATGCTCATGATCATACCTAAACTATACAAAGAAATTTAGACAGGATTTATGCAGATAGCTTTTAATGGTCCTCATTTTGTAGTTGTAACTTTTCTCCATGTTAAAGAAAAGATTTATTTGATGTGGAGTAATTAATATGTTGAGTCTGTAAATTCAGTACACCAAGTTGCATATGAGTGAAAATGTAACACTGTTTTAGTTCTAGCTACATTTCTATGAGGAAAAAGGTCTAATGCTCCAAACACATACCGAATTCAACTGTCAGACAGTCACAAACACTGTCAGAACTGTGAAATTACAATGCTGAGTTTCTGCAGAAATAAATGCTGAAACTGAACAATACAGATGGGAATCTGTAACATCTGATCATTATAGCCACTGAAAGAGCCTATGCTATATTTGCTCTGCAAGTTACCTTTCAAACTATGGTTATTTATATATATATATATATATTATATATATATATATATATAGATTGAGCAATATGTATCTTTTAACAGTAAAATAATGATAAAATTGTGTTTTTAATGTGAAAAATATTACCACCTTGTAATTTAAAGAGGAACGCAGCATCTCCATGCAAAAAAAAGTTAAGTTTTATTTTTGTTATGTGTTATGTAGGCTACATTATGGTGTTTTATTTTAATTGTATTATTTTAGTGTCATTTAATGGTGTTTTGTGTTTGTGTGGGTAATTGTGCTGTCTTTGTTACTAGTGGCCACAAATGCCAGAAAGGTCAAATAGTTCAAATTTGTTGTATAGGCTATTATTAACCGTACATTATTTAATAATATGCTGATTTACAGTAAGGAAGCGGAAAATATACAACCACCAAAACATCTCCCGATACCATCACTGTATTTTTACAGTAAAGTTCTGGAAATACAGCTGCCAGTTTTTGACCCCAAAAATGTAGTTTATTATTATTATTATTATAACTCAAACCAGGCTGCACCTGAACAAAGAAAAAAATGAAGCATCTGAGGATTTCTTCCTAAAAACAAGACAAATAAGCCACATTAATAATGTGATATCGCGCCATGCCTGCGCCGTGCAGGCGAGCCTTTGTTTCATACGGGCCATATAAATAAAAAAAAAAACCCCGAGAGCACATGAAACATTTGTATAGTTTTAACCCACTGTCCGTGTAATAACTGTGAAACCTGAACGACATTAATGCACACATACCAGGAAGCGCCGCGCGCACAGGTGCCAGAATGCCACGCGCGTTTTCAATGTTTATGCGCGAGCCGCAGTCAATTGTGAATAAACACCCACGGTGAGTCCCAAAAACCTCCCCGTATTTGCCATAACATTTCGACGGCCTATAACGGAGCGGCTGGAATCGCAATAAAAACAAATGCATATGTCCTACAAAAAGCCCGCTGAATACACCAGCGTCTCGCATTCGCGTCTAATGTTGATTCCGCAGATCATTATTTTGGTCATATATTGAAAATGGGCGTGTGTTCGTGCAGTGACAGCTAGAGCCCCCTGTACGTCCCTGAAGACCTGCACTTCCCTAAACGATGGCGCGGCGTGATAGCCTATAAAAGCAGCCTCCTTTTATCGAGCACACGAAACGCACACGGCTACAAATCACAGTAACTTGCTGCGCATCGAAATACACAAAATGAAAGTCAAAGGGAAAATGATGATGCTCCGTGCGCGAGCGCGCGCTTCTCCTTTCCAAAGCAGCCGGTCGCAGACCTTTCCTAAACATCCGTCTTTTTACGTGTGATTAATGCTCGTTCATGGTAATCCTACCTGTCCGAAGTCAACGGGGTAGTTCTCCCATCACACACTGACCGTTTTCAGCGACTGCTACAATCCCGTCATGTCCTAATGCGTCAAAGTAAAAGTAGAGACCGATAGAAAATCATCAGGGCGGAGAATGCTACAGCACCGCTTACAGTGTAGGAGGACCGTACACGCTTCTGCCTGAGAAAATATATGAGGAAATGCACCTTTTTGAATTATTATTGTTATTATTAAACGACGCATGCAGGGGATGCGAGGAGATGTACTTTGCAGCAGGCATAAAATGCTTTTGTCCGCATAACGTAACCCAATTTTATTGCGTGCACGTGCACGTAGCCTTGATATTGTGTTTGCTGAATAAATGACTCAATCTGAGTAGCCTAAACTGATTATTATTATTATTATTATTATTACATAGCTACTAATGTATACGGCTACATGTTTTAACTCTTAGTGACTCTCGTTGATATTGATAGCCGTTGGGAGAATAATTTTCCATTTTTATATTTTGTTTTGGGCTGAATTCTGGGAAAAGGCCTGGCTTTCAGGGTTGGAGATGTTTCAGTTTCACAAAAAAGGTGTTATTTTATTTATTTATATTTATTTATTTATTTATTTATTTATTTTGAGAAGCCTTTGCGGGGGGTTGAAATTTTGCTGCCCTCTAACACTCCCAAATTTTTTGATCCTGCCTGTAAAATACATAAAATAGCTAAGAAATCATGTATATTTATCTCGTTATTATTATTATTATTAATTAGTAGCAACTAGCCTATAGTTGTTGTAGTAGCATTTGGTTACTATGCGGTTACTATGGGATAGCGTGAGGTGAGGTCGCGCGCTCGTTATAATCGGATCTCACGCGGTTGCGCTGTTTACGGTTGTCCACTAAACTTGACACGTACGACTTTGATACTTTCTCTAATTCTTTTGAATGAAAATAGCTTTTTTCTTGCTGACTGAATCCAGTGCATTCAAGAGAAAGTGTAATCAATGGAATAAGGAAATTTGTAGTTCGGAGAGAGACAGGTGAGAGGTTCACTGCCTTAATGTTAATCTAACACTGTAAATATGCCGGACACGAGACTTATAAAGCCGAAACCTGTTGCAACGAAACCTAAGCATCTGAACAAGAAAACCAGTACAGCCGAAACAACACCTGCAGTCAGAAGCAGAGATGTCGGTGTCGGTTACCGCAAAAACAGGGCATCAAGCTGCCCAAGATGTACCCTTGACACCGAATACAAACCCAAAGCAACGGAGAGAAGCACTAAAGCAATAAAGGCGAAACAGTCCGAGGCTTTACCGAGGTCAAAACCTGCAACATGTGCGCCGGAGGAACAACCGATGCCAAAATCACATTCGCATGCTCTTTATGAAATCCACAGGTAGGAGGAAACATATGGTGGATCAGGTCTTAATCTAAGCATCAGCATTAAACTGTGTTGTTAATAGTTGCCATAGAAAATCCTTAAGAACTTGTTTTGTTAACTTAAATAATAGTTTTGCTCACTGAATCTTTTTTTTGTGTGACAGTCAAAAAGCATTTACAGTATTTGCACCAAACCCAAAGAAAAGACAAGACATTCAGCAAAGTAAGTCTATCCTTCAACATCTCTGATTTCCTTTTTATTTCTCATTGAATGGGTGGTTTTTCAATTGGGGAAACTCTCGGATCATTAAAAAAAAATTGTTTAAAAAATCATTCCAGTTAAATGAAAGGTTAGAGCATTCCTAACTGTCCTTAATTACCATTCCATCATTTCAGTTTCTTTTTCTTTTCTTTTACATTCTCCTACATAATAAAGTGTTGCAATTCAAGTACTAGCCCACACAGTTACGGAAAAAATGGAACTTTTCCCTAAAAAATGTTTTTAAGTCAATATTTCAGTTCATTTTGTTTTTATTTTTCTCCAATGATCCTGTCATCACACTGTTTTAAAATAAAAAGGTTCTATTTGATGTAGGCCAAATGTATTTTTTTTTTAGTTACTTCAAAGTAACAAGAGCACAATCACCCTTATATAGGCTACTATGCTGAAGACATTTGATGTTTTTGCAGGTAACAATATTTAAATATGTGAATATGTTTCCTGTTTTTTAAGTTTAAAAGGAAATCATAGAAGGTTAAGCCGTTAACACTCACTTGACTGAATGCGTGGCTGTTTAACAGAAGCAGAAGCAGAACTGGCAGCTCTGGAGGATCTGCGCTTGAGTCGGGCCATGGGTTACATTTCCATATCTCCTAGTACTGTGGGTGAGTCATTCAACCAAGTATGTCAGAAAACAAATAAAAGAAGGCTACTGATGAGTCTGCTTGAGAGGATTCAAATAAAAAGAATATGTTATCACCACTAGGGGGAGTTAAAGTACCTCTTATTTATGAACATCAGTGGGGATTTTCTCAAAAGCTACTATATGGACGTTACCAAACAAATTCTTATGAACTTGCGACCATTGGCCTTTTGGGAAACACACCTCTGGATATGTCTTACACAACTGTAACTGAGTGTGGTAGTGATTGGCCTACTCTACATCACAGACCACTAGACATTAGCCTACCACATTTGACAGCCAACTTGCCAGCTGTCGGAACAGAACACCATATCAGAGAGACATCTGTTTCTACACGTGTCAATTAGTGAATATAATTAACATTTTCATTGAAAATAATAATTATAAATCTGGTTTAACCACGTCTACTATTTTCCCAGGTGGATGCTTAACTCTGGAAGAGGTCAGGGCAAAACAACAGCAAGAAATGCAAATCAAGAGAAGACAAAAACAGGTATAAGAGCAAAATGATATCCAGTGAACAAAAACTTCTCCGAATATAATAAGCACAATAATCTCATGAATGCTTTTCTTCTCCCTTTCAGGTTAAAAATGTATTTTAGAAACTTGTTCACTTGTTCAAGAATAAAGGTCAGAATACTGCCGGCGACAAATCAACATGATTTAGTTTGCTTTTTAATTTTAAAAGTGCAGCTAATCTCTGTGGACTTCCTGATGTGACCTTATGTTCTAAATGTGTATTATTCACAGAGTCTTTGAGAACTTTTAGATTTATGACGTTGTGTTGAAATCTGGGTATTGTCGTTGATTATAGATATGATTTAAATGCAAATACTCCCTTAAAAGACAGTAAACTGACTATGTATATTACAATTACAGAATAATTTACAGAAAATAAAGACTGCATTTGTAGTATTCTGTGCATAAAAACCACAATTGTTTTATTTCATTTAATGTCCTAAGTGACAAAAACACATTGAGTTTTTACAATTGTGAGGCACGGTGTAGTAATTCAGCTTAATTTGGTCTATTATTTCATGCAAGCGGTCCTCCTGGTGATCTGTTTTTCCTCTGTTTCTTAGCAACAAGGATTTTTCTCTCTTTGTTTTGTCCTCTGTGTATATTCTGGGAGCCGTCTGCTTTGAAGGTTCCAAAAATACGAACCATGCAGGGTCCTGTTGCCTGGCAAGTGGAGAGTGACAACATAATGAAAGGTAGACGATAGGTGAGGGCAAATAAATTGATAAAATAAATGATTAAATTCCCTGGTAAATTAATCTAGCCAATTGAGTCTCAGTCCCTTCAAAATCAGTTTTTTCCACCTATGGGATACAGTATACCAGTATTGTTCAGCTATGTTGTTGGGGGTTTTTTGGACACATTTAATAACTTGTATTTGCACTGCACATATTTCAGAAACCATGATTGTACTGCTCTAAGCTTTGGAAAGTTATTACAAATGGATAGGTTGAATTTACACTTGTTTTGACTCCTTATTGCTTTTCAACCAGATTCACTCTCAAAATAGCAAAGAAACTGTTGTTGTTTATTCCAGTGGCTGGAAAACACTCTTAAAAGGTTTCTCTGTGAGACTGGAAGTAATGAAAGGTAAAAGGCCCCAAAAGGACATTAAATTAGTCTCAGACTGAAGAAAAAACACAAACTAGTTTTCCTGGAAAACATGCACAGCGGCCAACTAGTTTTGCAGACATTGTCGTAATGGTGACCCTTAAATGATTTACTTAAGGATCATAATTTTATGATGCTTATACATTCTTTCTTTCTAACACATGGTTGTACAAAAGTCTAAGCACAAGGGTGTTTCCTCTGAATTGAGTAATCCAGGCATAGGTCAGGGTGTGAACTTACAACATGTTAGTAAATAAACTATAGAAATGCAAACTTTGACGCAAATGAAAGTCAAATTAGAGCCATTTGCCTTATGCTAATGTCCACATGGAAAAGGCCACAAAGAAGAAAGAGAATGCAAATGCATGTCTGGAGGAATCATTACACAGAATGTGAAGATTAGGGACCTGTGTGGCCACTCCATTCACAAAACCATCTTGTCAAATATATTTAGACTTAAAAAAAAAAAAAAAAAAAAAAGCATTTGGTATCAAGTGGTAAACACTCTTTAAAACTTCACAATGTTGAAGGTAGATCAAAAGCTCTTAATGTTTACTCAGTACCAGCTGGTAAGTGCTAAGCACTATGACAAATGTGAAATACACATGATTTATGTAAAAAAAAAAAAAAAAAAAGGCCCAAGGATGAATAAGCAACTTAAGCTGTGGGTTAGTCACAGTAAATGATGCTGAATGACAGGACTAAAATTGTTGAACTAAATATATAGAGAGAATATGACAAAACTACAGTATGGATATGACGTACAATGATTTTAGAACAATATAACTAGCAATGTAGACAAAAACTAGCAATCTAGTAAATAGAATTAGTTTTTGATAATATATATTCACACAATTTGACCAGGGTTAGTTATCGGAGTGGAAAGTTGTCACAAAGGCTATCTTAGAAACTATAAGCTTTAGAGTCAAAAGTCCAATTCAGCTCAAAACTGCCTTGAACTAGATTAATATTTGTGAATTGTGTATTGTCTTCCAAACTAAAATTTAAGTACCATCATATAGCTTATAGCTCTTAGGTACGTGTTCAAGCAAAAGTATACAGTGCAATTTAATAATTGCTATTTCTGTTATTCAAAATAATGGTATGACATTTTGTTATTAACCCTATACACCATGAATAAAATGACACAAAACATGTAAATGTGACAATATGTTTCAGTGTTAGTGAAAAGTATTTGCCTTTCAAAAAAAAAAAAACTCTCTTTGAAAAATACTCCCTAAAGTAAATAAAAGGTGTGTGGTCCCCTTTTAGGTGTTTAGTTTTTATTTTTAAAATGACTTATTACATTTATTTTTTATCAAGCAACAAGCTAATCAAGCTAATCGCACCTTTACACGGTTCACACAAATTAGTGAATGTTTACCATACGTAAACCCTAGATCGCGAGACAGACTTCCTGCGGTTGCTATGACTATGGTTGGTAGGAGCGACCGACAGGAAATCTGTGATTGGACAGTTGAGATGTCATTCAGAGAGATTAGCCAGTCAGTGAATAGCTTTAAGGGCGGGACTTACAGAAATGAGGGTAACACCCCCTCCCAGGTCGAGAGACAGACTCCCTCCGCTAAATCACGCCGTCTAGCCGTGGCAGCCCGGCGGATGACGTAGGTTGTTGGGTTGTGGATTGACGTTGTGAGTCTATCAGCATGAAGTCCGCACCAGTGTAATCAGTGTCAGGGCGACGGGCGCTCGCGCGACTGTGAACTCCGAGACGGAATCCCGTGATATAAAAATACAAATATTTCACGCGCTTTCCTTCTATTCTCGTCTGAACAACGTTGAATTGACTTTTCATTTTTAAAGGTAAGCTTGAGTATATGTTGTTTTATGTCGGTTTACATTCTCTATAACGTATCTTTAATATTTGAAATGATTATTATATATTGAGTTTCTCATGAAATTGCACCCTACCCTGCCATTATATTAAATGCCTCCTTTAGTGTAGAATATTATCTTAAAACAGGATTATTTTCGACTGTTTCATTTCTATTTTATGTTATATCCTATTTAAAATCTATTTTTAAAAAAGATTTATGACAATAATTTGATAATCGACTACGATTATGAGACATGTTAGATAAAATAATTTATGTTTCTTTCATCATCGCGTTGATCATCTTTCAAATGGGCAGAACCTCAATATTTTTATTGCCAGCAACTCTAAAAACCCGACTATTTTTTTCCGCGATGAAATCTTTTCGAGGGGTACCTTCACAGTTTGTTGTGAAATGTGAAAGTGTCATAGGTGTGGGAACATATGGGGGGTAGTCCCGCAGAGGTCTCTGGCACGAGTGAATGTCATTACCACGGCAGAGGGGGGAGGGGCGGAGCACTGGCTGTGAATAAGACCGGTCGGAGGGGGCGGGGCTTTGCTTGGAGGGCGGGGCTTTGCGTGGAGGGCGGGGCCTCGGTCTGTGTGTGTGTGTGTGGGGGTGCAGTCAAAACACATTACAGATATGATTCATTTGCGACTAGATTTCGCTATCGCCGACGACACACAAAACCATTTTACACAACAATGCTAATACCATAACCCTTCCTGGAAAACAGTATCTATTTAAATGACACGTTCATTTTGTGAATGAATCGAATTTCTCAGACATTTCCATAAAGATGATATATTCACATCAGTATTATTTTAGTATCACTATAGTTTTTAATAAATATTTTATATTAGTTTTAACTGTTTTAATTTTAGTTAAGTTTTATTTTTTTCGGTGCATCAAGTTAACCTAAATGAAAATGAGAAATGTTGCCTTGGCAACTAGCTGAAATAAAATATATATTTTTTAAAATCTTCTTTTATTCCAGTTAACATTTATTTAATTTCAAATAAAGATTTTTTTTTTTAAGTTTTAATCAAATATAATAACCTTGGTTCACATTTAATGTTCATGCAAAAATTCCCTTTGATTTATCATTTTAATGATATATATATATATATATATATATATATATATATATATATATATATATATATAACATCATCAAGATTTTTGGGTCATTTTCAAGTCCAATTCTCCTAAATTCTGCACAAATTATTAATACCATAAAGCATAATTTTTCATATATATAGAAAGAAATTTTCTTTATCTTATTACATTTATTTAAAAAAACATTTTATAAAAGATGCCTGTTATATTTTATTTTTAGTATCTAGAATTATTTTTGTATGTATTAATCTATGATGCTTGTTTTGACTTTTCAGCCATCTGGGAAGTTTTGAAGACTTTACTATGATCCACTTATAAAAAGCACTGCATTCCCAAGACTTCCTCTGTGTATCTTTCGTTCCCTGAAGTCCACTTAGCGATATCCATAAACAACATTATGGCGTCTACTGAGAACAAGCGTCCAGACATCCCCAAGGAACAAGCACTTCTAAAAGTGCCATTAAAGCGGTTGATGCGAGACAACGCTGTAGACGGCACACCCATAAAAAAACGTGTAATGGCTGCTCTCAATCTATCGTGCAAAAAAATCCCAGAAACCTCTCTCGGCTATCAGGTCTCCAAACAAACAAACAGGTTGGAGGCCACTCCGGATCTGAGCCCTGGTTTGAAGCACACTCTCGCGCAGTTCTCTCTGAGCAGCCAATGTTCCCTTGGTGGCCCGGCTGCGTTTACTGGTCATCATGGTCAGTATAAGCTGGCGCCCCCTCTGGCCCAGGGAGGTATTGCAGGGGGCCCCCTATTAGTCCCCCCGGACAGCTCTACAGACCTCAGCCTGTGCTGTCTGGAGGGTGAGTCCATCTCCTGCTTCTCTGTGGGAGGCGAACTGCGTCTTTGTCTCCCCCAGCTGCTAAACACCGTCCTGCGGGAATTCTCGTTGCAACAGATCAACTCTGTGTGTGATCAGCTGTATTTGTACTGTTCCCGCTGCGATGCTACACAGTTACACATTCTCAAAGTGCTGGGCATCCTTCCTCCAGGGACTCCATCCTGCGGCCTCATCACTCTGACCGATGCTCAACGTCTCTGCAACACTCTTCTGCATCCAGGTGAGGAACCCTCTTGTGATTCCCACAAAGGGCACGGTGCTGAAGAGGAGGAAGAGAAAGACGGCGAAGAATCTGGAGGATTTTGGGTGGAACACCAATGTCTTGGCAAGTGTCAAGGCCTGTTTGTACCTCAGCTTTACTCCAGCCCGGATGCGCCCTGTATCCGCTGCTCCCAATGCCGGATGCTCTTCTGCCCGGAGCGCTTTGTCATGCACTCCCACCGACAGCCAGACACACGCACATGTCACTGGGGCTTCGATTCAGCCAAGTGGGCCTGTTATCTGCAGCTGGCACAAAGACACCTGGGAACAGCGGATGAAGAGACGCTAAAGGAGTCTCTGGAGGATATGAGGGCGAAGTTCCAGCAGGAGAAGAGGCAGCCACATGTAGTGAGTATCTCTTTTATGTAATCTATTTTCATTCAGATAGTAAGCAATTCATTTACTGTAGGACAGCATGATTAAAAATACACAGACAGTAAATATTAATGGATCCAATTGAATTGATCACATATTACTAATGTTGTTTTAAAGTTTGTTCACTTGAACCATTATGAACAAGCTCACACAAAAACAAAACACAAAATAAAATAAAACGGAAGATTTATTTTATATTTTTCATGAAGAAAATGAAGCATATTTTTAACAGCATCAAGATTTGTGGGTCATTTTCAAGTCCAATTCTCCTTAATTCTCCACAAATTATTAATACCATAACGCATAATTTTTCATACCATAATGTATAATTACTTTTAATTTTTTTTGCATTACAGTAATATATATACGACTTCTTAATTGTAATAAAATCTTAATAGGCTAAATATACTAAAATACTTTCAGCAACATTTTTAGGATTTGTTATATATATATATATTAGAAATGCACCGATATATCTGGCAATAATTAGTATCTATATTAAAAACAGTCAATAATCTGGCCAATATATCCTGTAAATCAAGAGGGCAGGAAAATGCACTGCATTTGGGCTTTGTGTAAAGAAAATGCTAAGAAACCAGTTTGATGTTCAATATTAATAGTAATTCTATGAGTTAATAACATTCAATAAAGTTAAGAAATCTTCAGAATTTAGTTAATGTGTGTTTATATTAATGTAAGTAATGTGTACATGTTTATAGCTGATACCAGTTACTCTGACACAAATTGATGAAATGGAGGGAAAAGTTTTTATTTGTATTTCTTTCAAAATATAATAATTAAAAATCTAATGATTAATTATTAATTATAATTAAATTATCATTTATTTAACTGAAGGTATAAAAGGCAGAAACCTCAAACTAGTGGTATTGTTATCGGCAGATATCACTCCGAATAATCGGTATCGGTGGAGAAATTTAGTATCGGCGCATCTATATGTATTCGTGTTTTTTTCTTTAATTTTAAGGTGAAATATGACATGTTCTTGACATGTTTAGTGAGATTCACACTATACGCAAGTAATCATGACTAAGGCACTTGCAGCTGAGAACGTTTGAAAGACCTTATCTGTGAGTTTTTAAATATGTTTTAAGTGTAAAGTAAACAGCAAAGCGAATGTTGGGTCAGCTGAATCCAGCTCTCATACCACACCAGATGTTTCCCTCCAAAGGAAATGGCTGAATGTGGTTCAAACCAGGTCACTAGACTCTCAAACTCCTTCTGACAGAGTCTGCACAAACAGCCGGAGCCACAGCAACAGGGGAAAGAAACAGAGAGAAAAGAGTGGGCGGGAGGGAGGAGAGAAAAAAACAAGGAAAGAATGCGCAAAAAGAATAAGAGCGAGCGAGAGAGTGAAAGACAGAGTGGCTGGGACATTCTGTTACATGTGCCTGCAGAGTATTGCTGCCCCCATTGCAGGCCCAGCATTAAGCAGGACCTCCATCACCAACCAATCAGAGAGCAGACCCCTGGCCCCAGCCTCCCTCTCAGCCAATCAAATCTCAGAGCATTCATTGAATTCCCATCTCATTATATAATGCTTAGCCAGAGACTCAACAACATCCCCAGCAACTGCTGTTCTCAGACAGCCCATTTTCCGGATGCAGACTGGACTTTCTATTTAAATTTAATAAAAATATATTAATGGTCATTAGATATTATATACTAAAAATTAACAATCACAATAAAAAATTAACATTAAAATGCAGCTTTATGTTTCTATCTGGTTAGATAGTTAGCTCTTTTTTATGCTTTATATATTATCATATCTAGGCATAGTATCTATCTATCTATCTATCTATCTATCTATCTATCTATCTATCTATCTATCTATCTATCTATCTATCTATCTATCTATCTGTCTATCTATCTGTCTGTCTATCTGTCTGTCTATCTGTCTGTCTGTCTATAACTATCTATCTATCTATCTATCTATCTATCTATCTATCTATCTATCTATCTATCTATCTATCTATCTATCTATCTATCTATCTGTCTGTCTTTCTGTCTGCACATAAACATCCAGTAATGAGCACATCAATGACAAGGTTAAGGTCAAGGCAGGAAGTTTCATTTCATCATTGACGTTATAGTCAAATCTGGTGCATTTGTGCTATTTCACGAGGTCTCTAATGAATCATGTCATTGTAGTGCATTAAGAGTGACCGTCCTGCTCATGTCACGTCATAAATAGCAGTGTAGATTAGAGTCCTCGTGCCGTGAGCGCCACGTGACGGCCCCCAGACAGCTCCCCCCTCCCCCACACAGATTCGTCTGGAGATCTCGCACATGACTTCACATGTAAATGTATGAAAGCTTGTGTGTGTGTGTGTTTTTTTAATAAACCTGTATTGCTTGTTTTGTTTCTAAGAGACATACACTGTTCTTACCACTGGTATAGTGTTACAATCATATGCTTAGAAAGGCTCTATTTCCAAAGAAGAACCTCACAAGTATCAAGTGAAGAACAGTTTCAGGTCCGTGCTTTGTAGCCACAGCGGAGGGACTTTTGAGTATGTGTGAATTGTTACGCTATGACCATAAAGGAAATTTTTGTCGAGTGGGTGTATTTTTTTTTTTTTTTAGATCAACACATGTTCTTAGCGTGCATGTGGCAAGCAAACTGGTCGCTGAGCTTTATGATAGATCAGATGGCCTATTTACATTAAAGCAGCTTATGTTACTGTTACCCATATTTCCTCCAGTATTCAGATGCACGTTTCAGTCTATATTAGGGAGCGAAAACTCTGCAAAACATGTCAGAGTGAGAGTGCTGATCTAGGATAAAATTTCACAATGCATTCACATATTACTAGATCTGGCTTCTCTTTTGCAATAGAATGAATCACAAGAGCTAACTGTGTGTGTTTGTGCATGAAACCATGCAGAAATGACATACTTGCTTGGCATGTGAAGGGATCAAATCAGTGTTTTCTAAGTGAGCGACCCTAAAAGGAATGGTAATATGTCCAGAGCAATCTGCATTAACACACAATGGGTTAATCAACCCCTCTTTGTCAGTGAAACCAGGCTAACGAGTTCTTTTTATCTCTCTTTCAGGGAGTATCTTCACCTGCCTTTGTGTTCGACTCACGTTTGCTTGCCAGTCTTAAGGAAGAACCCGGTCATGATGACCTGATGTGGCAAAGGTGCAGTTCATTCACAATATATTATTCAATAATTTATCAGAAAAATCAGATTAAACAACATTAAGCCTGTGCTTTTGACAACACTACGAGCTTTTTTGTAAGGTTAATTTTAAAATGAATCTTAAAAAAGGTTATGAATTATAAATGTTTCATAATTTGATAATGATAATGCAGGGTAATATGCTTAATTGTGATGAAATGAATAATGTAAATGTAAATAATCTTAATTGTCCTAAAACAGGCCTTGCTGTCTGTATATAAAATATAAGTTTATATTTCTTTCACTTGATTTTGAGGTGAAATATGATCTGGACATGTTCCACTAATGACCTTCATATTGTGGATTTATAGGACAATGTTAAACACTCAGATCTCATGTTTATGATAATAATAATATTCACAATTACCTTTTTGCAAAAAAAAAAAATATATATATATATTTACTGCCGTAATTCTACAACTAGAAGTAGTTTTAGTACACAACTACAAGTAACTTCCTTTTTTGTTTTCCTCTCCAGCTGGTATCAGTACTCGCCTGACAAGCTGGCAGGTAATGGCTTGGCACAAGACTCTGAGTGTGTTCCTGGAAAGGAAATGGGGTCTACAGGAACAGAGGCGCTGGGCGATACTCAGAATGAAAAGAACCAGGATGCACACAACACTGACCCAAAGACGCCCACCTTTGCAGGTCAGTTTTCATCCACCATAAGTGACACTGCATAAATAAATGTATATGTTTCTAAATGTGAGATCTGATTGATACAGGGCAAGAAAAAAGTGGCCAATCAGATGATGCCATTCCAGATGAATGGCAGAAAGTAGATATGTCAGCAAGTAAGCGGTCTGTCGGTGTGACTGTGGAGCACAGTAAGGACTTCATGGTGATGGAACTCCTTCAGGTGTATAGTGCTCAGCACGACAAACTTCAGTCAACACTACGCAGACAAAAACAACTTGAGCAGGTTTTTACCCCCACTAGATTACAATGCAGTACTCACATAATGTGTTTTTAGCACCTCCTTTTCGTTCGCCAGAAGGTGCTTGTGAGTATCTGATGACTCTTTCTCACTCTGATACTTGTGAACAGGAGCTGCAGGCTCTGCGTCAAGGTGAAGCCATAGACCGCTGTGACCTACATGGGGAGCTGGAGGCGGTTCAGACTGAGCATGCTCAGAGGCTCGGAGAAGTCCAGCAGGAACAGAAAAAGTTGAAGTCGCGACTCGACAAGCTGAGGCAGCAAGGCTGCAGATGCAAAGAACTGAACACTGAGCCGGAACAGGAAACCATCTATGCCAAACAGGTATCGACCAATCACACACACCCACACAGTCCTTATCAAGTCCGTCATTAGTCATGCTTTATTTTTTATAAAATGTTTGTAGAATAAAACAGATAAATGTATGATCTTATGTTAAATATATACTAATGTTCAAACGTTTTGGGTGTGTCAAATTTCTCAATGTTTTTGAAGTCTCATGCTCACCAAGGCTGCATTTATTTGATCAAAACTACAGTAATAGTACAGTAAAGTTACAGTAAAAAGTACAGTAATATTGTGAAAATGTATTACAATTACAACGGTTTCTTTTTTCGGTTAAAAATGATCCAAAATCAATTTTTGAGCAAGGACATAACCAGCAAGGCAAAACTATCGCCTTACTTACCTTAGCTTGTAATATTAGCATCCTAATCTGAGTGGTGCTGGTGGGCTTCCGCGGGAAATTCAAGCATGCCGCTGTCCGTCTTTGCATCACGTCTGTTTACATAAAGAAGGAGTCCCAGCTAGTAGGCTATATTGCATGTGAGGATGCTGCAGGTGACGATACAAATTAGACTGTACAGAAATTGAAATCTACAGATAACGCTAATACACACTAAATACATGTAGTTACGCAATGCTGTCGTTAACATTAACATTTTAAGAACAAAGTATAACAAGAATAATAATTTGCACGGTTTGATGTGATATGAGCTAAGTGATTGTTAGATTTAAGCACCATTGGTAGCACAATTTATTGTAAAGCTTTTTTTCCTCAGTTGGTCAGAACATAAGCGGTAGATTTACTTACTTGTTCAGATGACATTTTCCAGTGAAATTAATTGTTTTTGGTCATGCCAAGACTACAATCTGTGATTCAGAAGTACAGTATCCACACCGGTGCGATGATTGACAGCAAACATTAGATTCATCCGTGCTGAGGAGCCATAACGATGCACAACCCACATAAAGATGATAATTCCGTAAACAACTGCAATTGCAGGTTTCGAACAGAGATGGCGACAAAGAGGCAAAACTTACGGACTGCAGCTTAATGTTAAAGAACCGCATTTATTTAAAATAAAAATGCTATGTAACATTATACATGTCTTTACTGTCACTTTTGATCAATTTAATTTGTCCTTGCTGAATAAAAGTATTCTTTTTTTTTTTTTTAACTGACCCAAAGTATTTGAATGGTAGCTTGTACACTAATATAAAAACCCGTTTGTGGTCTGAGTTTAAGTGCATCACTTTAACTGACCAATGGATTCTTGTGTTTAGTTATCAGAACTGCGTCAGAGGCTTGACCGTGCTGAAGAAGACCGCGAGGAGCTGCAGGAAGAGCTACGCAGGGAGAGAGAAGCCAGAGAGAGGCTGGAACGTACCATTTCAGAGCTCAAACAACAGATGAGGGAGTCCGCCAACCCGGCTTCGATGGACAGTCCCATGTCTTCAGCCTCGAGCGACACACATATGTCCCTGACGCCTTAGCGTGATCTACGCTCACCAACCCACAGCCTGATTTCTGTGATCAAGATTCATTTTGGTATGGTGTCTCCATTTTGGAACTGGATGCCAAAATTGTTTTTATTGCAGTTCTATGGAACAATTCAACAATTATGGGCCATCCTGAGTAAGTTTGGGTTTTATGCTGTGAATTTGTTGAAAAGTTAAGTAACTATTGAGCTGAACTGATTTTTTTTTCAGACACGTGAATAAGGATTTTTGGTGTTTTGATAAAAGTTAAGTAGTTGGAGACATTATGCAAACCACTAACCCTGCAAGCGTACAATCAAAAGCATCCATTTTGGTTCACCACTGCTAGGACTACTGATATCAAATGGAAAATGATTTCTTTTTGAATATTGGAATTGTTTAAAAGTACATCACAACTGTTGTTGTTTCTTAAAATATTTATTGTATATTGGTAAATGTAATGTGAATAATCCTGTCTAATTATACATATTTAACATTCTTATCATCATATTTTTTGTTTATTTTTATGTAGGTTATGCTCATTATGAATGTACAAAATATATGCATGTGTAATTTCATAAAATATTGATATACTATGTTTACACTGTGGTATGAAGTTCAGATATAACAGAAAATGTTTTCTATGCCATTTCCAGTGAATGTTTTGCCTCCTTTAATGAACACCAGAATTTTATTCTTTCTCATTTCAAGGACTTATAACACCAAATGGAAATAAACAAAATTATAGATTTTAAAAATGATAATATAAGTTGAAACACATCAATTACAGTTTCAGTATATGAAATGCTCCTTGTACTTTACATTCTATAAACCATCTAGACAAACAGGTCTATATGTGTACTTTGCTCAGAGAGAGATGTTATTCTTATGTGTGTGTGGGGGGGGAATTATGTATTGATATTGTTTGTTGTAACTGACAATCAGCGTGTTTATCTTTAATTGCTTTTATATCCAAACTTTAAAGAACGAATTAAATAGTTGCTACCTCAAACAAACACATATACATATATATGCAGAAAAACATAAAATAGAGATTGTGTATATGGATGGAGTAGTCAGGCGTATGACTGATAAATACCTCTGTACTGCTGCTATGATGTTTCTTTCCAGATGACTTACAGATGCATGTGAGATTGAAGAAATATATATATATATATATATATAAATAATACAGATATACTGAGTATTGTTTCATAACCTTTAAACCAAACATAATTTCACAAAAATGTTGTCTTGTAAAAAATGTTAATTATCTTTGCCAGTGCCATCTTTTGTGTGTATCGTATGACATGACACTTTTGTCCTACCTCCACTTGTGATCGAGACACTTTGTATCACCCTCCAACTTTTGTATGTCATCTTTCTACAACAACTCATGGGAAATGATATATTAATGTGCTGTTGGGGAAAATAATAAAAATGATTATATATAATTATATACACTGGCTTGTATCTTTTCAAAGGCTTGTATCAAAGCACATTTACTTTGTTTAGTAATAAGAAGCATCTTTGTAACCAACATAGTTACGGCATATGTTAAATACTGCAATAAAACGGTAATACTTTACAATAAGGTTTATTAATTAAACATTAGTTAATGTATTAACTAGCATAAACTAACCAGTTGTTACTGTATTTACTAATCTTTGTTAATTTTAGTTAATGGAAATAGTTGTTCATATAAGTTCACAGTGCATTAACTAATGTTAACAAGATATTAATAATGTATTTTATGCAAGATTAATAAATGCTGTAGGAGTGCAGTTCATTATTAGTTCATGTTAACTAATGAACTTTTTTGTAAAGTGTTTCCAATCGCAGCTTGATAACTGCCAACAAAAATAATTAATGTCAAAACTTATTTTAACCCTCTTACACGGTTTGAAGGAGATTCTGAATTTATTTTTCACGATTTTACTGTGGGGACTATGGTATTTCAGCAGATACTCACGTTACCACAGTAAATGTTTGTTAAGGTCTGTTTGCTCACAGCTTAACCACCTCCGGGGTCCACTCAGCAAATTCGTGGTTTGTGCAATTTTCATAAATGAATAACTACGATTTTCAATGAATGTGGCTTTAAAGTGACCGGATTCATGTGACAGCTCTGTGTTTTTACAGTGTTTTTATACAGACAAAGTTCAGCCCAACTTCCGGGATCCGGTATGGAATTGAATGTGATGAATGTTACAGGTGTAAACGCCGACGAATCTGCTTATTAAAATCATCGCGCGCTGGTGAATGAATTATAAATTTCAAGCAACATTTCAAGGTAGGAAAACCTCGAGTCATTAAACAATTTTGAGTGAGTTATTTAAAAACAGGTCCTTCACCGATGAGCAGATAAATAAATAAATAAATCGATTGTCAGGCATATTGTTTTAAAAATAAGTGTACTTATATTTCAGGTTGGAAAAGGACAGAATATCCGTGCATAGTTTACTGGAGACAAGACGAGATCTTCTTTTAAAAAGCAATGGATTCAACAGGTAGGTTGTCTGTCAATGCATAGAAAAGATGAAGGAGTAACAGTGTCAACTTCCCCCTCTTTTACTATTTACATTTTGTGTGTGTGCATATATATATATATATATATATATATATATATATATATATATGTATACACACACACACACACGTTCTCAAATCATGTAAATATGTAGTGCAACCATTTTAATGTTATAAAAAATCTTTTTATGAAAAATATATTGTTTGTTGTTTTTCTGTTTGATTAACAAATTATTTTCTCAGACATCACAATTTATGCAATAATGCAATGCAAATAAATTACAAATTTGTTATTTTAAAATTACAAATACAAAATTACAACTACAAATCCATTTTTGTCATCACACTGCAGAGGCTACCAAAGGGAAGGAGGGTGTTCAGAAAATATCTCCTCTGAATCTCATTATGAACCAGCTCAGAAGGAAAGCCTCTTTCACAGAGAAAAGAAGCCAACAATGGGCCGACTCTTCCGTCCTTCAGAGAGCAATGACAAAAGAAACAGTGGCATACCTGAAATGAAGGAATCAGAGTCCAGTGAAGGAAAAGAAAATAACGACCCTGGGAAAGGTGGGCATTGGCTGGATTTAGGAGATGTAACAATGTAAATATAGATGAACAATTCCCTGTTTTTCTTTTAGAGATCAATAACACAGATGATGAGACCGGCTCTGTTGTGGGCTGGGGTCGGGTGAAGCAGTTCGTTCAGAAGCTTGGGAAAACCCCACACAGTCAGAATTTGAGTCTGAGCCACTGCGACCTGACAGCCACAGATGTGGTGGAACTAGGTGGGTGTTGTTGTGACATCATGATTTTCACAAAAGTACTATAACATACACAAGACCGTACATGACCGTCCGATAACTATCATTTTACCGTTACATCAGCGACCTTACTGCCATTTCTGGCTCAGCTGGAGGTGATGGACCTGTCCTGGAATGATCTGGTTGGAGGATCCCTAAAGGCACTAACTGTCCACCTGCAGCATGTAGGGAAGCTGAGAGTGCTGAAGCTGTGTAACTGCAGATTAACAGCTCAAGACCTTATTGCTCTTGGTAAAGGAAGTATTAATTTATTATAATATACAATTTAATTCAATAATTTCCCCACCTGGATCAATAAAGCATCCATCCACCCATTGGGATAGTTCCACAAAATTTGAACAATTCTGTCATAATTTACTCATGTCATTCCAAACATGTATGACTTTATTCTGTGAAAGATATTTTTAAGATTTTTGGTAAATAAAGATATTCAGTTCCCATTGACTTCCATTGTATGGTCAAAAAATATAATGGAAGTCAATGGGAGCCGAAACTCACTTCAGCCAATAAGAACCAAAAATCTTTGGTTGCCAACATTCTTCAAACTACGAATGTTATTGATAGTCTTTAAAAGACTACGAAAAAAAAGCTCAATCCTATGGAAGCCCGTTTCTGCCAATTATTGTGACTTTTTATCTCAGAATTCTGATTTTTTTTCTTTTTTATCTCAAAATTGTGAGTTATAAAGTCAGAATTCTGAGATAAAAAAGTCTTCTTTTCTTTTTTTTTTCAGTGGCGGAAACAGGCTTCAGTACAATCCACATACATGAGCTAAAAAACTAAATATAAAGACATTTCTTTGCTAAATCATATAAATTCCAAGCTGAAATCTTGAAATTGATCACTTTTAACGCTGAAACAATTTTGAACAATTGGCAAACCTCTCCTAAACTGATATTCCAGGTGAGGCTCTTGACTGCATTCCTCTACTAGAGGTGTTAGATTTGTCCTGGAATACTGGCGTCGGTGCAGGAAATTTCAGACACTTCACAGAACACCTCCAACCTGAAAGCACACTGAAAGAACTCCGCCTGCTGGACTGTCAGCTCTCTGAGACAGACATTACAGCTCTGAGTAAGACGTGATTTCTAGAAACATCATATAATGCTGGTGATTGGTGTAGAACCTCTAAATATTCCAAGCTAGGATTTCATGTGAAATCAGCGGCAGTGGTGAACTAGGTGAAGAAATCCAGCGCTCGAGTTAGATTTTGCATACTTTGATGAAAAATAACTCCAGTAAAAGTACTTTATTCCTTTTAAATTTCTACTTAAGTAAAGTTGAGGAAATGTGCTTAATTGTCGTAAAATCAATGTTACAATGTCAAAAATCTGAAAGGTCCTAAAATTGTTTTTATTTTCTTTAAAATATTTTCTACATTTATGAATTATAATTTAGAATTTATTTTATGCAAACTATGATTTATTTATTTTTGACCGAAATAACAAGTTCTTGTCAGTTTTCTTGATTTTTTTCACTTCGAAATAAAGGCATTTTGTTCGTGAAAAGTAGTATAGTTAAACATCAGATATAGTTTCTAAAATTTAAATACTCTGATACAGTGCTATAGACAATTGAAAATGTTCTTGGAAATGTTCACCTCTGCTTTTGCGTTCTTTTAAACTAGGAATTCAGAATAATGAGCCCTGATTGGTTTTCAACATGGTATTACATCAATTTCCTTTTAAAAGCATTGACATTTTTCTTCAGGTGAGGCTTTTCCCATGTTGTCTAGTTTGGAGGAGTTGGATCTGTCCAATAATAAGCTGTCGATCAAGGGAATGGAGAACCTCACCTCCTCTTTAGGCTCGACTCCACAGCTGAAGATCCTAAAACTGAGCATGTGTGGACTCAATAAAGACAGTCTCAGTGTCCTGGGTAAGAGTGATTATGAAAAAAGCCTTTAGTGGACGAAGTAGACAAACATAACTATTTGGAGCCAGATAGCTCCAAATGCAGATTCCAGTGATAACTGAGTAACCATTTTCATACTTATAATTTTGGAGAATAATTCAAATAATTTGTTTTGTGAAATGTTAAAAGGCCAGTCACTCAGGTTCATCCCTGCGCTAGAGCACTTCGATCTGTCGTGTAATAAGGAAGCAGGTGGAGGTCTTGCCACACTGGCCGCTAACCTAGCGCTCCTCACACACTTGAGAAGTTTGGATATGCATCTGTGCTGTCTAACAAAGGAGGATGTGTTGGCATTAGGTAAGAAACGTTGTCACCAACTATGCTTTTTTTCATCCAGCTATTTTCTTGTGAATTTTGGGATATCGTAAAAAACAACAACAACAAAAACGCTGTATAGAAACTACAAGATGCATCATAGCTTGTTTCCACCACGTAATTAAAAAAATGTAAAAGATAATTAGAAAAAAGATAAAGACTTTTTTCCTCACAATTCTTTTCTGACAGAATTGCGAGGAAAAAAAGTCAGAATTTTGAGATGTGCCTAATCTCGCAATTAGAAACTGACTTTTTTTTCTCGCAATTCTGACTTCGTAACAAGTAATTGTGAGTTTATATCACGCAATTCTGAGATGTAAACTCGCAATAATGAGAAAAAAAGTCAAAATTTTGAGATAAAAAAAACTGCAATTACCTTTAGTTTTTATTCAGTGGTAGAAACATTCTAAAAATGCACATACATTTTTTTTTTTTTAAATTGCACATAAAAACACATTTACAGCATAAAGGTGCATTCACACGTCATAATTACAGCAATTACGACTTGAAGTGTAAAAAGTGTTCACATCCTTCTAGCACTCACACAGGAATTTTCGGAGATTACCACGTGACCACTGTACCACCTGAACGCTGCAGATTTATATTGCCGTTGACAGTGTTAAGAAACGTATAATTCTTAGGACATGAACAGCTCAGAGTAGAATGTCGCCTGTTTTAATCTCGAAATTACAACTAGGTGTGAACGCAGCATAAATCCGTCTGTGTGGTGAAAAAGACTTGTGACTTTGCCTCAACTGAGGATGTGATTGGATAACTAGACAAACTTGGATATAATTACCTCCCAGAACTGTCTCAAGTGATTGCATTCCCAAACATCATGCTTTTGGCTCTGAACGCAAATAATACAACAACAAAAAAGAAAGAGCCACAGTGGCTTCCTAGACTGCAGCAACTTTTATTACACATATTTTATTCGCAAATGTTTAACGCAATTATTCCAGATTATTAGCAGGTTGGATGGAAACATAGCTACTGTTGATTTAAAGTTACGTGAACTTGACTGTATTCTATTTTGAACTTGCTTTCTCAGTCCAGGTAGCTCCATCCCTCAAGGAGCTCAGAGAGCTGGATTTATCGTCCAATAAAAGTGTTGGAGATACACTCCAGAATCTTCTACAATCCCTCCCTCTTTCTCAGATAACCAAACTTCCACTAAACAACTGTGCTTTGAGCACACCAGCATGCCATGCTCTTGGTATGAAACAAATACAAATTAATTTTTTGTTTTTGTTTTAAATGATAAAAATATGCATGTATGTTTCTGGGATTTCTCACAGCTACCGCAACGCAGAAGCTGCAACAGCTTGAAAGTCTGAACTTGTCATGGAACAAGTGTGTGGGGGAAAATCTGAAGCAATTTCTGGAGCCTTTGCAGTCTGATTGCAAACTACAGGAACTCAGACTGAGTAGCTGTAATTTAACCACTGAAGATTTGCTACACCTAGGTCAGTTTTGGTCAGAGTGTTCAGTTTTAACATTAACATGATTTTAGAACACATACCCCCGGTTTCACAGACGAGGCTTGAGCCTATCCCAGACTAAAATGGATGTTTGAGTAATTTTAACTGAATTAATTTATCTTACAATATGTCAGTGCCATTGTTTAGTCTCAAGATGCACACCAGCCATGTTTTTTCCAAGGCACGTTTAAAAAAGCTACTGAAGTGTCCTAATTCAAGACCTAAGCCAGGCTAAGCACTGTCTGTGAAACCGTGCCATGTTGTTTTAATGCACCTCCTAGCAATGAGGTACATGTTTCTGTGAGAGTTTGTGTTTGGAACAACTTCCAAGTCTGGTAGTGTGTGATCCTCAGTCGTTTAGAGTGTGCCTCACAGTTTTTCTCTAACTTTTTACAAAATTGGCAAACAAGTACACCTAGTGTAAACTCTCAAGATTTGAAAAGTCGTGTAGTGTGATCTATGAAGATTTTTACAAACTATTGTGATCTTGTAGAATCGGCTTGCCAGCGTGGAGTTCTATCCCATCTGAAGCAGCTGGATTTGTCCTACAATGGCAGCGTCGGAGATGGCGGTTGGACGTCTCTTTTTGGGAAGGCTGCTGGTCTAAAGGAACTGGAGGAGCTGGATGTCAGTTTGCGTCCTTCCGCATGTCTCTCCGTGTCCCCTTGGCTGCCCGCCTTGTTGGGGGCCCTTCCGCATCTCTCCTCCCTCACCCGTCTGTCTCTGCAGCACTGGGCTCTGAGTTCAGCTGAGAGGGAGAAGCTGGAAAAAGTTCTTATCAAGAAAAACATCATCCTGGAATGTGACAGACTTGCCACGCCCTCACCAAAGGCAGCAGGTTAATGAGAAGCGTTCAGCCGTTTTTAGGGTTTTCCAAGTAACTGAAGTTGCAAATCAAGATGTTACTATTGAGATTGATGTGTTGAAAGGTGTTAAACTATTTTTTTTTTACCCATTTGCATTTTATGTATTTATAGATAATTATATATCAAAAAAGATTATATTAAAAAAAGAGGATGTTTTATCATAAGTATAAAGCATTGAAAATGAAAAAATTAACTCATTAAAGGAAAGAGTTATCGGTATAGTTCACCCAAAAATTTAATTTAAGTATTGGAGGAAATTTTCCTTTAAGTGTTGATTGCTTTATTGTTTTAAGTATTTGAAATGACAGTTTTTAATTAAGCAATCATTGATATATTTATTTGTGTTCTTTCTCATTTACATAAAATAAAACAAAAAGATTGTTTTATGCTGAACTTGCTAAATCAACAAAATCTCTGTCCTGACAAAACTGTGGAAAATTTGCATGAGACACTCAATACAGCGACGGCTAAGTGTCAGAGCAAATCATTTACATAAATGACATGTTTTTCACAAACATCACGGCAGCCTGTGACATTTCCAAACTGGACACATGTACACAAAGATGAAGGCTGTTATTGAAAACACTAACAATGTGATAAATTGTAATAAATCCAAATGTAACCAACAGTACTGTGCCTGTCAACTACTGACACAAACAACAAAACAAAAAAAGTCACAATTAAAGGGATAGTTCACCTAAAAATTTACATTTTGTCATCACTTACCCTCGAGTTGTTCAAACCTTTATGAGTTTCTTCTACTGTTGAACACAAAAGAAGTTATTTAAAAGAATGTTGGTAAATAGTTGACAGTAGCCATTGACTTCCATTGTAGGAAAAAAAAATACTATAGAAGTCAATGGCTACTGTCAACTGTCTGGTTACCGACATTCTTCAAAACATCTTCTTTTGCGTTCAACAGAGGAAAGAAATTCATACAGATTTGGAAAAACATGAGGGTGAGTAAATGATGACAGAATGAACTATCCCTTTAAGTTTAATCCAAATGTGTTTTACTCTGAAGTAGCAACACACACTTTTGGACAAAACCAAAAATGCTGAATCGTATCATGAATGTGATTCTGGGTAGATCTGCAGAGCCAATGAATCTGATGCCATCAGGGCCAGTGCTGAATTACTCGAGTCTCCATACGCCCCATATCTGGATGTCCAATAGTAATGTCTGCGTAAACCATGAGATGCTTCTGCCAAGAAAACATGACCGTCCACCTCATAGGGAGAAACATCTGTGTGCTCCTCCAACAGCCGCCCGCTGCTTATCAGCCGAGAGAAAGCCTGATTGTACAAGCAGAGAGAACATCAAGACATTTGAATGCTGAACACTATTTCATAATGCGAAATTCTGTGGAATCTCACCATGCAAACTGGCTCCTCAAGTTTGTTACCCCAGATGTAAATGTGGGTGAGACAGGAATTCACTCTCATTGCCTCGTTGAGGGACATAAGGCCTTCTTTTCCAATGCTGTTGCTAGTAACAGACAATCTAGGAGCCAAAAGTTGGACAACATGAAGAATGGAAATAGTGTCAAGTTAAACTTGAGATTTTAGATAGACAATAGCATTGTTTTATAAATAGGAGGACACTAACGCTTTGAGTTTGCTGTGTGGCAGCTTGATAGCTTCACTTAGATACACTGCACCATCATCCTCAATGCGATTGAAAGAAAGATCTAGAATCTCCAAGGAGTGATTTTGTTTCAAAACCTCTGATAAGCGTTTAGCTCCATCCCGTGTAATTCTGTTACTGTAAAAAAAAAAAAAAAAAAAAGAATTTTTTTTTCTGTGAAGCACAAAAGTAGCATCCCGGCTGAGTTTATCTCTGCCATACAACGACGGTAAGAAAACATAATAAAAGCATCAGACATTTTTTGTCGTTATTCACTTAAAATCTTGCTCCATAGCCCTAATCAGCTTTCTCTGTATGAAAAAACAGCTTACATATTTTTAAAGACATGACAGTGAAAACAGTAACATAATTGTTTTCATTTGTTTGGCTGGAGCTCTCCCTTTAAGATCATGAATTAGAGAATTTTATGCGTGAGTGTATACCAGCGAAGATCTAAGTAGCGTAGTGAGGCGTTTAACTTCAGAGCTTCACACAGCCTCTCTACACCAGTATCAGTCATGTCATGCTTTCCCATGTGCAGCTCCCTCAGGGTCTTATTCACCACCAGCATCTGCGCCATATGGACTGTTGTTTCCTCCTGACATTTAAGTTAAGATTACTGTTTTGTTAAGCAATAAAAATGAAACATAAAATGAGCATAGTTTTCCTAAAAAAAAAAATACCTGAACACTGAAAAGAAGAGGTCGACTAACATTGACGGCACGGATTCCCTTGTTGTTCTTCAAGACGATGGCAAATGCTATTACACTTTGTGTAGCCTAGTAAATAAACACAATAATGTAAATGCAAATTTATTTTGAGATTATATTTTTATGTTCAGAAAATTACCAGATCACAGTCTGAGACATCTACTTCTTCTAAAGTAGCATTAATCTGCAACATGGCAGCCAATTGCATGCCACCTTTATTTCCAATCTTATTTCCAGTCATTCTGAGCGTCTTCAAACTTTTATTTTTCTGTAAAATGAACAGAAAATAGTTTCACTGTTAATAGAAATATCGTATATATATATATATAAAAGAATCTACTTGGTTTACAAGTCATTTCATTTGAAATTATATAAAACTGACTTAAAAATCGAGCTGAATCTCACAGCTGAAATTGCTTAAATTATTTTGAGTTAAAGAAATGTAAAAAACATGTTGCCATGACTTGATCATTAGTGTGTTGAAATTATGTTTACATTAAATTCAAATTAGCCACACTTACATGCAAACTTTTTGCAATCACTTCTGCACCATCTGCCTCAATGTTATTACACATCAGATCAAGAGTTTGAAGGGATTCAGTCTCCTGTTAAAATGACAATATTCCTTTAAGGTCTCATATAAACCTAATCAACTGGCCTTTAGGAAAACCTGGACAATATAACATACCTGAATGAGGTGGGCAACATAAACAGCTCCTTTATCTGTGATACAGTTGTATCTAAGATCTAAACCTGCAATAACGTTTACTTTTAGTTCATTATGAAATCTTTTTTTTTTTTTTTTTTTTTAAACTTGTTTTGGTTGGGGACACCACACAATATAGGTTACAATAAACTTGTAATATTTGCAGTGGTTTATGATTTGCATGAAAGTGTTCTGGGTAGGACGAGTTAATATTTACCCTTTATAGCCGAATTTCCCACGAGTGTTTTTGACAAGACCAGCACATCGTCATCTGTCAGTCTGTCTCCATGCTTCAGTTGATCATTACCTGTTAGTTTGAGTGAGCCATCGCTGAAGAAAACAAAACCCAACATAAAGGATTGTGGGGAAAAAGCCAAAATGACATACTAAAATGAGAAATAACTATGTATTCTTTTCAAACCAACCTGCTGTCTTCCAAAACTTCCAAAACACAGGTATTTGGGGGCTGCTGCGCTTCAGCACATACAGACAAATATCGATTCATTAAGTCCACCATGTTTAACGCTCGGAGTTGCTATAGCAACAGAGGCTAACTCATGATATGAAACGCATCTGCGCAATGGCGACATCTTCAGGTCGTCTGCTGTCTTGCATTTTGCAAAAATGTGTAGAAAAAATTTATTACGTTAAATATTGTAAGTCACCACTGAGAATATTTATTCACTTATTTTCTTTATGAACGCATTGCACAAGTAATCAAAATATATGAATGTCTCTTCATTTATCTAAAAAAAAGAGACAATGCTCACCTTTTGGAGAAAAGCTCCTAAAAGTATTATTCAAACAATATTAATAACCAAAAAATAGCCGATTTCTAAATTAAAACGAACAAATACGGTTAGGTAATGGCATTTAATAAAAACTCAAATAACTAAAAAATATACTAGTAACATGT
Organism: Opsariichthys bidens; assembly: GCA_037194245.1. Taxonomy (NCBI): domain Eukaryota; kingdom Metazoa; phylum Chordata; class Actinopteri; order Cypriniformes; family Xenocyprididae; genus Opsariichthys; species Opsariichthys bidens. Next base: position 8,709,141 of record CM074301.1, on the reverse strand, counting down.
AAACGTAATTTTAAAATGAAACCATTTTATATAAAGATATATGCCATCCTGTGAAAATAATGTTTTGTCTATCTTCTCTTTAAAATCATTGAAGAAATCACCCTTATATAGAAACTGCGGTATAGGAAATATGTCTGTGGTCTTCACCAGAACTTCATGAATGCTTTACTCAAAAATGTATATCAACCACAACACATACTCAGACGCGAGATGATTTATTATAAAAGTTGCCCTGTTTGTTAGAGGATCCAAATTATTTCATATCATAAATGAAATTGTTCAGAGACTGGGTCATATAACATTATAGGTATTTACATGTCATACTTCTAAAACACAAACGCATAGTTCAAAACATCAGAATGATCAAGTCAGTTGTAATGTGTAGCCTAACTGTCCTTTTCAATTAAATAGAAAAGTCTTTTTAAACATATGAACCAAAATGCTTTTTCTAAGCACAGCATTTTATATTACAGCTAAAGCTAGTTTGGCTTTCCCTTCATTTCAGAAAATACTTTATGCTTTTAATGATCCAGATTCTGCAGATTTTAATAACAACAACAAAAAAGAAGTCCCACATACTCACACAATAGCTCTGTATAACTGATATCTGCTAAGAGTTTGTCATTCAGATGATTAGAAAACAAAGTTAACAGAAGGGATGCTCATAAATTGCTTCCGCACTGGCGTGACTGATCCTACCTTCACTTTATGGAGAAAATACCCTTAAAATGGAAGTAAAACTTGGTCATTTAATCAATGGTCTGAACGATGACAATCTGCGTGTGCTCCATCTCAGCAGTTGCTGGGATTTCGTACTGTTCCACAACATAGCTGACTTGCTCGCCAGATTCTCCGTGTTGGATGAGAACCGGATGAGAACCGGTTTCGGATGACTCCGCGTGCTGGAAGATCATGGAGGGCTCTGTGCCGTCTGCGTGCTGTATGATCATCTGCGGCTCTGCCGACTGTTGGATAATGAGCTGGGCCTCGGGGGGCAAAATTGGTAATGGGGGCTCCATCTGAATTTCATGGTCTTGAGAATCAACAAGTGCAGAGCGCACGCGTGCAATCAGACCCTGGTGATCAATGGGGATGTTGAGAGGACACTGCGTCGGGTCGGTTTTCAAAGTCTGCGTCTGCTCTTGTTCCGGTAGAACTGAAAAGTATGTTTAAAATAGTCATTTAGATGAATGGATGAATAGATCAATTTAGTAATAATATAAGATTAAACAAGAAAGGTATTAAAATAACACGCACAGTTATGCTTCAAAATACTGTGTTTCTTCAAGCTGTATACGTCCGCAAACATGTTCCCACACATGTTACATCTCACTTTTCTCGATCCTAAAGGCAACAAGGACATACACAAATCCACATTTGAATATACAAGGTTTCCACTTTGAAAATGCACAACTTTACTTTCATTCATCAACTAAATTTACCGTTGTGGATGTCCATATGTTTTCGAAGTTCACCAGCAGTTATGCAAGGTTTTCCACAATCCAAACATATATATGGAGTCACACCTATATAAAAAAAAAAAGAAAGAAAAGAATATTAAACAGGCTCCCAGTAGTGTCGACATGTTAACAAATCAATCCAGAAACCTTTGACAGGTTTTGTGAACGCATTACAAACCCACCGGTGTGTTTCCTGGTGTGAGCGATGAGAGAGCTGGACACAGCGAAGGCCATGCCGCAGGTGTCGCAGATGTACGGTTTCTCTCCCGTGTGTCGTCGCTTGTGGTACATTAGAGTGCTGGCCTGTGTGAAGCGCTTCCCACATTCTCCACACTCATATGGCTTCTCACCACTGTGCTTTCTGAGAGCAAACAGGAATTAAAGAGTTGATGGAAATTTATCAACCAATACGAAACTCACTGTCGCTGTAGCTTGCATGCGTTCTGGTCTGTTCTGTTTATGCAGACTACCTTGTGAATCGATGCCACCAGAGCATGGTTGCCACCTTGTGGATAAACTAATTACTGCAAAAAAACTGCGCCTGCATGTACAAAGTACGCAGGTTACAAAAATCCGGCGGTGCGTGTACACGCATACTCTTCTGATGACGAAATTCGCGCCACGAGGACTGTGCGCTCGGGTATGCGTAAACAGTGAAGTATACTTTGGCATTCAGGGCATATTTACACGACAACCATGTACTAAAAATGGAAAAAATTTTCCTTTGTGTTTTTCACCAACAGATGACAACATTGTCAAAACAATACCCATTTACACAAATACAAAAAAAGATTTAAAAACGCTGTATTAAGCTGCAAGGCCAGGCCTTGCAATGGGTTTAAATGGCTAGAAACACTCTGGAGTCCTTGATCACTATTATTTAAACTTTTTTTTATTATAAATTTGTTTTACATACCATTCTATAGACCTGTACGTATGCTTGGGCTGTTGGAAAAGATATTAAAAAAAACGACACACTAAAATGATAACCGTCAAATAAACTATGCATGTGTATAAAAACAAACAAACAAAAAAAAACCAGTCAGCTAAAGGTAGCTAAAAGTATTATGCAGTTAAATGTCATAACTCCAACATCATATGCAAGACTTGTTTGGGTTGGGGGTAAATTAAGCACGAGCTGCTGTGAGGTCACAGTAGTGTTGCATTGTGGTCTATGGATCAGCCTGATGTGTACATATTGAGTAGACTCGCTCCCTCGGACAAAATTGAGGGGTTGAGGGTCTGTCCAAATAAACTTCCCCCGCCCACTTGAAGTTGAACTCATTTCAAAATGCCAGCGGGGATTCATCTGAGGGGAAGTGTTTAGGGAAGTTTGCGAGTGTGTATCTAAAAGCGGAGTAAAACGCAGCTTTTGTCTTGTGTATGTAAGCGGTCAGTCTGGTTCTGTCCTTTGTCTAGTATTGTCTATGCATGTGTGTGTAGCTGTTACGTGGTTGCTTGCTCCTACGCATTTTGCTCCGTGTTGGATTACCTTTGTTGTTTTGGTTAATAATAAAAGTTTAGTGCTGCATCAAGATCCACCTTTCCTCTCCTTGCCTTGGCACTGCCATAACCATTAACAATGATCAATTCTTTATTAATTGATTATTAAAGAACTTACTTGATCAACATCTACATTTTTTAATTAATATGTAACCCAAGATTAAAGAACAAATTAAGCTTCTATTTCTAAAAAAATATCTCTCATATCAATTAGTGTTCTATCTCGAACTATAATAATATTATTTATAAGCTAATAATAAAATTAAATCCGATATTAAAAGAACTGTTATCCAATTAAGTGTGAATATCTCTAAATTAGCATTCGATCTCTAATTTTAATTTTCGTTTATGGAATAGCAATGTTTGGAGAGAGGGTGGACCTGGCTCAGGAAGCAGACCGGATTTGAAACAGTGTCCTTGTGAGAGCACTACGACACAATCATGTTCATGTGAAATTTTTTCAATGAAATTTAACTAGAATTGTTCTCATGAATTGCACTACACATACCTTATGTGAATTTTCAAATTGCTAGATGTGGCAAACGCTGCACCACAGAAATCACATTTATGCGGCTTTTCTTCACCGTGATGCATGCGGCAATGATAGACCAGCTGACACTTCTGAGCAAAGCGTGCCTCACAAGATGTACAACTGAAGGGCTTCTCTCCTGAAAACAGCACAGAACATGCATCACTCCACATAAACCCATCAACACAATTATGGCACTGCAGTTCAAAAATTTGGGGTCAGTAAGATTTTTTTATTTTTTTTGTAAAGAATTTTATTTCAGCGTGGATGCATTAAATTGATCAAAGGTGACAGTAAATACAATTATAATATCACATTTCTATTTCAAATAAATTCTTTTTTACTTTGTTTATCAAAAATAATCATGAAAAAAAAACAATCAAAACTATTAAGCAGAACAACTGTTTTCAACATTGATAAAAATTTTAAGCAGCAAATCAGCATATTAGAATGGATTCTGAAGGATAATGTGACACAGAAGACTGAAGTAAAGATGCTGAAAAATTCAGTTTTAACATCTCAGGAATAAAATACATTTTAAAATGTATTATTACTGTTATTAAACAATATTACTGTTCTTACTGTATTTTTGATCAAATAGATGCACCCTTGGTGATCATGAGACAAAAACAATCAAAAAAAAAATCTTACAAACCCCAAAATTTGAAACAGTAGTGTGTTTTAATTAACAAAAATGATATCATACTATAGCTGCACATTTTTGTCATCAAGACTATGAATTAATCCAAGTGAATAAGTATATTAATGCAGTGTAACTTCTTCATGTGAGAGACATACCTGTGTGTATGCGCATATGTGTCTTCAGCTGGTTGCCCTGTCTGAAGGAGCGGGTACAGAGCTGGCACTGATAGGGTTTGAGTCCCTTGTGTATGCGCATGTGTCTGCGCAGACTGCTCATCTCAGAGAAGAGGTTCCCGCAGATGTTACAAATAGGCCTGTGTTTGTCCTGCAAAGGTTTCACTTCCTCTTCTCCCGCCCAGTCCTCGTTGTCATTGCCAAATTCATCGTCCTCTTCGTCATCTTCTTCTTCCTCATTACTAGCTTGGCTTTCTTTCAGCTTTCTACTCAAGCTTCTCTTTCTGGTGCTGGTGCGAACTCTCTTCGCAGCACTCGACTCTGAATCTTCTGTACCTTGAGATGAGCCTTCTTCAGTGTGTTTCTCAGAGTCTTGGTTTGCTTCCTCACCAGCTTCTTCTGTGCTGTTCTCAGGCCTCTCTGTTGGATTTGAAGATTCGGTCGCCTCAGAAGAAAGGGGCTTAGAACGAGGTCTTCCTCTTTTACGGCCGGTCCCTTCGTTCTCTCTTGTTTTTCCAGTTTCTGAGCCATCTTCTGGGTTTGGAGATAGGGTCTCAGCATTTGTAGCTTGGTTTTCAGTGGATAACAGCTTAGTCCGTGGTCTTCCTCTCCCTCGTTTGGAAGCAGTAGTTTCACCTGAGTTCTCTGTATCAGTCTTTACATTACCGTCATCTTCCTCACCAGCATTCACAGCATCGTCTTCAACAAACTCGGTTTCTTGGGTGTCTTCTTGTTCTTCATCGCCTTTGTCTCCTTCTGCTTCAGATGATAGAGGTCTAATCCGTGGACGTCCTCTTTTGCGAGTAGAGTTCTCCCCTGCTTGATCATTGGTTGCTACAGAATCGTCTTCAGCGTTACCAGAATCATCTCTATCAGTGGACAAAGGCCTAATCCGTGGGCGACCTCTCGGTCTTCCGGATCCTCTCCCTACAGAGCTGCTATTTGGATTCAAGTTTTGCTGTGCTGGTGATTGAACAGTTGAATCAAAAGTCAATGGCCTCACCCGTGGGCGACCTCGCGGTCTCCCCCGACCTCTTCCTCTGCCTCTTTGAGCAGCTATGGACTCCCTCTCAACATCATCCTCATACAACCTGGTTTTGGGTTTCCTCCCTCTCTTGCCGGTTCTCTGCGGAGTTTGTTCATTGGATGACTGGGCTTCATCCATAGAGGCGGGATCATCCTGAGAGCCATCGTCTTTCCCTCCCCTTAACCACATCCGTTCCTCCACCTCTGAGATTGGCTCTAAAGGTTCGTAGTCATCTGGGCTCAGAGGGGAATTTGGATCTTCATACAATTGTCTTGCAGCTGGGCCACCAGTTTTGAGATCATCTTGGGAGAGGGTACAGCGAGCCACAACCTCGGGCATACCAAGATAAGATGCAGCTTTCTGAACACTTTCAATTTCTTCACTGTGGACAATAAAGCACAGGGGCTTTCAGCACTCTCTCTCTCTCTCTCGTTCTTCTTTAATGTTATAATGTTAATATATATATATATATAAAAAATTATGTAAGTTGCATATATAATTGTTCATGAAGGCTGAAAGTGAAAAACTCCTTATATTTGGGTGTGCATAATTATTAAGCAGGTTTTCTTTTACAGATAAAATGAGTACTTTTCAAGATAGGAGATGGACTAAAAATGAACTCCCAAAACTTACTGCCAGATTGTGGAAGATAAATTGTTCAAACAGTGGTACAAGAGGATGTAGTGCTGGTCCTTCAAGAGTCACTCTCAATCTGTCTGTGTATAAAGCCTACAAAAAACCAGTCTTCATGTATTTTTACCACACTTCAGCATGTGCTTCTTATTAAGTGGGGGTCATTTTTTAGGATTCTTTACCTAACCTAAGTCTCTGCGAACCTTGCACTTCTGGAGACTCCAGGTAGGTTGCTGTTCTGGAAAATGGTGGCGGTGGAGACTAAAGGGTTCCTGATAGTTTCACACTTAATTCTTAATTCTTTTGCAGTTAACATGTGTCAGGACTTCTCCACCTGTTTTTGTCTGACCCTGTCTTAACTTTGCAATTTCTAGCAATGCATTTACATCCTTCTCATGGGCATTTAAAATATTTTTTTAATCCTTTTTTTTTTGTTCATTTTAACAATAAAAGAAAACCTGCTTTATAATTAAGCACAACTAAATATAAGGTGTTTTTCACTTCCAGCCTTCACGAACAATTATATATCACTTATAAATGATTAAATACAAAATTAATAATAGTTAGGTTTGGAATTGGGATAATGTGCTTGGAGAAAAAAAAAGATCAGCATGTCAATGTGTGTAATAATTATGCATGCACTGTACATAAATTATAAAGGGCTAAATATGATGCTAAAATATATTACATTCATATGTCAGGTTTCCTATGTCTGTAGGAAAACTATATATAGACGAAGGTGAACTTATAGAAATAGATTCCCATGAACTCACCCATCCATATTCAATTCCCCGGTGTAAATATATGTCAGTAGTTTTTCAAACACAGCACCGCTCACCAACTCTGGGTCCAAAGTTATGGTGGCATCCTCTCTTCCGGCATCAATGCACTGTGTGGAGAAATACTCACTAAAGGCTGCCAGAACATTGTGGTGTGCTTGATATTGAGCCTGACCTATTGCTACTGTGCAGTCACACAGAAAGCTTCTCTCACGTTGCCTCTTCAGCTGCTCCAGAAGAAATTCACTGTGAGTGATATGTGGCATGACGTGCACGAGTGCCAACCTGCAATGTCAAGAGCATCTTATAATATTCTTATAAACTTCTTAAAGAGATAAAAGTTCTGTCATTATTCACTTGCATTGCAACTTTCTTCCATATAATAAAATTGGTGAATTACGGCAAGCAATAAAGGTTTGGAACAACACGAGGGTGAATAAATGATCAAATAATATTGGGTGAACTTGACTTATAGACCTATGATGCATTATTTTATTTGCAATAGTTGTGTAAGCAATAAACAAAACTAAATATAATTCACTTACCTTACGTAAATTTATTTTGCTTTAAATCACACCCAAAAACCTGTTTAATTGAAACAGACATGGAAGTGAAAAATAAAGAACATGTGCATGTATAAAATAACCTATAACGCTATATAAAATTAGCGATTGTTCAGACTTGCCATCATCATTTAAGGTAAATAAAAGTTCCCGCCCATTACACAAAAGTTGGCTGAAATAACGAGCTTGATGATAAACTATCATTGCTAAAAGGCTACTCAAAATATTAGAATGCACCCAATAATTCTAGCTGTAAAAATGCATTAAAAATAGCGAAATGCATTAGTTGCGGGATAAATGCGGAGATGAATGTTTGTAATTTTGAGATGCAAAACAAAGGGCTCTTATTTCGAAAATGCTCGATCCGGTGGAGCGCGAGCCGAAATTCACAGGTTCGCTATATGTATTACAAACAGAACACAGAGACGTGTAATAATTATTAAAATTACGTGATTAATAAATATGAAGTTCAATTCGTATTTTAATAAAAATTCAGGTCTCACGTTATTTCGACAGTAGATTAAAATCTCTTTGCTTTGACGGCCATTTTCGAGGTCTTCAAGAGGATTGGTCGGTGACGTAACATCCTCCTGCCTGAATTCTTTCCGGTGTTTGAAAAAAACTAAACAAAACAAAAAAACAGCTGTAACCATTAGGTGGAGCCAAAGAGACACACAAGCACAGAGTTAATGGTACATTCATTATTTTTGGGATTTTTTTACGAGTACTTTTAAAACTGCATTATTTATTATTCCCCTTAATTACTTACATTTTTTGCAGGTCATCATGTATAGCCTAAATCTTTTCTGTTCTCCGCACCATTTATACTAAGCTTACAAGCCTAATTTTACAGACAATGTCATTCATTTCAGTATTTAAATTCGTTCTTGTGAAGAGATCGGTCAGTCAGAATATTAGAATTCAAATATTGTTAGGTTATTTTATGTATTATTTCAGGTAATCCTAAACCCCACTGTGAGAGTTCTTAAAAGAACTTTTTTTATGTCCTGTGTGAAGAACATTTTAATAATCTAAAAAACCTTTATCCACAATAAAGAACCTTAAGTATCGGATTAGATTTGTGAAAATATGTATTGAAACTGAATAAAATGTCGTTTTTAAGATACTGCATGTTTTGCTAACTGTTTTCTCCTTTTTCCTTCGTTGATCTGTACTTACAAATGCATACTTGAAAATGAGTTTTCATTTACAGTTCTGAAATTTTCGATTACGATCCCTGAGTTTTCGTTCGCCATTCATTCGCACAATTCTCTCGCGGGGGCGGGGCCAGCAGCGTTGTGTTCTCATTGGCTACTGAGTTTTTGATTGACAGCCTCTTGACCTGCAAGTGAAGACGTCAGTGTTGTGTTGACATCATGTATGGATGTGATAGGCTGTAAGCAGATTCCTATTTCATTTTAGTGATATAAAGATAGGAGTTTTGTTTTTGAATTTTATATATATTTGTCTGCTTGCTACTTTGTCGACATAAGCTTTAAGGAGCGCGAGAGCTCCGACGCGAGAGAAAATGAAAGTCTTGAGGTTTAATTGTAGGCTACATTAAAGTACTATATATAATACTGAAAATATTACATAATGTCCAATGTTTTCTAAGAATATTTGTTTATTCCTGATGATTCTTCTCTATTGTTTGGTCGGATTAAGTTGTGCTGTTACAATTTAAAGAGAATACTAGTATAATATATGTGTTTGTGATAAATTCAACTGTCAAGTCTCACTCCAACCAGTTAATCAAGGTTGGGAACCCTGGCCGTCACACTTACCAATGTTAGCAATATGCACTAACACTATCATAATTAATAATCACTTAATTCTGAGGAATTCAAACAATATTAAAAGTACAATCGTGGCTTGCTGTCAGATAGTACAGACCTAAAAAAGGCATTTCAGTACATATTCCACATAAAGAATGATCTTGTTGCCATTTTTTTTTAATCATTCTGATTCATTTTATTTAGTTATTTTATTTAGTTTGCATTATTATCTAACATTTAAAATAGGAAATACTTTTTTAAACAACAGTTTCAATTGTGACTTTTATAAAAACCAGTAGAATAAATGTAAGTGAAAATATAAATCAATCCAAATAAATTTACAATATTTAATGTCACTACAACATATACACCAGTATCAAAGTGAAAGTCTTGGATCAGAATACACAAAACATAGTATTCATGTAATGCCCAGTATTCTCATTACCTTAAAAATACATGTACGTATACATGTTTGAAACTCATATATATTTAAAATGAAACAATAATCCTTTGAACAGTTCCAGTACAACGTGACTGGGTGGGTACATTATGTGATAATAATGGAGTGCAATTTTAGTCTTTACCGTGATACACTCAAAAAAAAAATTAAATCCTCTCATCATTTATTCACATTCATGCCATCCCAGATGCGAATGACTCTCATTCTTCACATAAACACAAACAAAGATTTTTAAGAAAATAATCCATCATTGTGAGTCCATATAATACAAGTGGATTATAACCCATGCACGTATGCCAGTTGGTCTGAAGCCATTGTTAATAGTTAAAACAGTTTAAATTTTAAGTATTTTTCTTATCTATTGCTTCACTTCAGAAGACATTGATTCATCCTTTATCATGAATGAAAAATGTTCTTCATGGAACCATAGATGCCAATAAAGAACCTTTATTTTTAAGAGTGTATTGATTGTAAACATCATCTATTGAGCTTTACATCCCATCCTGCAAAAACTCATTTCGCTCACTCTCCAAAAAAAATCAATTTTCAGGATATTATAGGCCTATAACTTGTGGCCGTCAGGGAGCCAGTATCAATATGCAGGAGACTCCTGGAACTCCCGGAGGAGAGGTGGGATGTCGGCTTTTTTTTTTTACATTTACTGTAATATTATTAATCCGGCGTTAAAACCTGGGGTTTAAAAAGAACCCATGAAAAGACCATTTGTAAACTTGCTGTTGATTTTGGATCAAGCAATTAATTGTGGTGTGTTAGTAGTGGTGTATGGTGGGGTTGTGTAGTTGTGTAGTGGTGGTGAGGGGAGTCTGCTGTAATCTGTTACCGTTTCGGTTCGATTTCCCACGCCGGCAGGGAATTGAAGGGGGGGATTGTAAACAGCACAGCTCTCTCCACCTTTGAGACCCATGATAAAGTGCCCCTGAGACAAGACCTAACCCCTGATTGCTCCCCTTAAGTAAGTCGCTTTGGAAAAAGTCTGCTAAAAATGATGAAAAAATGTAAATTAACCAGCAGTGGCATTAACATCACCAAGGTGACATTGAAACAAAAAGGGTGGTGAAGCTTACTAAGTATTACAAAGTAATCTAACTTACAAAACAATATTAGTAATATTTCTTTCGTAATACATAACTGCCTTCCACGGTTTCCTTTATGACTTTAAAAAAGGATAAGTCACGAGCATGAGCAGTGAAGGACTCAATGATTACATAATTTAATGTCTAGTCATAGCCCCTGGGAAAGACAGTTGAATGAATATATAAGCGACTGAAACTGCTACAAATAATCTTGATAAATAATTGACTGTAGTCACCTGACCCACATTTGTACTCTATAAACCATTTTGTCATGGTTATAATAGGAAAGGAAAGTTACAATATATGAACAGCAAACAGCGCACACCTTGTCCATGCAGTACTGCTCCCATGATATCTATTTACATAATCAGCTGCTTCTTGTTACAACACAATCTCAGTCTGTTATAAGCATCTCCTCCTCCATTGTCAGCACATAGTTAGTGTTCCAGCACACATTCAACACCCTCAGCTCTGCTTAACAACAGGTTCATCTTTGACAGGTATCGATTTACTTTGCATTATTATTATGCCTATTTTGTGATATATTTTGTGATATTATTACTGTTATGGGATCATAATCTTTAACTTTTGTATAATTTCTGTATGTACTTGTATTGTGTATTCTGTATGGTGTAGTGCTATCACATTTATACACAGGAAACAAGCAGATAGCTCCTGCTAAACAGTAATGATTTTATCCAACAGACTAGATTTTATATGATTTAGCCTATTATTTAACAAAATAATTACTAATATGTTCATATAGACTATAATGTTTTCCTTATACACTGTAAAAAAACATTGCGATCAATAATTTGATCAAAACATGCTTTTACATTGCTTTACATCATCAAAATAAGTTAAGCAATAAGTTATACAAGATTAAACAATTAGTCAGTTAAATGTAATTTAAGTTGAAATGACTTATACATCTAAGTTGATTGTACTTAATGTAAGACAGCAACTTTTTTTTACAGTGTAGGCCTATTTTTCACACATATATCATTATATATATCATGTTTTATATCATTAGCATGGGCCTATATATTTTTTATCAATAAGTAATAGGTACTCAAAACATTTCGTAACCACAGAGTTGTATAACATAACATATTGTACGTGTATGCCACTGATTTGCTGTACGTATCGGCAAACGAGTCCAGCAGGTCTGACAGCAAGATAAAAAAAAAACCCATCATGCCATTCAAAACAAAAAGCGTCTCAAAACTCCTCACACGCTACATTCCTCGGTGAATAGTTTAAGGTAGTGTTTCCCAACCCTGTTCCTGAAGGGACACCAACAGTCCACATTTTGGATGTCTCCCTCATCTGACCCCTTTATTTTCTATCTTGGAGTTTCTGCTGATGAGCTGATGAGTTGTTTCAGGTATAGCTGATTAGGAAGAGTTGCAAAATGTGGACTGTTGGTCTGGCTCCAGGAGTTGGGTTGGGAAACACTGGTTTAAGGAGCTGTTCACACAGAGAAATGCGTGACATAGCACAGTGTAATGGAAAATAGATTTTTTGAGTCTCCAGACACGATTTTTAAAAGAGTTTATGTTAACTTGACTCGCCAATTTAAAAACGAGGAGAACGTGCGAGACACCAGGTAAAACAATAGCAGCTCCACAGTGAAATGGAATATATATATATATTTTAAAATGCAAGTTGAGCTTTTACACTCCATCTCAGTGGAATGCCAGACGCGTGTGAACCGGTGTTTTAGGCCTGTGACCCACTGACACATCGATAATGTAGTGATGGGTTAGGTTTAAGAACGCCTACGGCCACATAATTTGGTGGAGAATTACAGAAACTGCGGCCCTTATTGTATTTGCTGTCACAAGCTTTGAGTCTATAATGTTTATTTCCACTAGATGGCGCTTGCATACTTCAGCGTTTATTTACTTAAGTTACCTTTGAATAATCTAATTTTGCATATTTTCATATTTCGACAATTTTATAATGTTTATGGTACTTTCTACACTAAACTGTTGTTATTTGAGCAAGATTTGTTCTTTCCAAGAGTTTTTTGGTTATATTTTATTTTATTCCCATTGGGCTTTGTATATCACTTCCTGTTTGTCATACACACGAAGAGATGGAACGATCTAATCATAGAAAAGTTAAAGGGTGTTTTTCTCTACAATTATAAGCCATCCAACCAAGAAACTACAAGATTTAATATCCTCTCTTAGCTCACAAGCAGGCAAAAGTGGTATGTGGATGTATTTTATGTTTATTTACGGTTTAATGTGATGTGTTTGTGTCCTATGTAACTGAATGTGTGACTGATGTTACGTTGTATATTTTGTCCTTTTCTACTCAGTTCTACGGTGTTGGTGTTGGTGTTGGTGTCGATATTGCTGTCTATGTCGGTGTCTGTGTCAATGAGCGCATTAAACATCTGTGAAAAAGAACCTCAGCCTTCGCATTGTGACTAAGGGAGCCATAGTAGAACACTTACTGCGTCGAAGGCCAAGAGCATCAGATGCTAAAGCGGCGCGAGGAAGTGGGCCATGAAGAGACGCTACGTATGGAATAAGGGAAGTACAAAAAGATCGCAAATGACTGATTGAAGAAACCAGTCGGCGAGTAAAGGCTGAACAAGAAAGCACTTAAGTTAGAGACCTGGAAACAGTACAAAGTCTTGTGAATTGTGCTAAAGTTTCAATTGCACTGGTATTTCCATCATCTTCATTCATGGCAAAGTTGGACCTTTTCTATTATTGGTTGGCTTATTAAGAAATTAAGGACTAAGCAGATACTGTTTTGAGAAAGACTAAAGTTTGAATATTGTTATTCAAGTGTTTTGCTAATTTTATAATTTTAAGTGTGCAGTATTTCACATTTCACAAGTTGTGTTCATATTACTTTATAAATCTGTTATTTATTATGATTTATATGGTTGTGGCACACAAGTCTAATTGAGTTCACTAGATTTCCTTTTGAACATCACATTGTAGTGTAACGCAGTATTGACATGTCTGTCACAAGTGACAATACATTACTGCCAACTAAAGAAGTTAGCTGTGCAGCCCCTACTACACACGAGTTAGACCGTGCAGAGCAGGTCATCCCACCACAGCAGGCTAATATAGTGGATCAAGTTGAAATTGCTGCACAAGTACAACTACCATTAGATATCCCAGATATTAAAAGAAGTCAGCGTGCACGTACACTCACCGAAAAGGGTAAAGCACTCCAAGAAGCTAAACTAAATGAATTGAAAAGAAGTTTTGAGCAGAAGTACAGCAGATGGAAATATCATATCAATGGTTTGAAAAGAGCCATTAAGAACACTGATGATGCTGAATTGATTTCTGAAGTTGTGCGCACCGTTAATGCCTTTCAGTCCGAGGTTGACCAGATTTATGGTGACATAAGAAGCATTACAAGCCCTGAACCTGAAATTCGGCGAAAAAATGACACTTGTCTTGCCATTACCAGCATTGCAAATGAGAAGGCTCATCGCTTCTCCAGTGGAGATCCAGAGGACATACCCTGGCCTGATTCAGATTCCGTGTTTGAAGCCACTGTGTCTAGCATCATCTCAGCGACCTCCCGTAAGTCAAGGCCTGTTTCCAAGATGTCCAGTCAATCCCAGGATCCTCTGCAAAAAAGGCAAGAAGCTGCAGCTGAGGTAGCTGCTACACAAGAGGTGATCAAAATAATGAACGCACAACATCAATTTGAAGAAGAAATTAGGAAACTTGAGGCAGAGGATGAAAGGTTAAAAGCCGAGAGAGAAGCTCAAGAAAAGGAAATAGAAGCGGAGAATGCAAGAAAAAGGGCTCAATTTATCTCAGAAAGTACTATGAGAAAAATAAAGCTGGAAGAGAAGAAAAAGGAAGTGGAACGATTGGAGGAACTAAAAAGGCATAATGCAGCTCAAGCAAGGCTACAAGTTTATGCTGAAAGCATCAAAGGTGATGAGTTCGAAAGGTGTTCTGTCACTCTTCAACAAAGACAAGAAGATTATGCTTCTCAATCAAATGTTCCTATTTCTCTTTCTCAGCCGCTCAAGTTTACTCAAGTCACTGCCCCTTCGAACCAACCTTCTTATTCTCCTCAAAAGGTTCCAATCACACAAGCTCATATCTCTCAGTCAGCTACATTGGCTGCTTCCAATGAAGCTTCTAATAATCTTGTGAAGGCACTTGCTGAAGCGATTACAGCAAATAGGATTCCGATTCCAGAACCAGTTGTTTTTTCTGGAGATCCTCTTAAGTATAACGACTGGAAATTGTCCTTCCAAACGTTAATTGATCGCAAGAACTTGCCAGCCCAAGAAAAGCTCTTCTTTCTGCGCAAGTATGTGAGTGGTCAAGCCAAGAGAGCTATTGAAGGACACTTCCTGATTGGAACAGAGACTGCCTACATGGCAGCCTGGAACATACTTGATGACAGGTTTGGCAATCCATTTGTAGTTGGAAAGTCATATCGTGACAAAATACAGTCATGGCATAAGATTGCTAATAAAGAAAGCAAAGACCTCCGTGAATTTGTAGATTTCCTGAGCAGTGTTGAATCAGCCATGCCTTATGTTCAAGGTTTACAAGCTCTAAATGACTGTGTTGAAAATCAAAGGATATCAGCCAAACTCCCAGAATGGTTGAGTTCACGATGGAACAGGACAGCAACCAAGTTCCAAGATGAATACAGAAGATTCCCTGATTTCAAGTACTTTGTCGAATTTCTCAACAAAGAAGCTAGAATTGCATGCAATCCTATCACCTCACTGCAAGCGATAAAGCCAGCAGAGCAAGAAAGAATCAAGCACGCTGATCAAGATCATTGTAAGTTTCAACGGAATCGCAACTCAGCTGCCAAAACATTCACCACTAATTCTAGTGAAAGGACTAGTGTTATGTGTGTCTTTTGTAAGAGATATGGCCACACTCTTCATAAGTGTCTCAGGATTATGGAGAGACCAATTGAGGAAAGACTGAAGTTTGTGAAGTCTGAGAAATTGTGCTTTGGGTGTCTTAAGACTGGTCATCATTCAAAGGACTGCACCTCTAGAAGTGCGTGTGAAAAATGTGAGAAGCGTCACCCAACCTGCCTACATCAGGACCGTACAAATAGATACCCAGGACAAACCGCTAGAACCAATCAGGATCAGTCAAAGGTCAATCACGGATCTGCAGACCGAACAGGTGAATCGCAGAAGATACAAGAGTCTAAACTTGTGACTTCAAATAGAGTAGTTCAAGAAAGGAAGGGAGCTCATACTTCATCGATCATTCCAGTATATGTCTCAACAACAGCTGAACCAAGAAAGGAAATTTTAGTGTACGCCTTGCTTGATACTCAGAGTGACACTACCTTTATTTTAAAGGATACAGCTGAGACACTTGATATTGAGAAAGAACCAGTCAAACTCAAGATTTCTACAATAACTTCCAAAACAAAGGTTGTATCCAGTCACAAATTGAATGGACTACAAGTAAGAGGTATTAAGTCTGAAGTGAAAATCAAACTTCCAACAACTTACACTAGAGACTACATACCTGTCAATAGATCTCATATACCCACATGTGAAACAGCCAAGAACTGGCCTCATCTAGAACATCTGGCAGATGAAATGGCCCCTGCACTTGACTGTGAAGTAGGGTTGTTAATAGGCTATAACTGTCCTCAAGCCTTACTCCCAAGAGACGTTCTCAGTGGTAATGACGACCAGCCATTCGCACAAAAATCTGTGTTGGGTTGGAGTATCGTTGGATACAACCCCTACTACGGTGACTATCAAGATGAAATCGGTGTTAGTCATAGGATTATCCTGAAGCAAGTTCTACCAGCTGGTGAACCATCTCACAAGCTCAAGTCTGAAGTGTGCTTCATACATAGGACCAAAGTTAAGGAGCTGGTCACTCCAGCGGAGATTTTGAAGGTTTTTGAGTCGGACTTTGTTGAAAGGAATAATGAGGAAGTTACTGCGTCGCAAGAAGATCTAAGGTTTTTGGCAAAGTTAAACAAAGGCATTAAGCAAATGCGAGATGGGCACTATCAGATGCCATTGCCATTTAAGGGCGAGAGACCGGACTTGCCAAACAACAAAGCGTGTGCAGAGCATCGACTCAAATCCTTAGAGAAGCGTTTAAAGAGAAATGAGCAATACCACAAGGACTACCTGGCTTTCATGAAGGACATAATATTGAGAGGTGATGCTGAGAAGGTCCCAGAGTGTGAGTTAAGCAATCAACCAGCATGGTATATCCCTCACCATGGGGTTTACAACCCGCAGAAGCCAGGCAAGATTCGCATTGTCTTTGATTGTTCTGCAAGATTTCAGAATACTTCTCTGAATGACCATCTACTGACTGGGCCAGACCTCACAAATACCCTTGTTGGGGTTTTGTGTCGTTTCCGGAAAGGGCAAGTTGCCATTATGTGTGATGTGGAGCGTATGTTCCACCAGTTTTATGTCGCTCCAAAGGATTGTGACTACCTTAGGTTCCTATGGTGGGAAGAAGGCAACATGGAAGCTCCACCATCAGTCTTTCGGATGAAGGTCCACTTGTTCGGAGCTGCCTCCTCGCCTGGATGTGCAAACTTTGGGCTCAAGTACCTTGCTGCACAAGGTGAAGGCAAGTTTAATCAAGCCACAGTGAAGTTTATACAACGTAATTTTTATGTTGACGATGGCTTAGCAAGTGTGGACACCGAAGCAGAGGCAATCCAGCTTGTAAAGGAAGCCAGAGATCTCTGTAATACCGGGAAGCTCCACTTGCACAAATTCATCACCAACAGCAAGAAGGTGACTGCCACAATTCCGAAGGAGGAATGTATTGAGAATGCGAGTGACTTTGACTTGGCCCTAGGAGAACCTAAAGTAGAGAGGGCACTCGGAATTCAATGGTGCGTCGCTTCAGATGAGTTCCATTTCAGAGTGCTAGTAAAGGAAAAACCTTTTACCAGAAGAGGAGTGCTGTCTACAGTTGCCTCCATTTTTGATCCTCTTGGACTTGTCGCTCCCTTCATTTTAGTTGGGAAAAGAATCCTACAAACGATGTGTCAAGGCAAGATAGGCTGGGACGAACCACTTCCTAACGACCTCAAGCTGCATTGGGAAGCTTGGCTAGGAGACCTCCACAACCTGTCTTTGATAAAGATTGCACGTTGTTATGTGCCATCAACGTCCAAGGATGTTCAGCAATATGAGCTACACCATTTTTCAGACGCCAGTGTGTCAGGCTATGGAGTATGTTCATACCTCAGATCTGTGAACAAGTCTGGAGAAGTCTACTGCACTCTTGTTATGGGCAAAGCTAGGGTTGCCCCAGCAAAAGTAACAACAATCCCCAGATTGGAGCTCGCAGCTGCTGTGGTCGCTACAAGAATTGGTGATCTGCTCAAAAGAGAACTAGAACTGGATGGCATTAGTGAATACTACTGGACGGACTCCAAGGTTGTCCTTGGTTATATTAACAACGATGCACGACGGTTCCATGTATTTGTAGCCAACCGAATTCAGCAGATCAGGACAAGCACTGAACCTAGTCAATGGAGATATGTTGCTTCAGACCAAAACCCAGCTGACCATGCCTCTCGTGGGCTCACCGTTAAGGAACTCATGAGATCAAGATGGTTTACTGGTCCAAGTTTCTTGTGGAAAAGAGAACTTCCTAAGGAGGTCTTTACGGTGGGAGAGGTCGACGATGGAGACCCGGAGCTCAAAAGGGCACAGGTTCTTATGACTAAGGCAAAGGAAGAGTGGTCTCTTTCAGATCGACTGCAAAGGTTTTCGGATTGGAAGAGGGCAGTGAAGGCCATAGCGAGACTCAAACGTTGTGCAAGGAGTGTGAAAGGTTTGATAGAAAGTTCCAACAAATTCACAACTCTTGAAGAAAGAAGGGATGCTGAACAATACATAGTTCGCACAGTCCAAGAAGAAGTGTTCAGTGACGAAATTAAGTCTCTAAAGCAAGGGAAAGAAGTTAGTTCAAATCAGTTCAACAAGCTGTACAAACTAAGTCCGTTTATCGATGATCACGATATCCTACGGGTTGGAGGAAGATTGACACAGGCAGAACTTCATTCTCATATCAAGCATCCGGCTATTCTTCCTAAAGGGCATCATGTATCTCATCTACTCATAAAACATTTCCATGAGAAGGTGCAACATCAAGGTCGTGGCATGACCATCAATGAAATCCGCTCCAATGGTATTTGGATTCTGGGATGCAGTAGAGAAGTGTCATCTCTCATCTACAGATGTATTAAGTGTCGGAAGCTAAGGAAATGCAATCAGGAACAAAGGATGGCTGACCTGCCACCAGAAAGGACGGAAGCTACCCCTCCATTTACTTATAGTGGCATGGACTGCTTCGGCCCGTTCTATGTCAAAGAGGGAAGGAGAGAATTGAAGAGATATGGGCTCTTGTTCACCTGCATGTGCTCACGAGCTGTTCACCTTGAGGTGTTAGATGATCTTAGTACTGATGCATTTCTTAATGCATTGCGTTGCTTTATTGCTATACGTGGCAATGTAAGTCAGCTGCATAGTGATCAAGGTACCAACTTTGTTGGTGCAAAGAAAGAGTTCCTGGAGTTGATGAAGCAGATGGACCAAGAACCTGTGAAAGAGTTAGGCTGTACGTTCGTCATGAACCCGCCTGCTTCCAGTCACATGGGTGGTGTCTGGGAGAGACAGATCCGGACTGTAAGGAGCGTATTGACGTCTATCCTAGACCAGTCTGCAACCAGACTGGACAGCTCTTCCTTAAGAACATTCATGTATGAAGTAATGGCGATCGTAAATAGTCGACCATTGACCTCAGAACACATCAATGATCCTGTGGGACCAGAACCGTTGACGCCGAATCACATACTGACAATGAAGCCTACTATCATTGCACCACCTCCTGGAGAGTTTGTAAGGGAGGATCTCTATCTTCAGAAGAGATGGAAAAGAGTTCAGTTTCTGGCGAATGAGTTTTGGACCAGATGGAGAAGGGAATATCTGTTGAGTTTGCAGCAGAGAACTAAGTGGAATAAGAGCAGGAGAAATGCTAAGATAAATGATATTGTTCTGCTCCAAGATGACTTGGCACCACGTAATCAGTGGAAACTGGCCAAAGTGGTAGAAGTCTTCCCAGGAACTGATGGAAGGGTGAGAAGACTTAAACTTCTTGTTAGTGATGCAACACTAGATAGCAAGGGTGCACGCACAAGTAAGTCAGTCTACCTTGAAAGACCCATACACAAAACAGTGTTACTACTTGAGGCTGATTAAAGGGTTAAGTTTGACAAGAACGCTTAATATGTATGAGTATATTTAATGTGTATAAATACTTGCCCTCTGAATGTTTATAGGTTGAGTATTCATCTTGATTAAGAATCACGTTACGTGATGGTGGGAGTGTATTTGCTGTCACAAGCTTTGAGTCTATAATGTTTATTTCCACTAGATGGCGCTTGCATACTTCAGCGTTTATTTACTTAAGTTACCTTTGAATAATCTAATTTTGCATATTTTCATATTTCGACAATTTTATAATGTTTATGGTACTTTCTACACTAAACTGTTGTTATTTGAGCAAGATTTGTTCTTTCCAAGAGTTTTTTGGTTATATTTTATTTTATTCCCATTGGGCTTTGTATATCACTTCCTGTTTGTCATACACACGAAGAGATGGAACGATCTAATCATAGAAAAGTTAAAGGGTGTTTTTCTCTACAATTATAAGCCATCCAACCAAGAAACTACAAGATTTAATATCCTCTCTTAGCTCACAAGCAGGCAAAAGTGGTATGTGGATGTATTTTATGTTTATTTACGGTTTAATGTGATGTGTTTGTGTCCTATGTAACTGAATGTGTGACTGATGTTACGTTGTATATTTTGTCCTTTTCTACTCAGTTCTACGGTGTTGGTGTTGGTGTTGGTGTCGATATTGCTGTCTATGTCGGTGTCTGTGTCAATGAGCGCATTAAACATCTGTGAAAAAGAACCTCAGCCTTCGCATTGTGACTAAGGGAGCCATACTTATTGTGATTAGACAATAGTACGTCATGCATTTTTTAACAAGCCATAGTGCAGAACTCACACAAATAACCATTTAACACGTGACACTGTTCGAACAGAAAAATGACTAGTGCACGTTGTGCTCATGACTCCACAACTTTCTTGTCACAGCTTGAGGCAGCAGCTCTTGACAAGATGACGGCCGTGATTGTGTTGCTTGTACCTCTTCTGCTTCCCTTGGTCTCTGCTCAGACATTTCGTTGGGGCCCTTGCCCAACACCAATGGTCCAGCCAAACTTTGAATTAAGCAAGGTAGGATTATATAAATATATAGAATATTATAGTTCACCCCCCAAAATTATCATCGTTTACTTACCCATATGTGTTTACAAATCCAAATACTGTTTAGTTTGGTTTGGAATGAGGGTGAAAAATGTTATATTTCGGTGTACTGGGTGCTTATATGAGCTCTTCCTTTCACTCCAAGTACCTTGGAAAGTGGTATGAGATCGAAAAGCTCCCAGCATCTTTCGAGAAAGGCAAGTGCATTGAGGCAAACTACGCGCTAAGACCTGACAACACCATCCAAGTTCTCAATGTGCAGACATAGTGAGTATTTTATCAACCAAATATTTTGACTTCTTAATAAAATTTGTACCGTCATTTATCTATGATTAAACTGTGTGTACAAAATAGCAAAGGAAAAATTAAAACCACAGAGGGCACAGCAGTCGTTCAGGACATGAAGGAGCCAGGAAAGCTTGGAGTCAGTTTCTCCTACTGTAAGATCACCAATGTTTTCTGTTTGGTTCATCTCTAGAACATTCTAGAATCTTGTTTTCAGGTGTGAAGAGTTCTTTTTTCTGCTTCTTTTTCATATACAGTCACACCCTACGCCCCCTACTGGGTCCTGTCCACTGATTACAACAGCATTGCTCTTGTTTATTCGTGCACTGATGTTCTCAGACTGTTTCATGTGGACTTTGCCTGGATCCTCTCGCGCTCACGCATTCTGCCCGCAGAGGCCATCTACCATGCCAAAGAGATCTTCGCACGTGACAACATCGACGTGAGCAAAATGTTACCCACAGATCAGCAAGGATGCGATGGTCCTTTTTAAACAGTGAAGACTGAAATATATATTTTTGGTTCGGAAAGGTTTAAGTGCCTTCACTATCTATATTATGAATACTTGAATTATCTCTATATAGCCACTCCTGTTACATAAACTGTCTCAGCAGGCACATAATATAATGCTCTATACATATTTTTGCAATTTTTGAAAAATCAATAAACATTATCCTTTGCTAATGAAGTTTTCTGTGTGATGTCATTCCTGAATAATTTATTAAATTAATTTTAAAAACAGATGTTTATTTTGTGATATACTAGAGTCCTATATAATTTGATTTGTGCATTGCTCCTTAAAATTGTATTTTCTATGCCTTTCTGAATGCTATTTCTATTGGAATGTCAATTAATTAAAAATGGAATTATATTCTTGGAATCTCTTTTTTTTTCTTCCATGTTTAAATGGAATGACGTATAAACCAACTTGATTTGAAATGCGTATCTAGACAGTCTTGAGGTGGTTTCAATGATGTAGATCTAGTTTGGGAGGGGACAACACTTTCCTGAACTCTGGGTCCAGTCTGAGCAGAACCTGAAGCACAAAATCTTTTAGCTCTCAGAAACTGACGGACCTCGTACAATCAGTGCAGCAAAGGAGGTAATGTTATTTATTTCCAAAACAATTATAAGGGATGCACGAATGCAGTAATAGTTTACCTTTATTTCCAGCTTATACTTTTAATTTGTCAAACATTTTTCCCCCATGCAGGGAAGGATGAAGTGCAGTGTGCTTTTTGGGGTTTTCTTGCTGTGTTTTCTTGCTAATCTCAGCAGTAAGTACTGGATATTCCTCATATAACTTTATCATCTTTGGACATTTTACATATTTTCTTTTCATAATTTTCCGAATATGAGAATTAGAAAAGAAACAGGCTGATTTTAATAGTCATACTCTTGCTATTTGTCAAATAAACTGGAATGCATGTTTAAAGGAAAACAAAGAAATACCACATATTAATATTAAACACTAAAAACTTAAGCTGAGTTCATCGAGACAAGTGTGCACATAGTTAGGAATACTATTTGAGGAGGAAACGCACACATTTCTTGAATCCCTCTGGAGATCATCCGTTCTCTATGCCTGAATCAGCTCTTTGTAAGGGAGGATTCCAGATTTCATTCACTCTTCCTCTACTTTCTCCTTCAACAGGTGCCAGATTCATTCCTGAAGGGGGTAAACAGACTATTTACTATTTTGTTTACACACCTTTAGCCAGTTTATACAGTATTAATAGTAACATTTAGAAAAATCCTCAATGTACAAAGAAGCTTTTGTTTGAGCAAATAATTGGATTATATGAAATGTTGGTGACGTTCTATAAACATATTCACTATATTAAGTGAATTGTTGTATTTTCCAGTCTGAGGACACAAAGAGGCACATTTAGACATAACTTCTGCAGTTACACATTAGGAATTCTGGAATGCAAGAATTCAGCAGAAATACACAAGCTCTATTTTTCTCTCTCTCTCTCACATAGTACCCTATGAAAAACCCCCGGCTGTGCCCTACTGGTCATATTCCACCTCAGATTTCTGGAACTATGTGGAATACTTCCGCAGCATTGGGGCCTATGACCAGATCAATGAAATGGCCAGAACATTCTTCGCCCATCAGCATCTGGGAGACACGCTGGGTTATGAAGTGGCAGAGCAACATGAACACTAAGTGAATGTCATTAGTTTAGCAATCATAGTTTAGTTTGTGTAAGTAGAAACTAAAGATAATTATTGAAATATAACTCAAAACATTTATAGCCTTATAATGATGAATCTTGTGCCATCGTTCTAGGTATATATAGGACTCACTGTTAATGTTTCATTATAGTGTGATTAACACATTCAGAGTGCATGATTGTGATACGACCAGCTGCAAATATAGAAAATGTAAGAAATAAAACAAAAGTGTTATCCTGATGCACAGAAGTTATTTTAATACCACTGTAATATCACTATAAACATCTGTGAGGACCAGTTCTCCAACCGAGCCGGTGGGACCCGTTTTCCAGCCGGTTACATTTTGACGTGACAACAACTAGTGAAATGAAGCTAAGAATCGATTCTTTTGAACAGTTCGCTGTAAAGAACCGGTTCGATGCTTTTTACTGCATCATGTGGTCCTTAGTGTTGGACTGGTGTGCCATAATTCATGCTCTAACTAAACATTCAAATAAAACCATATGTAGCCTCATATGGCGGTTGATTTTAATACCATGCTGTTTATTTTTGATTTGGTAATATATTAACAAGAGATTTTGTTGTCATGTGCAGTTGAAGCCATGGTTAAGCATTTTTAAATTTATTACAGTCATTTTTAAACACAGTTCGAATTCATGCACATAACTTGAAAACGTTTACTCGAACGAATCACTCTGTGTTTGGAAACAGGGTTAATTTAAAAAGATCCGACTCAAAAGAACAATTCACTCACGAATCTGAATCGCGAATCAAAACACCACCGGAAACAGTGGGACACAACGAAGGGTTTGTTTTGGTGAATGTGAAAGTGAGCTGAAAAACACACAATTTGAACATTTATTTATCGCTGATTTTGTAAAGTACTAGCGCTGAAGTTATGAAGCCAGCAGTTGATGAAATGTTTCCGGAGGGAGCTGGTCCGTATGTGGACCTGGATGAGGTTGGTGTTTTCACATGTTGCACATGTACGATAGCCTGTGATAAGACATTTGATAACGCGTATATTTAAGTTTACATACGCTAAAGAATCTCAGATATGTATGAGCGAACAGATTTATGCGTCATTTCATTTAATTGTGTAAGAGTCACAGCCCAACGTGCCACCGTTGCTATTAATCTTTCTTCTAAACAGCGCAAAAGTCCAATTTCCTCGGATGCACACACCTTCTCATTAGTATTTATTGAATAAATGTTTGTGGTGTATTATTTGTTCTAAAAAAGTTATTCGACAAACGCTTGAGTAAATGTCAGGACCGGTCTGTAGTAATGCTGTTGTTGACAGGCAGGGGGCAGCACTGGACTGCTGATGGATCTGGCCGCCAACGAGAAGGCAGTGCACTCAGACTTTTTCAATGGTGAGACTCACAAACTCCATATGCGACTCAATACAATACGTTGATCAATTACCTCGTTAGACCTGTCTATTGTTTTGTCATTACTAGAAATTGTTTTAATTGAAATTCATGGGCAAGATTTTTATTTTAACGTACAGCTGAAGTACTTCAGAGCAGAGCAACACCTGCAAATCAATATTTATTTACTTTTCCAGGCCTGGAAATTACTATTTTTAAATTCTACATTGAAATCAAGCATTTTGTCTGCCTACAATTTTATTTATATATTTATATACGAATGATCTTAAGTATGGCACAATTTTTAGTGTTTGTGGGTCATCTAATAGTTAAATCGGGTAGCATGTTTATGTATCTATCAGTCTTATTTTAGTTTTATTAATATTTTGAATTGGCTTTTATTTTTATATTTGTATTTTTCATGTTAATTTTTAATAATTTCATTGTGCTTTATTAAATTAGTATTAAAAATACTGCTGTTTTTGGTCAGTTTTAGTTTGTTTGATTTACATTTTTATACACACATGTATTGTGTATTTATATATTAAACTAATATTTATATTTTATTTAATCTTTATTTCAAATAACAGAAATGTTTTTAAAAGATTTAGTTAATGATAGTAATATTTGTGTGTGTGTGTGTGTATTGTTTCTGTGCAAAATCTTTTTAAAAGCATTCTTTCCATTTAAATTGTTTTTTTGTTTGTTTGCTTGGCAACGGAATATTGCAAAGTGCTTTAACTTGCATACTCTACAATTTTCTTTATACTTTTCCGCCTCCTCTATATACCGATTGTAAAGGTAGTTTCAGCTTGGCACAGGATGACCTAAAAAGCAGACAGTTAAAGAGTAAAGGAGGTATGAAACTGAGCCCGTGTAAAGCGCTTTTATTGGGCTTCATTGGCTCCAGCGCAGCAGGTCTTCCCTCTTTAGGGCCTCTGTATACATCTGCAGCGCTTGAAGGAGCTGAATACGTGTCACTCGGGGACGTTTTTTATCAGGGGGCCCTTTCGAAAGCCTTGTGGAAAATAACCCAGACACCCCGATAGGCGCTCGTACCCTTACTTTACTGACAACAGCATGTTGTATGTCAGGTGTTTGTGCAGACTATTCAATAAACAAAAGAAAAAAGCTCCTCTTCATATTCAGGTTTATTTAGTTTGCATAGAGAAAAAAAACTTAACTTTTTTGTGTGTTGTGCTACTCCTTTACACTTCTCTTTCTCCACAGATTTCGAAGATCTGTTTGATGATGACGATATTCAGTGATGAAGAGGACGAATAGTTTTGATTTCTCCATTGTATAAAATGTTCATTTTTGTACATTTAAGTGTTTTCTCTATCTCTTCAGTTCATTAAACTTTTGTGCAATACGAAGTCTTTCCTTTGCCAGATGTTTCCACATTTTAAAAATCCCAGACATTCCGAGTCAAAAGTTGGAATTATTATAAATGTTTTTCTCCCTAGGCTAAAATCTGTTTCTTGCTCTGATTGTAGGTTTTTGCACATTCCTGAACACCTGTAAGTGTGCATAATTACATGTGCGATCCACTGTTAACATAAAGCACAGATGTTTTACACACTGACATTGACATAAAAATATTTTTCTGCCCATATACATCTGAGCTCACAATCTGTTATTTCAAGTTAGATAATTGAATAAAGGCATATATTAACTTTTAATCTATATTGCTGCATCACAAACAGGGTTTTAATTGTGAATGATCACTTGTAATATCATTCTGTGCAGTTAATTGTGGGATGATGGATTGAACTGGGGCTTGGCAGATGTGCATATGATAAAATTCCCCATGAGGGGTTTTACAAAGTTTGCTGCACTTGACGGTTCAGTGCATTTAGTCTGTAATGGAAAACCATACATGAGTAAAAGTACAAACTCCATTACAAGTTACAAGTCACCAATTTCAATACGACTTGAGTAAAAGCCTTAGGCCTGGTTTCACAGACAAGGATTAGATTAAGCAAGGATTTTAGGCCTTAGTTCAATTGACAGTTCGGAAAGACCCGCCCTCTTTAGTTACTGTTGCTATGTCCGACAAGTCATGCGCTCTCGTGCCACACATCATGTTCTCACGCAGTGAAAAATACATCACGGAGCAAAAAGGACACTGACAACATGTCGACAGACATATGAAACAGTTTCATATTTAATATATTGTAATTTTTTAAAGAAGTTTAAATAGCATATAGTGTCTCTTTAATGAGTCGTGACAGATCGCTGTTGCTCCTTCAAGCGGCTCGTGAATTGATCATCTCTTCATACTAGTTCATTTATAGCATCAAATAAACATGAATGAACATCAGAAGGAATGTTGTTTCAAGCGCAGAAAGACGTGAGCACACACAATTTTTGAAGTTCAAGTTAACCAACGTTAATCTACTAACTCCCCTGACTGCTTTTGACAAAATGGTGGATTCGGGGTTATGATTGGTCAGATCGCCTGTCAATCAAACTGTTTGCGAAGGGTCAATTATTAGGAAATTTAAGTAGCTTTTAACAATACTTAAGTATTCTACTCAGACTGAAGGTATGTGCAAATATGCATGTCAACACCTAAGAGACATGCCAGTGAAAATCAAGAAACTGTTGATTGTGAGAGCAATCATGTTCTGTATTTTTAAAAATCGAAATAAAACTGGACCCTTTTCACGGACTTTAATGACGTGTTTTAACGGTCATCAGCATCATAAATCTTGCAACGTTTTTTATATTTAAATTTTTTAAAATGTGTGTGTACATTTATAACACTATACTTAGTATTATATTACCTTTTCATCAAATCACAAAAAACTAGTTGACGCTTTTATGATGGCGTTTCTAATACAGCGGCTATGGGAGTGACGGTACAAAATTACATCTTTCTCTGACGTTCAATCAATCTCACTCGATTTATTTCCTCTTTTTGAAACTTGTGAAAACACTGAGCAAATGGGAACACAAAAATAGATTTAATGTATTCTCTCATTGACTGCTATGGAATTTTACCCAACTATGACGACTTTCTTAGAAACCCAGAAATGTGAAAAGGGTCTATTGCAATAAATCACAGTTGACACAACAGCCTCTTAAATGTCTACACACAGTCAAGTGCTCTAAAAGGGTATAAGTAAACCAATATCCTAAAAAAAGTACTCTTCATTATAATGGATAGGCCTTAAATAAAAATGATAAATTAAAACGGCAAAGCCTACTTGCACCAGACGTATTGGTTTTGGCCTCATTGTCATGCCCTCCTCTCAAATAAAAACGCGATGCACAACTACCGGTCAACGCATTCACATTTGAGTAAAATAGCGTTGTTGATAAGTCTGGGTGAGTAAAGTGCAAAATGCACCCGATATAGTACCTTCAATGCCCTCTAGATGGTGATATTACTTAATAATATCAGCAGTAATAAACTGCTGCAGAAAAAGTTAGGTGCCATGCAAAAATGTAATGAAAAGTTTCATCACTCATCACAAATGTATTGGAGTAAAGAGTATATATTCTTATTTAAAAATGTAGTCAAGAGAGTAAAAGCTGCGTATACTCAGTAAAACTACAAAGTAGGTTTACTTAAGTAGGCTACAGTAACTCAAACACTTTACACCACTGCCTGTGACAGTATTCAGTAGAGATTTGTTTAATGTCTGTTATTCTTTTAGTTGAAGATAACAACGATTGTTGCTTGAATTTACAAGGCGCAGACAAAACGTTAATAGGAGTGTCCTCCCCCATTTACTCAGCAATATAAAGACCCGGATAGTACATTTCCAGTTGCTAATGACAACTCTTAAGTTGTGTTATTATATGGACTTAAATGTAAACAGCAAGCGTATTGGCCCTGTTCAGCTTATTTAGATTTGTTTATATGGGTTCTTATAAAGCAAAAACACTTTTTTAGAAACTGAAAGCTAATGGAAAGTTACAAAATACACTTTTTTTTTACTTTCTCAATTTTGAAAGTAACCAGTTTACACAAATGCACCAACATTGAATCGTTTGATTTGGTTGATGGTTTGATTTTGTTTATACCTCAATTATTGCTAATTTTCTAACAAATGGAATTTTTTTCCTTTGCATTTCGCCCTTTTCTCTTTACACCTTCTAAATGTAAAACAGCTGATGTTCTTACTCTCCTCCTGTACGTGTCTGTGTCTATAATTACATCTGATTGGTTGACTCACTTGGCAAGAGAAGGCCAATCGTAGTGTTGGAAGCAGCATGCACTTGGCCCCATGGGATGCACCTTTTTTGTTTTTAATTATCAAGGTTGGGTTTAAATTGTGGCCAGGTTCTCAGCGGTGGCACAGTCGGTACAAGGGTGTGTTGAGACTGTAGTACACGAGGGGATTGGCTCACCTTCCTCTTCCAGTCAGTCAGCTGCAGAGCTGAACTTTGAGGCCCAGTCGGCTGTCACAGACTGCCTCTCTTCAGCGGTTCACGTCACCACATCCTAACACAGGTAAGACACAGCTCAGACCACTTTGTATGTCCACTTATTTGTCTGATTATAAAGCAACTGCAGATTTCTACATTTCAAAAACCCTTAACAATATGCAGATGTGTCCCAATTTTTTACTATGCTAACAGAATTCGCCAAATTAAAATATAAGTAAAACCTTATATGCATTATTTATCGTTTTTGTTCACCTTGAAAGCTGTGCCCGCAAAATACTTATGAGTAGTGTAAAGAGCTTGAATGCGTAAATGAAATGGTTGTTGAACTTACAAATTGCAAATGTCACTCAGGTCTCATGGTTGAGAAATCCTTCATTTTCTTTGTAAACTGGCATTTGTAACATGTAACAACAAAACATATGGAGTGTTAAATGTAAAAGTGTAAGAAAAATAGATGTAAAAAGTTTACTTTTCCAACTTCTTCAGCTACAAATTGTCAAATATCAGTTAAACTATTTTAAAATTTAGGTAATCAAATATCAAGGAGCATTAAGAA
Source organism: Opsariichthys bidens (assembly GCA_037194245.1). Lineage (NCBI taxonomy): Eukaryota > Metazoa > Chordata > Actinopteri > Cypriniformes > Xenocyprididae > Opsariichthys > Opsariichthys bidens. The sequence continues at coordinate 8,679,391 of CM074301.1, read as the reverse complement.
GCTCTCTTTCATACCAACTCTCATTTTCATCTTGATTGAGGTTCATTATGTTAAAATATGGATATGAAAGCATATTAAAATACAAATAAATACTATAAATAATATGTTTATCCGAAGGAATCGGGAAGATTAAGAATGGCTCGTTTCAGAGGATCTTCCGTCTTCCATGTGTTGCTGCTTGCAACATTATTATTACCAGGTGAGATTTTTGAATTGTTATTTTGTTCATGTTAATAAAATCTGTTCTGTTGTTTTCCTGATTTGATTTTTTTAAATATATATATAATTTTGTTATGAATCCGTATTTCTAGTAGTTCCATGATAAAATACCAGATCTTTATGACTTTGTATCTTTTTAATTTCCCCAAAAGTCCTGTAGCAAATGCATCGGGTTTCTCAGGGGGCATCGGGTTTCTGAGTGCCAGGTCTTTGCTTTTTGCTCTGCTACTGATAAAATGATTAACAGTTGTCAGCAAAACTCGAGTGCACTAGATTTCCAGATGTGGCAGCAGTTTACAAGCTCATAAAAATAAACTTGCTGATACTCTGAAAGAGCAACGTTTCCTTTACCTACATCATATAAGACACCGAGATCTTCAGTTCAGTCACCTCACAGTAAAGACACATCCATGATCCACTCATCTCTATTCCAGCAGAAATGAGCGTTACCTTCAGAGAGATAAGATGGAAAAGGTGTCAGTTCAGACATTTTTCTGATGTTAGGATAATTAGGTTCACCTGTAGGTAAAGAGGCTCCTTCCCTTTGTAGATTTTATAGCTTTTGCTTGTATGTGCCTGGTTACTGCAGCCCCCTGCTGCCAGGCATCAAAGTGCTGATGTGCACTGTTTGAAGATTAATTTCCTACAAAACCCTGTATATTACCACATTCCCTTCCCCCCAAAACTTGTAAAACTGCATCCTGCTTCCCTCAGCTCATTGGGCCTTTACTGTCTCTGTAAGCATTTTCTACTCTGTCTTTGACAAATGCAACATCTGGTTGAGACTTGGACCCCCTAATTTTTTCTCTCTCTACTCTTCTTCTTTAACAGAGCTTCTGTTGGCTGGCCCTGTGTCCCAGCCTTTAAAAGGAGACAGTAAGTATGGCTTGTTCTCCTGTCAGAGCCTTTATAGAGTGTCAATCCATATATCTGTTGCATAGCTTCAGTATAATTTGTGTGAATGTTAGATATGCACACAGAAGTAACACATAATGTTTTTGCTAGATGGAAGTGATGAAAAGTCAGGTGTTGAGGCAAGCCCAAAGAGACTGATCCGCAACAGGAGAAACATCAGTTGGTACAAGCAGCACTCTGACTTCTGGAGCTGGTACAAATACTTCACTGATAATGGGAACCAAGAAGGAGTGAGTACAGCATATTGTGAAGTAAACAGGAAAACATAGTTTTTTCAAAGGTCAATCTTAGAAATGCACAATATAATTAGTACCATAATGGTTATTGGTCAATATTTTTTCATTTATCAGTAATAGCCAATGATATTTAAATGCACATTTTTACATATAGATCACATCAGATGAATATGCTTATTGGAATACACTTTAATTTAAGGTGACGTATTTACATTGTACTAATGCTGCTTTACAGACGAGGTTGGGAATATCCCAAATGAACTGTCCCACTTCAGATCTCAGTGAATTCCAGTCACTCATATGTCATGCTCACATGTTGACCGCATGATATCGCCATGACACAATGAGAACAATCGTGTTTTTGTGTCAATTATGGTAAAATAGAATAAAAATGACATAAAATCACTTTGAAAACAGGTGATGAAAAGCAAAAATGAACTTAATGTCATGTCTTCATCGGAATCAGGACGCCTCGTATGTACCCTGGGTTCACATGCCAAATGTTCGACATTGAGTGGAGTTCCAGATTATTTCCTAGAATGAGGTGGGAAAATCCAAAATCCCATCTGTCTGGAATGCAGCATTAGTCAAATAAGTACTGAGTAATATTAATTAACTACATGTACTTAATATAGAGTTACAGTTAGGATTTGGTTTATGGTTAGTTACTTGTAATTATACATAATTTACTGTTATTACTATAGTAACTAAATATAGTAATGTGTAACTACGTCACCTTAAATTAAAGTGTTAGCAAATACTATAAAAAGTTAGGGGATGATTAAGTTTACTTATGTATTTTATGTTGGTTGTAATCCAAGTACTGAATAAAGATCATTCGTTGTCACCTTTCAGGTTGCAGAGCTGGATCGTGTCTATCTTGCGTACTTGCAGAACAAGAATCGGGCTGAGGCACGTCGTTCCTACAAGATGTACCTGCAGCACCTTGGCGACATCTACAAGTCTTGTGCTGAATCTGATGACCCAAACTGCGTGGCCTCGTATACAAACAGACCTAAGCCCAAGGCTGAGCCACCAGCGCCTGCCCCAATCAAGTCTTGTGACCCATACAGAGACCCGTATTGCATGCACTCGAAGGGATACTCCTATTATCCATACATGGCTCCGGCCCCAGTTGCTGTCAAAGCTGCACCTGCTCCAGTGAAAGCCCCTGCACCTGCTGCAGTGAAAGCCCCCGCTTACCTCCACACCCCTGTGGTGAAGGATCCACGTTCCGGTTACTACTACTACTCTCCGATGGTGCAACCCTTCCTGTCAGCTGAGCAGAGAGCCGAGTTGTTGCGCATCTGTGATGCACAAGATGTTGAGTGTCTCCAGTACCACCTCCGTGCTGCTTACGGATACAAGCCCGCTGCTGCGCTGGCCCCGTCTTACGCCCATCTCGGCTGTAACCCTAAGACAGATCCTCACTGCGCCCCACAACTGGTCCAGAAGGCCCCGTCTGGTCTGTACCTGCGGTATCCCCATTGTGACCCTCGTGTCGACCCATACTGTGCTTATGCTGCTGCTCTGGCATCCTCGCAGAACCTCGAAGCCCCACCTTCTAGTTTGGAGAGACCCTGCAACCCTCTCTATGAGGATAACTGCAACCCTCTGACAGCCACAAGGTTCGGCAGCTTGGCCTCTGATGATCTGAAGAACGAGCCCGCCTCTGATGTCGGCGCCATGCGGGCACTTCCAAGCCCTCGTCACGACCCTTATGCCATGTACCGAGATGCATCTGCTGGGGCTGACCTGCGAAGACACCTGCCTACACAGCTCCAACCTCCAAGGCACCAACCAGAGGAACCTCAACATCCTTTGGGACCCCGCGGGAAGACCAAAGAGGGCTATGACTGTTTCATCGGGTATGATGAAGAGTGCTTCCCACTGGGTTCCCAAAACGAGCCCCGTTCTGCTGTGCACAGACAGGCACACCACCCGACTGAACCATACGAGCCCCACCTGAATGCTGATGGGTCCAGAAATGGGGTGATCGAGCCTGATCCTGACTGCGACCCCGAGTACGACAGAAACTGCCGCTTGCGCCGCTACGAACCTGAGGCGGCCGAACCCGCCAGTCCTTCACCTCAACAAGAGTATCCAGCCCAGGAGCAATCCCACGATGAGGTTCCCCAACATCGAGAAGAGTCTTACCCTGAGACCCCAGGCTATGATCAGCAGCAATACGAGCCATACATGAGCGGACAAGAGGATCCATATGCAGGATACGGCCCCCAGGAACCAGGAGCGACAAGTTTTCAGGATGTCCTGAGAGGATATGGTGGTCGGTATCCTGGCCAGGATGACCACCGTGCCTACAATGGAGACTACAGAAAGTAATAAATACCTGTGACAATGTTTGCTAAGAATAGTGGATCAGGTCAGGATGTGTGTTTTTTTTGTAGATAAATATTGAAATGCACACTTGTAGAAGGTGCACGTGAGTTTCACAGGATTTCACTTGGTTCACGCAATATTTTCGAGAGCTGCTGAAATTTCCTAGCTCTGGAGTTTGACAGCACTTGTATAGGGAAAACTTGTTTTGTTTCTTATGACTTCTTGCTGACTCTTTTAGCCCATGTAACCCAGTTGTGTGTTGCAGCTTCTCTAGGAGATTGACTTTTAGACAGAGAGCCTAGCTCTTCATATCTTTGTAGAGGGAAAAATAAGTCAAACAAAGTGTATAAAAGATCAATATTGTACTTGAATATACTGTTATCATGATCACCTCTCCCATTTTGGATAGATTCACCAGACAATCTCCCTTCAAATTAATATTTAATGAACTTCTGGGCCCTTGCTTGTTTGTTTTCTTTTTAAAAATTGCCAAATTGATGCTTTGTGATGTGTTTGCATATTTGTAAGATGTTTTTCTCTGAATGTTTCAAATAAAAGCTTTAAAGATCTTGAGCTCTTTTTATTTGCAAATATGATTACTATTGAAAAACGACCTAATTTAATAAACAAATAGTTTTTTCAGTTTAATACAATGAAATAACATTTAAAAAAAAAAAAAGCTTTTGGTAGAAATTGTTTCTCATATTGTTTTCAGTCAACTACGTCATACAAGTTAATTAGTATGCCATGATAACCTATATTATCATTCACAGAGCAATATAACACTACAAACTAATTATGGCACTTTTCAATTCAAACAAAAACAAAAACGTATTGTACATAAACAAAATGTATTGTGAAAAGCACTAAACAAATAAACGTGAACTGAATTGAAATCGACGTACACACACTCAATAATAATGAAATAGTCTGCTCCAAATTAGCATACAAATCCATATTTAATAACATGCACCCCATCAGTACATATACTGCTTTCTCAGTTTAAACTTCAGCAATCTTAACTGTGTGTCTTGCAGGATTTTTCAGTTAACTGTCTTGGGAGTTTAGAGAGATGATAAAACGAAGAGGCACAATGAAGAGGCTTCTTCAAATTCTAGAACAGTTAAAGTGTGACATGAGTAACTCCATTGGTCGTAAATACTTCTAAATAGCATTAATAAATATAAATTCTCAACTTATAGTTAATTAAAAACCTTGGTATACTAACAGCGATTGAAGAGCTGCTGCAACTTACACATCAAAAGTATTTTACACCCCAACACAATTCAAACAAATTTATAATTATAAGGTCATAGCTCAGCATGTATGATGACATATACTGACCTTGAACACTGATTAAAGTATCTGCTGGGATGATGTGTGGTAATATACACACCAACTGCTCCGTTGAAAGGAGGCCAGTTGGCTAGATGTGACGTTTAGCAGGGAGGCAGGCAGACTCCCTGTGATCAGGCCTAGAAATCTAAAAATGACAGGGCTTATGACAGTATAAAAAAACTCACTACAAATAATCTCTGCATGCTGCATTAAATGGACTGTTCAAAGAGATTAAGTGAACATATGGGTACAAATACATCCCCATAGATGGTGTCATCGTCTGCGGTTGTCAAATGGGTTGCTTAAGATTTTAGGAGTCAAAAGGAAGCCAGTGAAGGTGGAGTCGTTGTTGTTATCAGCATAAATCCCTGCATCAAATATGTCATCATACAACTGTAGCCAAACCTCATCTCCAGCAGACAGATTTAAAATCGCCCCTCCGGAGGCCTGATCCAGATTTCCGTTGTGGAACTGGTCAAGAGTGAAGGCCACAGTCCGGCCATTTCGGAACATAGCTACCTTGGTCTCCTTCCCGTTGATGGTGAGGTGATATGTGAAGTAGTAGATCCCAGAGATTGCACAACGGAACTTTCCGGAGATTTCATCGTAGTGGTGTTGCTCATTGTAGAAGGTCTTTGTGAAGCGGATGGGAGCTCCACTAGCGGCGCTGATTTTATCTCTAAGTCCCATACTAAAAGCTGAGTGGTAGGGGAAGGAACCCTCTCCGTTTTCTCCTTTCAGACCTGGGTTTCCAGGAAATCCTCTTTTGCCTGCAGGTCCCTCGTCCCCTGATTCACCTGGCTCTGCATTTGGTCCCTTGGGGCCTTGACAAAGATAATTGAAGAGACTTAGGCCACGTTCACACATCAGCAGTGTTGTGTTGATAAAGGTTCTTTATTGGCATTAATGGTTCCATGAAGAACCTTTAACATGCATGGAACCTTTCATTCCACAAAAGGTTCTTTATAGTGGAAAAAAGGTACTAGATTATTAAAATATTCTTCACTCTAAGAAAAAATGGTTCTTTTAAGAACTGTTCACTGAAAGGTTGTTTGGAGAACCCAAACTGGTTCTTCTATGGCATTGCTGGAAATGCTGGTTCCTTTTCGAACCTTTATTTTTAAGATTGTGTGTGTACAAAATGCTTATTACGACTATGATATTTATGGTGAAACCATATTTCATGTTTAAAGGCAGTTGCACAGACCCTAAAAAAAAAATATTTTTGATGCATATTGTGTATGTCCTTTTTTTCAACTATTTACGTATTTACGTTTATATATGTTTATTGTTTTTACCTGATTTATTTTGTTTGTTTTTCATAGTGTGATTTTCTGTGAATTATATTGAAACCAATAAGTGTGGTTTAAGTGTTTTTCATGGGCACTTAATACTAATAAAAGGCTGGTAATGAATCACCTGGATCGCCGATATCTCCCTTCTCCCCCTCACGCCCATCACGTCCATCCCGCCCGGGATTCCATTAAACCCTGGGGTTCCAGAAACACCCCTCATCCAGCGGGCACAAGGCTCCCTGGTGTCCTGCTCAGCCAGCTCTGTGTTCTCCTCCTGACAGACGGCCACTCTGGCTGCCATTACCACACAAAGCACAACTATCCATGCATGCTTCATTATAAGAGCCATCTGACCTGTTGTATTCCAATGAAAAAGCATTCAGAAAAGTATAGACATTGTTTGTTTTATTGTTAATTTTGGGAATAGACAAGCATGTTTGTTCCTACCTGGCCATCAAAAGTGTGCCATTTACAGTCTTTTGTGTGGAGTGATAGCTTGAGCTGTTGTCCTTTTGCCTTTTGAGATCTTGTGTGCAAGTCTCCTCTGTGCTTGTCACCCCTAAAAATATCTGACTGGACATGCAAAGCAGCTGTTGGTATTAAACAAGCGGTCACACTATCACTTTCAGATAAGACTGATTCATTCCTGTTGCCTGCTAGTCAGTTTAATGCACACTTAGCGTGAATAGCTAATAGTATGTAGCTAATATATGTGAGTTATCTGATTCCTTAAGAAGCTTTCTGAATATTGTAAGGGGTTTGATTATTTCAGGAGGAGATGGAGGAGATTACTATGTGCTGACCTAGTAAAAACCTATTTAGTTTGGAATCCATAACCATACAACAGAACAATGCCAAGCCATTCAATTCACCAGTTCAAGAATACATGGAGAACTTCTGTAATCTAATCATAGGGCGCCACCTTGTGACTACTATAAGTATCGTTGTTCATAGAGTAAAAGTGTACATGAAACACAATTAACCAAATGCTCGAATTATTAAATATACTATGTAAATACTATACATACTATGATTTCTGAAGGATCACGTAACACTGAAGACTGCTGAAAATTTGCTTTGCTATCAGATGTTTTTTTTTTACAATTTTACTATTTTCACCTCTAGGCCTATTTAGCATATGAAAAACATTTAAATGTTTTTTTTATTTTTAAAACATACAGAACTCAAACTTTGGAATCAGAATGGTAGTGTAGGCTACATATACTCACATCATTCATGAAACAGTTCTCTATAACAAAATCGAGTTTTAGATTATTATACGGTAGATTATTTTTCATAACTATATTCTGTTGTTTGAACCACTGTGAAAGCAGACCCGTCTATAAAATCAAAATGCTACCCTATTCTTTTGATAAGGTTAGCACAACAGAGCTCAACGGACATGGTAGGCTAATTTTATCATAATGCATAATGTTATATACCTGCATGAGTCTCCAGGTCTTTATAAGAACTATCAGAGTTAATTAGACGCTTCATTAAAACATGAAACCATTAGATATAAAGGGAGTTCTCCATTCTCTGCCCTTCCCATTTCAGTTCTGCTGTAAAAGGTCAGTGTTCATCTCACAAAGCTCCCTATGCGCTACCTGACACTTCACTAAACTAATTGTATAGCTTGTACTGATTATAAAATGCCAACATATTTTGGTTAAACAATGTTTTGTTGAAAATGTCATGACTATGAATAATCACCCTCCTATTTCACCTTTGAATCAGCACCATGGATTTACTACCGTTTGTTTAAGCGGATATCAGGTGTAAGCACAATGAACACAGTTGAGGTGAAAGCAAGAAAAGACCCTGTTAATTTAAATTTGATCAATAATAGCTCATAATGGGTCAGTCATACATATACAGGGTCTTTATTAACCCTATAATGCCTACTGTACCATATTTGATACACAAAATTCTCTAAATTAAGGCCTCTAAACTATCAACATGATCAAAGCTTTGCTGAATAACTTGTTACAATCTATATTTTTTCTGTTGTCTGACTGATAGTTTATACTTTTTTACAAGTATTATGATATCTTGTCCAGGCCCTGGTCATTTCAAGGCTTGATTACTACAATGCTCTTCTGGCTGGTGTGCCGTCAAGTGCAATCAAACCTCTTCAAATGATCCAGAATGCTGCTGCACGTCTTGGCTGCAACGAGCCTAAGAAAGCCCACGTCACGCCCCTCTTCATCTCTCTGCACTGGCTACCCCTCGCTGCTCGCATCAAGTTCAAGGTGCTGATGCTTGCTTACAGATCCACCACAGGCTCTGCACCTTCCTACCTCCACACACTGCTACAACGCTACGTCCCCACCAGAAGCCTGCGATCACTAAAGGAACGAAGGCTTGTGGTACCGTCACAGAGAGGCACAAAATCACTCTCCAGAACCTTCTCCTTCACTGCTCCCTGCTGGTGGAATGATCTCCCTACTTTCATCAGGAACGCAGAATCCCTGGCAATATTCAAGAGACAGTTGAAAACTCATCTCTTCCGTGAACACTTAATCCCCTCATTAAAAAAAACAAAAACAAAACAAAAAAACCCCTTTCCTTCCCTTTTCCCTTCCTACTCTAGCTTATGGTACTGAGCAATGTATGAAACTTGTATTGTGAGCACTTCCTGTGTTATTTGCCAATTCATGAAGAATCGCTTGTTTGTTTTCCTCACTTGTAAGTCGCTTTGGATAAAAGCGTCTGCTAAATGACTAAATGTAAATGTAAGTATATTGCCGAAAAAGGTTTATATCTACATCTCACAATCAGCATCGTATTGCATTACATTATATGTTTTGCATACATTAAACTAAGCATTTAAATATCATCTTACTGAGATGTATAATTTAGAGTGACAACTGATATTTATATGCATTTTATGTAAGTAGTCTGTTATGCAGTTATAAAGATCTTGTTGATTTACATTAAATCATCTCACTTTTTGGCCATATAGTATATATATATATATATATATATATAATATAATATATATATATATATATATATAATATATATATATATATATATATATATATATATATATGAAACTGCATATTTTTACTCAGTTTGAACCGCTGAATAAAAGTGAGGTATTTTTTTCCCCAAAGTATGAGCTTCATATTTTCCTGTATCATACTATATGAGCGCTAAAAGACTGATGTATCAAATATGATACTTAATAACAACGACAAAAACACATATGTAAACTCTTTTAGATTTTTTTTCATATTTTGTCTAAAGATTCAATATACTGTTTAATTTAATATGTATTTAAATGGATTTAATGTATACATATATATGCAGATTTCACTTAATGACTTGTGAAACATTAAATATTAAATTATGAAATATTAGCAATGTAGATTTAGAGGAGCATTATAGAGCCCTTTTGGTAGAAGTTTTATACCGTCAAAGAAAAAGAGAAAACTGGAGCATTAAATATAAGTATTAAAGAACATGCCAAGTAATTAACCCGATTTTAACATGAAAGCACTATATTTTGTTCAGAGACCTGAAGGAGATTGATTCTATTGAACCAGTCAGCTTTTGCAAACACAAGTGACATGCATCTGCAGGGAAAGTCATCACTGAGATCATTCAGGGCACACTCACACTGCACTAATCAGAGTCAAAATGTAAACAAGAGGGCATCGATTACCATGGATTTACCATTTCAACCCAGGGGTTCATATGAAGAGGAAAAGCCCTGTGAACAGCAAGAATAGCATAAGGCAAACCAAATAGGCTTATCTTACCACTGCAGAGGTTTCCATTATGCCCAGTTAGAGTCATTTCGTGGCTGCTTGTTTACAGCTCTAAAAGGAAACCTCTGGAATTGGATTATACAGGTAATAGAGGAATAATACTGTGAGGCGATTATGACAGATTCATGCGGGAGGGGAAAATATGCAGTTACAGTTGAAAATGGGTTTTCATGACGTTCCATGTTTGAAAGTGTAACTTTAAATGAATATCGTTGGAGGTAGAAAGCTGTCAGGCTGAAGTTTGAGGAAAAGTTCGCAAAGCCTGTCAAAGTCTATCTCTCTCATTGAAGACAGCTCAGACAAGCTGCTAGTTAGCTCAAACAGAGCTCGCTATTGGATAAACATTAGCCGAATGACCCATTGATCCCTTTAATCACAAATGGGAATGAAATAATGAAAATTACGGAAATTTCATTGTGTGCCAGTGATATTAACGTTTGATCAAATAACGTTCATCTTACCGAACCTCTAATGATTAGCTTAATGAAAGACTCAGTAAACAGTCACCTCCGGACTCTTTACATCTGAGAGGCTTAGCCATATGATAAGCTGACCGCATTTCTGAAATGAAAACCAGGCTTTACTTTACTAGTTCAGCTTAATATATAATTGAAATTTAGAATGAAATAAATCGATGAATTTGGTAATAACTATGAAGCCCGTTTTTTACATTCACATATATGTACATCTATTACAATTTTTTAAAATGATTAAATAACTAAAATAGGATAAAAATAAAATGAAATTACACACTGTATGGCATTTTAATTAAATTGTAATGTGCAATTTGCACATTAAGCATTATTTCACTTAATTTCAGTATTTATAGATTATTACACTTTATTATTTCACTGAGACAGTAAAAATGAGGCCATGTTCGAGGAAAGGACATCATCTCCACCTGTGGACGGGCAACCAAAAATGGGAACTGTCGCCGGAAAACAAAGCTGTCTGGTCACCATAACATATGACTATGAGGAAGGAAACTGTGTTGGTTTTTAATGAAGATTTATGGCAGCATGGCAGATCATTTCTCAAAGTCCAGATATTAAGTTTTTATGAAAATCATTTGGAAGAAACATCATTCAAACACTAGAGAGCAGAAGAAACTATTGTCTGGGTTGTTCTTCAGGATTTAGGTACAGTATTTATTACAGTTCATTAGGTGAGAGTGCAGGACTTTCAAACACAGAAGATAAACTCGCTGTGATAGATGTGGATGCTGCTTTAAAAGCACCGATGGGTCACTGGAAACACTGCAAGGATTTGATTGCTGGGATATGAGAGGCCATGGGCAGATTTTCTTTTGGCCTTAAAGCACATGAATCATCATAAAGAAGAGTAACTGGGGAAGGTCTGACTGACAAGCTGGAAAATGATATGATTAGATTTATGATGCTGCATGAACATTTCACAAAAATACACTTTTGTAACAGGCCCACATGAGCAAGCGAGTAGGCTGTAGGTAATCACAGTGTGCTGATATAAAGCCATATCGCACAGCTACTCATATGATATTGCATTTATACAACAGTTCGATGACGGCACGACTGTGTACATAAATAAGAAATAACAACAAAGTGTCTTTAAAACCTTCTCTTGTGCAGAACTGCTTCCTTCTACCGCAGATTCAAATCTCAAGTTGACATTTTGACCAAGGCTCCGTTACTAATTCTAAAATGTCACTTTAGAAATAGTAATGAAGGAATGTTGAGTCCCTCCATTGAAACTCATTATATATTGTACAGTATTAGAGCGAGCCTGAGCGAGCATTACCTGGTGCTGTGTCGGATTTAACATTCATTTTCCATAATATTATATCCATTATAAAAATCTGTTTGAATGTCCGCTGAGGAAAGCGTTCTTTGTATTTATCCTTTTTACAGTTAAGGGAATTTTCCATAACAGTTCTAAAACAATGTCCTTTGTTTACAAAGCTCTTTAAATTTAAGTCTCTTCTCATTCACTCAAGTATAGGTTTGCTGCCATCTAATGGCGTATTAATATAACTTTCACTCAATCCATATTACGCACTAATGGACCCTTTCGAAATACCACATATTTTTTATATAAAATAACATTCATTGAACAACAATATTTAAATTAACAACAACAGCCATTATAAATGACAACAGGAAATAAACACAATCGTACAATTCAGTCAAACATACAAAAGCAGTGCTCAACAGGATGTTAAATATAGGTTAAATACAGCCTTATTATTAAATTATTAAATTTAGCATAGCCCAATTTAATTTGCTCAGGAACAAGTAATATTAATAAGACCAAAGATTGCTCGTTGTGTACCCAAAACGAATGAAATCTCATGTTGAACCACCATAAGAGCCAGCAGCAAATCAGAGAATGGCCGAGATGTTCTCAGTGGGTACACGAGCACTGAGCTTGCATCTCCGAAAATATCTAAACAAATTGTAAAATAGGCGCTATGATCAAGTATGAGTCACATATTTTAGGTCTAAATAGCTATATTCTCATCTTTTTTTAAAAAAAAAAACCCTTAAAACTACAGTTTGTGGTACAAAAAGTGTAATTTTTGTAAAAAATACGGTGGATTTCAGCCAATCAGATTCAAGAACCAGAAAGAACAGCCTAAATATATATTACATCAATGCATGCCTATAAATAATAAGCATGCATAGTTGCTGTAGTTGCACAAGTAACTTCAATAAAGCACCAAGATAGTGTTTGTAGATGTTATTTAGCATGTAACATTGGGCTGTGTACAGACAGGTACAGACAGTCCATGGCACTCCTCTGATGCCACAGCAGGTCGTCCAAGCAGCCTTCGCTTGATGGATGGCTTTTATTTTGCTGTCAGCCTTGAACTATTTTGGTGTTTATCTTATTAGCTTCCCCCAATACACTGTCATTTATCTTAGACAGTCAATACAAAGGAGATTTTACCACAATCATTTGTAATTACCTTCGTTCAAATAATTGTTTATTAAAATCTATAAAATTCTTCTTATTTGTATTTATTTATTAACTTTGTTCCGTACTAATTTCCATAGGCAACACAGCAGATTTTTAAATGTATTATTTTGTGGTGGAAAAAAATGTCTTGATTTGAATAAATTGTGTAAGAATAATTTAACAGAAAATTTTAAATTGTAAATTAAACAGTATTTTCTGAAAAAATTACCTCGATTTGGAAATGACCAAGAATAAAAATATTCTGATATTTACATTTCTTCATACATCACATGTCTCAAGCTCTTCTCTTGTACAGCTGTCTCAAATACACCAGCACAAGTACTCTTTTTACTCAATTTTTATGGTTCAAAAAGATGACTGAAAAATTCTAGTCTTGACTTGTTTTTCACTATGCTGTTATGTTTTTAAATGGTTTTAAACCGACTAATCCATTAAGACAACACCGATCGCATTGATTTAGTGGGAAATTACATATCTGGGGACTGAGTCTCTGATCATTCGAGTTTGTTAGAAGTTACGTTAAGTAGTGAGCAGCTGTAATCTTCATAGGCAGTCGAGAAGCCTGAGGTCTGAGCGTGTATGAGAAAGAGAGAGGAAAGCAGCGTCTCGGGAGACTACTTCCTCTTTGACAGATGAATCAAGTCCCTGCATCCTCTCCTAGGGCACTGCACACACTCTTCACTTGATGCCATCAGACTATCCTGACCTTTGACACGCACTCAGTCCATTCTACCTCCATTTTCCTTTGAACTCCCAGAAGAGTGCATTTTCCCTTATCTTTTTTTTCTGGAGAAAGCAAGAAGCTTGCTGACTGTCTCCAAGGCCCTGTAATGCATCAGTGCACAGTGATGATCTCTGCCCGAGGTAAACGGCTGCCAAACAGTTCTTCCTTACAGCTGAAACCCAAGTGCTGCCTTCAAGCGGTAGTTTCACGAATATCCCAGGAGTACCACCATTTTAATTATTTTCTTTAGTAGTGAACGCCAGGGGAAGGAAGTGCTTAAACAGTTCTTATTGCTGATTTGATTTTGCTGTACAGAGTGTGGAACAACAAGAAGTCCCTCGAATAAAATCAATTTTGGCTCAGTTAAAAAGAAAACTTTCAAATTAAATCTTTTGGCATAAGGCAGCAGATGGGTTTGATGCCAGAAGCCGCTAAGGAATCGCAGACTCATGTGAAGTGTCTGGGAGACTGACATAACAAATGTAAAGTATCTTTCATCGGACAAGCTCCCTTGATAACGTGAACATCTGTGCGCGATACCGATTCGTCATTTGATTCATCATCTGATTCATCATGATTGGATGGTCTCCTGGTGCAGGTAAATAGTATTATGTCATGTCACAGTTTATGTCAAAGTCACTCAGAAACGTCTGTGAATTTCTGCAGTGGAATTACACATTTTATTATGACAAAAACCAGGATTGAAGAATATTTTCAAAAAGAGAGAAATAGATGGCATTGGAATTCACATTTTAACTTTTTCAATATTTTATGCATCCCAAATACACACGATTATATAATCAACTCTATTGATATTGTTAACTAAAACTTCTGCAAAATTTCATTATTTGAAATAAAGCTGAAATAAAAATAAAATATAAATATTAGATGACAAAACTTAAACTTATAAATGTTGCCTTGGCCTTTGAAATAAAAAATAAGCTTAAGTTGTAGTAAAATTACTTAAACTATAACTGACATTAAAAAGCATCAAAATAGAAATATTTAAAAAAATAATAATAATAGTGAGAAATTCACAGAACAAAATTACTAAAACTAAAATGAAAACCTATTAAAATATAAATGTTTGTTATATATAATATGAATATTACGAAAATAACACTTTTCATCATTTGACAAAATATGAATAATTTGAATGATGAAATTTTATATCATATTTCATAAATACATTATTTTTCCGCACAATGGTTTAGCAAGCATCTTTAATGTCATGACAAACTGAAAAATTACAGTTATTTAAATTTCAGTGGGTTTCAATTCTACTTCCTTACATTCAAATTGCACTTCTGTATTCTATTTTCTACCTCAGTTCAAATTCATTGATTAAAAAAATGGCATTCTAAATTCAGTTCTGAATGACAACCATCCCTGGATTTGATACAGTGACACTGCCATGACATGGAACGCTGTAATCAGCAACATTTAGATAATCAACAGCCGCTGTAATCGCAATATGTGATTCTTTTTTTGACCACTACATCTGGCTATTTATCAAGGAAAGTTGCCAGCATTGCGGGACCCGACAGGTCTTCCCTGGAGCCACAGACTGCTGCGCTGGTGAGCCTCATAGCGGTCAAAAAGCACTGCTGAGATTTACCATTAAAAATATATAAGAAAGAGAGGGTGGAGCTGCTCTGAATGGATGAGCGTGATCCTCCCATATCTCCATTTTCATGAACATCCCTACTGCAAGGGCAGTGGCTGATTGTGATGAATGGATAAAGAAGTGATGGCAAAAAACGAGTCTGTCAAGCTCTTAGCAGATGCTGTGATCTATCTATGCAATCTAGGGGACAGTGGATTGCGTCTAGGGTATTGAAGTTGAGCAAATCTGCTTTCCCGAATGCTAAAAAAAACCCAAAACTTTTTTATCAACTGTTACTGTAAAGAGGACATGACAGTCAGTGCTGGGGTGAACAATGCTAAGTTTTCTAGTAACTTAATAAAATCTCAACCCACTTTGTCTGACTGACTCCGTACTGAAACAAAGTTGACAGCTCAATTATTTTTTGAAACAAAACCTTTGCAAACACATCTGGGGATTAACAGATACAATGTGGATTAATGGCAATATAATCCATTATTTATTCTGGAAACAGGGCGTCCAGGCGGACAGGCTCACAGCTGCCTCGGTCAAAGCGTGTGTTCTCCCTTCGGGCGCCGTCTGCCATGTCTGACTGCATATGTAGCAGACACACTCAGCCCTGATGTGTCACTGATGAAATATAAATAAAGTAGAAGCCCAGAATAAACAGATTTTACCCAGCTGCCAATTAGCACTGGACACTAGACTAAAAGCCTGAGATTGCAAGTCGAACAACTCAGGGTTTTAAAAATGTTATTTAAAGGGATAGTTCATTTGAAAACTAACATTTTGTCATTATCTACTCAACCTCACGTTGTTCTATTTCGTCGGTGGAATTTGAAGCTTGTGAAACTGTCCAACCGGATCTTTCACGGTTTGTATCACTCCGCTTGATTGGGTTTACTGTCCAGACAGGCTGTCAGTCTTTGCATTAGTGGTTGGGACTATTTAGTGACTCTTTCTGCAAGTTGCATCATTACGCCTGTAGGTGTCAACAAGCGACCGGCTTTATGACTGAACCTCATTCAATTAAAAAAAATGCGGACTTTTTCATGAAAGACAATTTTGCTGAGTGAATCATTGAATCATCCACTAAACTGATTGTTTAAAAAAATGTAATGATGGCTGTCTTTAAGAATGAATAAGTGAATGATTTACAAAAAACGATTTATTCACAGAATCAGCGGTTTGCTGCTACTTTGTTTGGAACTATTTTCGTTGGCAGAACCAAGTTACTGTAATATTGTGTGTCAGGGGGCGTGTACACGACACAATTTACAATTAAAAGGGGTAAAAACTTTTTATTCATATTTAGTTTGGTGTTTTGAGGGCGTGAAAATGACAAATTATGAAAATAATGACTTACAAATCGCTAATTGCTGGCCGAACATACAATGTTTTTAGTCATTTTCGCGGATTTCGGTGAATGCCCTTACAAAAAAGAACTGCAGTATATTGAAGTAGAACTGCAGTAAAACTGCAGTACCAAGTAGTTTAACTGCAGTTTAATTAAGCACAACCATAGATTTGCAGTATAATGAAGTATAGTCACAGTACAACAGCAGTAAAACTGTAGTATAAGTACAGCTGCAGTAAAATGAAGTATAAAAACAGCATAACTGCAGTTTTATTTTACTAGAACTTTTGATGTATTGCAGTATAGTTGTACTCCAGTAAAACTACAGACATTTTAGGTTATACTGCAATACTGCAGTTTTTTTCGTGTCCAAAAAACTGCATTTTTCTATATGTAACAAAAACTGTAGTATTACTTCTAAAAAACTGCAGTAATCTTTTGTAAGGGTGGGGATCGTTGTCGTGCATCTTTTGCAGCACAACTCTTGCACGGACCACTTTTACAGTAGTTTTTCGAAGCTATAGGCCACTATGAATTGTTGTTAAATGAAAAATAACTGGAAGAAACTTAATGAAAAAGAGAGTTTTAGAACATCATGGCAATTTTCGTTTTTAGGTCAACTATCCCTTTAAAAGCATGACCAAAAATAGTCCTACTCTAGTGGCCAACCACAGCAAAGTCACCACAGTGGACTCTTCTATAGAGACAGATTCTGATTACAGATAAACTATATATCAGGGCCCAGAGCTCACAGCAGCAGGTGCACAATGCAACCACTGTGTAGTTGTAATCAGACCCTAATATGTTTTGGGAACAATACCATTTACACCATTAAACAGGTGATAGCCAAGGGACGGGGTTTGGGGCATAGCTGGCCAGAGGAAAATAAAATAAGGTGAGAGATAAGTAAAGGGCAAATGTAATGAATCATGCAGGACAGGTAATTCATCCTAACTCCATGGGCCGTGCTAATGAACACAGGGAGGCCATGCGTCCCAGCAGACCTCTCCGTTTTTATGAGCATTCCCGCCACCTTCATCTCTCTCTCATTTCATTCCTTTAATGGGATTTGTGGCTCCCTTGCAGAAAAAGAGCTCCCTTGCTGAAGCTCATACATGCACATATGTGTAATAGACCAGAAATACGGTGATCAATAGAGCTATTCAGCAATTTTCAGTCTGAATGGATTCTGCATGGGAGTTTTTTTGAAATCTATTTCCAACAATATAAGACTATACGTCTGGCAAACATGCTACCAAAAACGGAAGCATTTTTCCCCTAACAGCATTGTGACATTTCGAGAAACTAGGTAGAAATAACCCTTACATAAAAGTATGTCAGAGAGTTGGTCTTCACCAGATATAATAATTTAAGATTTCACACAGCTAAATCTGGAGGCACACCATCTAGACCTTAATGTAGGTCAGGGAACCAAACTGATGCTATCCATATGAAACCAGTTCATTATATGCTACCGTTCAAAAGTTTGGGGTCAGTCAGATTTTTTAAATGTTTCTTTTGCTCACCAAGGTTGTATTTATTTGAGCAAACACACAGTAAAAACAGTATGGGTTGTTAATACACTTTAATATGTAATTTATTCCTGTGATGCAAAGCTTAGTTTTCAGCATCATTAATCCAGTCTTCAGTGTCACATGATCCTTCAGAAATCATTCTAATATGCTGATTTGTTGCTCAAGAAACATTTGTTCTTATTATCTATGTTAAAACAGAATGCAATTCTTTTAAAAAGTTGCACTCCATATATTCATGTAATCTTGGACATTCCGTGCATTCAAGTGCCGCAGCTTTCCTTAGTACTCTGATGTTTGATGACAAATTACTCTTAGGAAATCTATACACAAGATGGTAGTGCATAGTATAAATGCACAGTGTGCAGTATGTCATTTGGGGCACAACTAATGATTTAAAGGGATAGTTCACCCAATATTTTACATTTTTTCATCATTTACTCACCCTCATGTTGTTCCAAAACTGTCTGAGTTTCTGTCTTCTTTTGAACACAAAAGAAGATATTTTGAAGAATGTTGGTAACCAAACATTTGGTGGCACCCAATCCCTTCCATAGAAGGAAAAAAAGATACTACTGAACAAAACATTCATTTACAAACATTCTTTAAAACATCTTCTATTGTGTTTAACAGAAGAAAGAAACTCATACAGATTTGGAACAACACGAGGGTGAGTAAATGATGACAAATTTCACATTTTTGGGTGAACTACCCCTTTAATTGAAACGGCAAAGCATTATTTTAATGTTTTTAGCACCTGGCTAACTTGAATTGCATGTTTTTCCATTGAAACACAACACCCTTGAGAGACGCAACATCCGCTAATTGCTCGGTGCTGCACGGAAGCTGACCGAGCACTAGCTCAAACAACCAGCAGACAGCCCATGATTGTCAGTGTGGATGTACTGTCACACTGTTATAAAATATAGATGACTTCATAAACTGCTTAAAATACTCCATAAAGGCCAAGGCACGCAACCAAGACATTGATGACTGGTGAAAAAATGAGAAAAAAGGCATTTTGTAAATTGCCAACGAACAGAATAGAGACCTGGTTATGTCATCTCTTCAGTTAGTGACAGCTGGAATAATGAGGTTTTAGCTTGTCTATTGGTATGCGTTCTAACCTTTCCCTCGCTCTCCATATTTCTCTCTCTCTGCCCCGGGGCTGTTTTAGGAAAGTAGACACCATTTCACTTATACAGGGTCCATTTCCCTAGAGCCATGGACCTTATGACAACTGAAGTTGTTATCGAAGGAATGTAGTGAAATATTAAGCTGTAGAACAGTTTGCACAGGTATATGTTCTTTTTTTTGTGCTTTTTAATAATTTTGCATATTAGCGCTCCGTCGCAACTGCATGAGGAACATCTAGGATCGACAGGCCTATATATAGACAGTACATCCACATTGAGGGGTTGACTGACAAACTCCCTGGCCACCACATCTCTCTGTGGACTTTCTGCATAAATATTTAGTGCAGAAAAGACTGAGAGCAAGGAACTGCAGTCTGGCCATATCGATTTCAAAGTCTTGCAGTCGGGTGACTTTTTCCACCCTTTTTTTCAGGTTGAAATGCAAATCTAAGACCCTATGGTTAGGTCACATTTCCATAAAAGCATCTTGTGAATTCACTAAATTATGCAAAGATGCGAATGACTATCATAGGAAAACAATCATAAATAAAAATAATAATAAGGCATGGCAATGAGTGCAGGTTCATTAAATAAGAAACGACTCACTGTACCATGAGAAATCAGCAAAATAAAGTGATTCAGAAGAAGACAGGAGAGTCATGGGTATCGTTTGCTAACAGTAAGTTAATTTATATTCGCATATCGTATGAAGGCAGAGAACACGAATATGATGACGACCCTTCACACGTCAAGATAATAAGGTCTTCAGAGATGCAATGTGTGGATTGTGTTGTGTGCAGGTTATGGATGAAAAGGAAGTTATTATGAAAATGACCTCTCTTTTTGATGAACATATTTGAAGATTGTGAATTTTTGATGATGCAATCAGACACCAAGGTTTCCCGAGAGCCCAAACTTTGTCACTTCAGAACATCTTTTCTCTCCTAGAAATAATTTTTTTCCCATTTTCCATAGACATCGCTTCTCCCAATCTCCCTTTTCTATATTCATCTCAGCAGAACACTAACACGCCACCGACCACCAAGAGTTCATTAACTGGATGTCAACACTGAGCATGGAAGGTATCGACATCCAGAAATAGCCTCCATGCCTCACTTGTACCTCTGAAAATCACTTTTACCCCTTCTCTCCTTCCATACTGTTGTGCTAATTACTTAATGACTCTAATTAATTATCTTTCCTCTCCTCACAACCCACCATTGCCCCCCTCCTTCCTCAACAGACCCCAGATGTTGGACCACTGAGACGCAGCTGCTGTATTCTGCCTGAGAAACTTTTTAATGATGAACCCAGGGGCCGATTCCCCAGATGATCCGCTGCACATTACACTCATGTTCAACACGATTCGAAGGTCATTTGATGGAGAGTAATAGAGGAGACAAGAAAGAATAAGAATGAAGGAAAGTTTCTGCATCCATAAGTATGACTAGAATTTCTCCACTTCACGCCTCATCTCCATATTCTGCTCTCAGTCTTGCAAAGCCAGATTTTTTCATTTTTGAATGGTTCACATTGCATCTTTTTCAGACCAGAGAGGAAAAGTCTGTCTGGCAACAGTTAACAATTTCAATTATCCAAAGTGCGATGAAATAGGTTATATAAATAAAAAGCTTAACTTACTTAAGAATTCTTCTTGGTGGCAATCTTGAATAACACCTCTGGGAAGCCATTATCCATGTAGGTATTTGGCATTCAGGAACAGCTCCATCTATTTAAATGGTGAAAGACTGAAATCTCCAAAACTGTTTGTCAAGATTAGTATGTTTCAGTAACATATTTCAAATAAATTTTACATGGGACAGATTATGCCCCCTTTCACAAGATGTAATAAAAGTCTCTGGTGTCCCCAGAAAGTGTCTGTGAAGTTTCAGCTCAAAATACCCCACAGGTCTTTTATTACAGCTTGCTCAAATTTGCACCTATTTGGGTGTGCGAAAAAACTAATTTTTGTGTGTGTCCCTTTAAATGCAAATGAGCTGCTGCTCCCAGGCCCCTTTAAAAAATGGGGTGGAGGTTTAACAGCTCGCTTTTCGGTTGCACAACAACAACAAAGCTGGAGAATCTCACGCAGCCAAAATGAGGATTGTCAGTTACAGTGTTCAGCCTTACATTGTTCAAACAGGAGTCGACACTGATGGAGAGACTCAGGAAGTTACAACTTCTAGTAAGCAATTGACCCTTCGCAAAACCCACCCCCTGTTGCAATGCCCGACCACCCATGCTCTCTCACACCACACATCATGTTCTCCGCAGTGAAAAATACATCGCGGAGCAAAGAGGACACTGACAACGTATGAAACAGTTTCATATTTAAAATTTGTAATTTTTTAAAGCACTTTAAACACTAAATACCATATAGTGGCTCCTTAATGTGTCATGACGGATCCTTCAAATGGCTCGTGAACCCATCTTATCTTCATACTAGAACATTTATTGCATCAAATAAACATGAATAGACATCAGAAGGAATGGTGTTTCAACCGCGGAAAGACGTGAGTACGCACAATATTTCAAGTTAACCAAGGTTAATGCAAAGTTACTGCGTTGTCATTTTTCACATTTTCTGGATCGGTAGATGCAACCGGGGACCTGAATATAGCATTTAAACATGGAAAAAACTTAAAACACGGAAATTTTCATGACATGTCCCCTTTAATAAAATCTGACAGCAATTGCATAACATGCTGCAATTTTGCTTCTTTAACTGAAAAGATACTAAAACATACCTCGCTGTTTGCCTCTATTTGTTAAACTCCCCCATGTTCCCCTTTTTCTTTATTGACTTTGCTGGATCAATTAACACAGAAACAATAAAGAAGTGTATAGTCTGCTGGGTCTGCAGAAACTGTGCTGACTTTACTCTAAGAAATCAAGCCAGGTCATATCAGGTTATAGGATGTAATGTCTCAGGGAGAAGCAGGTCTGGTCCCAGCTGACCATGCAGGTTGGACCAGCTTCAACTGGGCTCATTATTACTGGACCTCAGCTCTTGCTGGGGAGGAAGGAAACAGCAAAGCTTTGGTTCTGCTGCAATAGTAGAGCATTAAATCCATTCAAACAGTATCAATTGCCAGTGCACAAACAACTATTTGTCCCACACACAGACATAATGAGAAACAAGACACATACATGGATGTGAACAATTGAGAACGAGGAGTTCTAGAGAATACCATAACCAATTTTCTTCTTCAGAAAACATAAAATTTAGAATATTTGTGTCAAATCATTACTATTCCAATATCCTCACAAACCTTTATACCAAGTAATGGTGAGGGCTCCGGGTAACAGTAAATTAAACCACTTACCTTGGATTAGAATCTTTCTTCAATTTTGTGTTAGCCCTTCAATTTGTTTGCTATGGGATCAGATAAAACAGTTTGACTCCATTTGCAAAAGCCAACCTTAAACTAATAGAAAAGCTAAATCAGAAGGTCCATGGGTGTTTCACATTAAAATGCCGTTCACACTGAAAACGATTTTCAGAGGGAACATCCAGAAACCTGCACAACTTCAGCGATACAATCACTTTATTAGACCTTAGAGCAGCACCTTGACATGTATGAAAGCGAGACTGTGAGGGAAAGACTTACCGTGTTTTCAGTGGCATCTGCTGTAAAAGCTGTGTAAAGCTCCTAGATCACTTATAATCGTCCACGGCTCATATTTTCTGTGGTTTTTTTGTTTACTGAAATTTCTTTGAAAGATATTTTTGCAATGTTTTCTCAGCATAACAATCTATAAACACCTTAAATAACAGTAATTCACTGAAGACATTAATGTCTATCCCTCACGCTTTCATTCCCGGTTAAAATCAAAGATGGTGCTGCTGTGAATATATTGTTCGGCCTCACAGTCACAACCTTCCAGACAACTTGCTCCAAGGTAACAGGAAGGTGATCAATATGTTTGCTTTTGCCCTCCAGCGCTCAAAGGGGGTCCTCATCTAAAATCTTTTTATTGAACAAACTCACCTTTACAGTACTCAACGTCTCCCCTCAAGCAACTGTCTTCACACTCAATAAATCCAATGACCACAGAACCATTTTGCAACACAATTCAATACACATTACACTTATGTAAAAAAAAAAAAAAAAAAAAACAGAGACAGTGAATGACAGGTTGGATGTATATAAAAATAGACAGATTTATCATAGCAGAATTATTAATCATGTTCCGCTATGCCCTTCTCTTCTGTCAGCACAATGAACAGCCACACAGGGAAAGATGGACGCCTAGTTTAATAGGAAAGCAGCAGTGCACCTTTCCCCTCACAACAATTTCACATCACCACCACCAACACCCGCAGTACACATCAAGCTGCAGTAAATCATCGAATGCGACACGATACATCATTAAATTTGGGAAAGATAAAAACACTTACAAAGTTAAACCTGTTGTGTCAAGGTACTGTAAGACTATAAGTTCATATAAGGGAGAATTCAATTTCACACATGGAATGTGAAATTTCTAACAATGCACTGAGTGAATCTGTATCCTCATTCAGCAATATGGGTTGGTATTACTCAAAATACTCCACCAAAATATGCTTGTTGTTGACATTAGGTTTACTCACGTTATGTTTATGTTGCACTGTCTATGTTGCGTTGTAAAGCAGGCTACTTACATTCATGTGAGTATGCATGATGTTAAAAGATTAGTTCACCCAAAAATGAAAAATTCTGTCGTTAATTGCACCTGTAAGACCTTTGTTCATCTTCAGAACACAAATTAAGATATTTTTGATGAAATCTGAGAGCTCTCTGACTGCTCAATAGACAGCCGTTTAACCACCAGTTTCTAGGTCCAGAAAGGTAGTAAAGACATTGTTAAAATAGTCGACGTGACTGCAATGGTTCAAGCCTAATGCAATGAAGTGACAAGAATACTTTTTGTGTGCAAAAACAAAACAAAAATAACGACTTTATTCAACAATTCTCTCTCTTCTGTGAGCCGGCGCTCCGATGTAGATCCTGACAGTGCTGGATGTAAACAATGCCTGAGAATGACATTAGATGAGAATGGCAATGGGAAAGCCATTATTTTTGTTTTGTTTTTACACATAAAAAGTATTCTCGTCGCGTCATAAAATTAAGCTTGAACCACTGCAGTCCCGTGGACTATTTTAACTATTTTATCTTTAGTACCTTTCTGGACCTTGAAAGTGGTGGTTAAATTGCTGTTTATGGAAGAGGCAGATCCCGCTCGGATTTAATCAAACTATCTTAATTTGTGTTGCGAAGATGAATGAAGGTCTTACAGATGTGGAACAACACGAGGGTGAGTAATTAATGACAGAATTTTGGGGTGAAGTAACCCTTTAAATGTAGGCTATTTTTCATTGGTGGATAGTAACAAAGTGTTTCACACGCTCTAAACCAGGGATAGGAACATTGGTCCTGGAGTGCCACTGTCCTGCAGAGTTTAGCTACAACCCTGACAAAAAAAAAAACTCACCTAAAGACAGTAGGCATGTTTGAGGTGCTTTGGAGCTGCTCAAACCGATCGGCGCATGACATCAAAGTACCGCGAGAGCGAATCAAAAGCATAAGCTCTCCAAACACTCTCACGGATGTCATACGCTGATCCGTCTGCGCAGCTCTGATACATTCAGTTGTGTTTGATCTGGAGCTAAACTCTGCAGGACAGCGGCACTCCAGGACCAATGTTGCCTATCCCTGCTCTAAATCATAGTATCTAATTCTTTTTACTCCACCAGTCCACTACAT
The DNA here is from genome assembly GCA_037194245.1 of Opsariichthys bidens. Lineage (NCBI taxonomy): Eukaryota > Metazoa > Chordata > Actinopteri > Cypriniformes > Xenocyprididae > Opsariichthys > Opsariichthys bidens. The sequence continues at coordinate 8,654,215 of CM074301.1, read as the reverse complement.
TTCCAAAAAAAGTTTTTTTTTTTTCAAGTGACCCATTCTGAGACGTGAACGCTTGCGAAAGACTCAATTATTTTCTTTTTGCTTTGAATGATTCATTTGTGAATTTGACTGATCCTATTCAAGATTTCTTCAGATTGCAGAAGTTAACAACTGATTTAGTAATCCTGTCGGAGCGAGTCTCAAGTCAATGAATCACTGAATAGACAAGTGAATCCTCGAGATTGAGGGCACTGACTCCTAATAATAATGCCAGACTGAGGTTGAATTTTAACTATCATGTGACAGGGACATTAGACCCTTCTCTCTTTATTTTGAGCATGTGGATGGAGTAAGAAGAAGAAGAAAAAAAAGGAGGAAGTACACTGTTGAACCATTACTCAATTTTTTAAAATGGCGATAAAAAAAGTAGAGTATGAATGAACTGTTTTTTGACTAATGTCATGACCATATACTGGAGGCATCACAAGTAACAGCAAGGAGAGGGAGGACTTGAAACTCATCCACCCATACAACACACCCCAACTCAGCTGTTTGAAGTCTGAATAGACCCCACAGCATCCTCAAATGTAGTCTGTTCAGTGATTCATATCACTTGGCCAGCTTCACTCTCAGCTGTGGCTGCACATTTAATTAGCAATGAAGGAATGAAACACTTTTATGAAGAGGCTGAGAAAACACATGAGTATTTTAGTTGTTGAGCTCTGTGATTAGGTGGGTGAGCATGCAGAAGAACTCGTAGTTACCCATCTTGACTTAATTAAAAATGTCAGTGTTAAATGTCAAACAGCGTCAGTTTCACAGTTTTGTAATCATAGATGTGAGCACATTGGAGAGTTGGGTTATTCTCAGGAAACAGTATGTGACGAAGCTTTTTTTTTTCCCCCTTTGGAAAAGGATGAACTTTAAAAAAATCATATCCTTCCACAAAATAATGGGACTTAACTGCCATAATCATGTATGGTGGAAATATTCAGATTAGCGGTCAACGAACAAAATTGAAGCTCAGTAAGCTACAAAAACAGTCATCTTACAAACCAATCACCAGAAAAAATCACAGTGAAGCAGACTTGAGTGACATTGATTTTCACTCAGCTGTAAGATGTGCGGGTATCTTTCTATTCAAGAGACTCACTTGGTTGTTGTGACCAGTGATCTCCCAGCTGTGAATAAAACTTCATTCCTGCAAAGAGCAACTTGGGAGTCGTGTCAGGTATATGCTGAGGAACAGAAGTACTACAGATTCTACACTCTCAAAAGACCACAGCAGGGACAGTGAGAGTGTTGGAAGACTGTAAAGTTGCCCTCGGGGTGAGGCTGTAATATTCTAAGAGAGTGTATAGATGCTGAGAGAGTGAGAGCTTCTCGACAGGACGCCGTCACCTTACCTCGAAGTATTGAATTGTATCAGAAGTAACATGTTCAAAAAGGGAATTACCTCGAGATTCTGTAGTATTGTATTGTATTATATTCGGGACGGGATTTACCCCGAAGGTACTGTAGTATTGTATTGGTATTAGTATAGTATTGTATTAAAATATATTAACAATTGGAAGTTGTTCGAATTATCCATGGTGAACTGTCATGACATACTGTAAAGGAAACTTATTTATTTAAAAAAAAAAAAAGAATGAATATCAAATACAATAAAATAAACAGAGTATCTATTTACACTAAGTGCAAATTGCATCCCTTGATGGCAAAAGCTATTTACACTAGCTCCGCCCACCAAATGTCTGGTTGGACCGCTCCACTTTTAAAAAATGCCTCCAGTGGCACAGCAGCTGTGAGCAAGCCTAATACATCTAGCTTTTAGCATGATCGACGCAGGTTCGAATCCACCTTTTGGCAAACTCACATGTATTTTCAAAAAAAATTAACGTAATGTTGAAAAAGTGGAAATAAACCTGCGAATGAGTGTTTAATAATATTAAAAGTATTTATTGGGTAGGGTTAGGGGAAGGTGCAGGAAGGGTTTTTATAGTTTTTATTTATTATTTTATTATATATTTTTATTTATGGATCCAATACGCAAAGATGCAAGATATATTTAGATGAAAACCAATCAGTTGACATTTTATTTCACTATTTCTTTACCCATTACTAAGTTTAGTGTCCTATTAATTATTTTAGTAGTAAGTCATGAGGATAGTTTTCTGACAATAGCCGGGGTAAAAGCGGAGAGTGAGACAAGAGATACCTTAATATGCTGAGCACACTGGTGGTTTGTCCACTAATGATATGGATGCACTCTCCCTCATCTCTTTTATTGTCTCAAAGGTACACTTTGCTTTTGCTGGAGGAGCGCAGTAGTGTCATCAAAATATCTGGCAAATTATCAAAAGCATTTTACATAAGAGTGCTCTGTAAAGGGGATTTCCCAAGAGCAAAGCTATATACTTATGATCTTTACAACCACAGAGGGAAGACTTTATGCTGCATGCGTCTGAAATCGTACACTGTATAGTATGCGAAAAACAGTTCAGCAAAAGAGTAGAATTTCTGAATAAATAGCATTCAAAAAATGGTTGCACTTTGTTTTACAGTACATACATGAACTTTTATTGTACTTACAGTGTGCTTATCAAAAAAGTACTAATATTAGGTAACTACATGGGTTAAGATAAGGTTTAGGGAGATTCAGGAGAGGTACCTAGTTATTACCTAGATATTTTTTGCAAAACAGGACTGTAAAATAAAGTGCAACAGTAGGCAAAAGTCCCCGGATAACCTGCTACTTCCGTTGAGATTCCAAAGTACGCATTCGATGGACACTATACTATCCCATGAGGCCATGGGAGAGGATTTATGAATGGAAGTAAAGCGACGCAACTGACACTGGTAGTTCACGCGTGACAGTAACAACATTGCGAATGTAGTAAGTGCGAATTTCATTCATATATCCATATTTATACTATCATCGCAAAGTAAATTCAAATTCAAATGTAATAGCCCACCTAGTCAAGACAGCATGCGATTTCAGACACTGCGCTTGTCTTCAAGGGAGAAATCCGTCTGATTACTGGCCACAGTGACAGGAGTATTGCCATCGCGTCATTGTTTTCCCACTTCTCTCTGCACCTGAACACGCGGCAATATGCGGCTGACAGTTAAGCTAAGCTGTGAGCGTGGCACGGATCCAGTTTCCTGACAAATCAAACCCATTTGACAGCTAGTAAGTCACACAGATTGAGTCTGTGTGAGAACGACAGAAGACCTTGGAGAGGTTATTCCCCCTGCTTTTCTGTATTCAGAAGTCTGTTTAATCTACCCCACCTTTGAGGACACAAAGTGAGCCAAAAGAACTCTTCAAAAGCCACAGTGTTTCCACCGGGGTCCCTGAAGGCCAGACGGCCATTTGTAGTGTGAACGTGGCGCGTGAAGGGAGAGCTGCGTGTGAATTAATGAGGGGCCGACAGCGAGATCGCGCATACAGAGAGGCCCTGTAAGAGAGCGCTCGTCTCTGGATCTGCACTAGACAACAGCGTCCTTGAGAGACGCTCAACAGTCAGCTCCCACCATTGCCATTTCCTGCTCCCTGCTTGCTGTCTGTATGAATAAATCATGGGTTTGGACTGGAGTACGCATTCACAGATTATCAGTCTGTTGCACAGGGTTTGATGTGCACCTTCATCTCGGCCGCTTCAATTTCTTCTCCTGCCTGGACATTCATCAGAGAGAGAGTCTCTGTTCTTTAATCACACGGCAGAGCATTTCATGGTCATTTCTGCTCACGCTTGACTAAACAACTTTTATTTGCCGTGTATATTTTCAATTTCAGATTTGTCTTGGTTGCTGTGTGTTCACAAACAGCCTGATGTCACCAAAACAATCTCATGAGGAAATGTAATGGCGATTTCGTGTGATTTACGTACGGTGTGATACATTATTCTATCTTTTAACCCTCTGATGCATGGCCAATAGAGGATAGTGTTTTTTTTTTTTGTTTTTTTTTTTAAAGATTCTTAATCATTCATAGTGTGATCCATCTAGAACACTGTGAGGGACCTTTGACCCTATATATCTATATGTTTTTATGATAACATAAATAAAACAGTACATCTGGAATATTTACCATTATCTTCGGTCGATTTGGACAGATGACTCTCTCAAAATCCTTTTGGAAAAGAGAGAGAGAAATTGGGAATGATTATGCACTTGTTTTGAAGATAAATGAAACACTGATCTTTCTCTGTGATATAATAATTCACGCATCAGTTGATTAAATGAGAACAGTATTGTCAATTCACTTTTCTTTAATATCAGTCTCTGTAACTTGTGAGAAAAGGAAATTTCACACATCTATAATTCACCATGACTGAAAAAAAAAACAACGAAGTACTTCTGAAAGACAAATTGGATTCCTGCATGTACAAAATCAGGGTATTAATATTTAAAACACAGTTACAGCTAAGTGACGTAATAAAAGCATAAATAAAAACACCTAAATCTTTACTCCAAACCCTGAAAATGCAGCAAAAATGCTTAAAATGTCATAACTTTTACAGATTTTGCCTCAAGCATTTTATTCTTGGTAAAAGTAGATACTGTATAAAAAGAAAACTTTATCAAAGTGAAAACATTCGTAAATAAAAGATGTTAATATTCAAACTAACTATTTATATATATATATATATATATATATATATATATACAATTAAAAAGCAGTGCAGTGACTGAACTATAGTGCTTTCAATTGAGCAAATATTTCCCAAATAAGATTAAGCAGAAAATTCCCTCTGAGGAACAAATTAGCATCACAATGATCTTTTAATCATTTTTCTATTCCCACCCCCTGAATTCACAGATGTATTTTAATCACCATTTGTGCGATTAATGTAATTGAACTTTTTCATATCCCAGAGCCTTGTACACATTCACAAACATGACATTTACTCACTATAATAGAACAGCAGTAGAAACGGTGTGCTGACCCAGTTTGACTCGCAGCGATTCAAACCTTTTCCACTGAGGAACCTGAGGTCAGACATAATAGAGCCATTTAGGAGCAGTTTTGACTGTTCATTGGGAAATCTCTAAAGAGGTTGTGCTCTGATGCACAGGAAAGCATTCGATGACAGAAATCTTTTACGAGAGCACTGCGCTCTGGGAGACTGCTTTGCAAATGGCCTGGAAAAGGGCACCAAAGGGCATTGAAGACACAAGCGTAAATGTTCAAATCCTAGCAGAGAGCTATTCTTTGGTTTTTAACTATGGATAAATATTTAAACATATACAGCTGAAAGTCAAAATGAAACCAGTTTATAATATATATGATGTACTTGATCTACCTATCTATGTATATGTACATGTATGGAAGTATACAAAACACAATTTTGATATCAAAATAAAACTAAAATAAAAAATGTACAAACACACACACACACACCACTTTTCAGTTATGCACAAGTATATATACATACATATATTTATGTTGACATTACCTACAATAACCATTTTATAGGCATTATTGGAGGAGACGGGTTAAAATATGAGAGCTTCTTGATCGTCCGAACAAATTTTGATTATGAAGTATTATTTTTAACATTTTTTCCCTCCAAATAAAGTGTGCTGATTCATTATTCATGATAAGAGAAGGAACATGTTTTAAGAAAGTAAAACTTTGACTTCATGTTGAATTGATTCATCTCTGGACTGTACGAGGGAACTGCACTTTTCCAAAATTGTTTTGAAAAACATCTTTCTTTTGGATAAACACAGCAGTGTGTACTGTACAGCCTCCAATGGATTTGATTATTAGCGCACACAGAAGCAGGATGAAATGTTTCCCTGCAGTCTATCTTGCTTTCATGTGGCATTTGTACTTGGTTAAACGTTCTGTTGGGTGCTTGTGCATCTTTGTATGCTGTGGCACAGTTGAGATAAGCGTTGGGCTGTGATGGAGTTGAGCTGCGGGGTGGTAGGCTGCCAGTGCGCCACAGCGGAGGGCCCAGCATGCCAGTGCTGCTCCCTCCCGTATGCCTAACTGGAGCCAGTCACTGTGGGTCATTGGCGACTAATCTGTCACTGAGGGCATCTGGCTCCTGCCGCAGAGAAGCACATCAGCAGATGGCTCTCTCTATGAACTGGCAGTAACAGAGAGAGGAGAAGCAAAAACGGGGAGGGAGAGAGCGATTGGGTGGGCGTACATTTTTTCCCCAAATACAAAAAGACAAAATACGGCGATGATATCCGTGTATACCGCAAACAATCATGAATTCATACAGCTGATCGCCACTTAATTTAATGATCAATTAATCATTAAGTTACATTTTGTTTGAAAATATATTTTAAATAAATTTATTTAAGTTTATGTTTTAGTCAATTTCATTTGTTTAATACTATTTATTTATTACCAAAAATACAGGTTTAACTAACTTTGGTGATCACAATTTAGAATTTTGGGGCAGCACCTGGAATAGCCAACCAGATTTTAGCACACACTCCCCTGCGTTAGAGCAATTCTCCGTATAAAATTGTTCCTCGTATCTATTTAAAACATGCATAAATGACGTGCTTTTTCCAATGATAAACAAGCAGATCCATCAGAAATCAGTGACATTGATGTTCTGCCAAAATGACAGTGAAAAGATCACGGTCAGGCCTGAAGGCTTTGGCGATAGTTCACAGTAAGCGAGTCTTTTACTGCACAGAAGGATAAGTGTGTATTGCTGAACATTCATCCCTCGCTGTGGGAGACTGATTACGATGGCTTACAAGGTGAGAAGTTTTTATTTGATTTAGCAGATATGCGTTGCTCTGTTTTGTTCTGTGTATATCTAATACCATCTGCTCCTCTGTTCAACTGTATTTAAATGCAAATGAACACAAACGCAAGGGCAGTTCACCCAGCATGTGTTCTGCAAACTTCTTCTTAAACATTTTTAAAGTGCATTTTATTTGTGTACGCAGTTTTATGACCTCATATTAAAGGGATAGTTCACACAAAATGTACTCACCGTCCTTTTTGAAACCTCTATTAGCCTATCTGATGTAATTGACGTCAAACCTGGTGTATTGCATCTTGGTTAAAAGCATCCCTGTGTTCCTGGAAGAAACAGAGTCATATGGGAATGGAAGAGCATGAGAGTGAGTAAATGATGGGAGTGATACAATATATTTGTACTTGTATAAAAAAATAAAAAATAAATAACCTTCAAAAAAGTAGTCTTGTGAAAAAGTTTACCCTATTGAAATCCATGGTTTTTCCTTTTTTGCCTAGTTTTTGTTAAATAAATAATGACAATATCATGTGTTGTTGTTAATCAGAGGTTTTATTTCCAAAATTTTAAGACCTGCCAAGGACCAGATGATTTTTTATTGTCCTGATATGGAAAACCATGGAATTCAATAGGGTGTCCCAACTTTTTCATGACTATGACATAATATATACATTGTGTGTGTGTATATATATATATATATATATATATATATATATATATATATATATATATATATATATATATACACACACACACACACACACACACACACATATATATATATATAGAAAAAGTGATTATCACGTTTTATATTTATTTATTAATAATATATTAATAATATTGAATAAAATAGATATTTTATATTTTCATATATATAATGTAATATACTAAAAACATATATATTTAATAATTAATATTATTATATAACTGTATGTAATATTAATAATTAACAATATTGTTTTTTCATTATATGCATATGTAATTTAATATAAATAATTATATATAATTATTATATATAATTATATATAATTGTTTACATTGTTATTATACTATACATGTATAATAGGTTGAAATAAATTTTATATATAATATAATATAATATAATATAATACAATATACCACAGAGCAATGGAAGAAGGTGGCCTGGTCTGATAAATCACGTTTTCTTTTACATCCCGTGCATGGACGGATGCCTATGCATCTCTTACCTGGGGAACACATGGCACCAGGATGCACCATGGGAAGAAGGCAAGCCGACAGAGGCAGTGTGATGCTTTGGGCAATGTTCTGCTGGGAAACCTTGGGTCCTGCCATCCATGTGGATGTTACTTTGACACTACCTAAGCATTGTTGCAGACCTTGTAAATCCTTTCATGGCAATGGTATTCCCTGGTGGCTGTGGCCTCTTTCAGCAGGATAATGCTCCTGCCACAAAGCAAAAATGGTTCAGGAATGCTTTGAGGTGCACAATTAGGAACGGGGTCATAATGTTATGCCTGATTGGTGTGTGTATATGTATATACATATATATATATATATATATATATATATATATATATATATATATATATACATACTATATATACTTTTTAAAAAGTGAAAAACACTTGATTTATTTATCACCCACACTCTCATATGTGCACATACTTTCACACAGTGACCAAGGTGAGCGTAAAATTGTGTGACCGCTTTGAGGTTCATATTGATGCAAGTGTGAAGTTAAAAATAAGTGACAGAACTGTCAACAGCTCAGTCTTACAGTGTGAAGCCTGGAGACCCAACTAGACAAAGTTTTACAGATTCCGACTGACTTCCTACTGACATGCACCCATCAACACCACACATCTAAACATATGAAGAGTTCCACAGCAAAAGCCTCCAAAAGCCACCTCGGTAAAAAATGAGATAACAATACTGAGTGAATGCTCTCCACACATACGTTCATCAAATACCCACGTTCATCAGCCCAATACTTATGTATAGGTTTCTACCTAGGAGCCTGACAAAAATGCTAATTTTAAAGAAAAACGTCAGACGGACTTCAGAAGTCTTCGACACTCCCTGCATATTCTATATATTTATAAGTGAAAGCGCTTGTTATTTGGCATACTTCTCTGGAAATATATGCAGTTTGCACACCTGGAAAGGAGTACTCTTTTTTTTTTTTTTTTTTTTTTCACCCCGATATTAATTCTGCATATTTCTTCTTTCTAATGCACCTGCTGCATCAGATGGCCCATATACTTTTTCCAAGGCAGGAGAACTCTTTCTGTCTTTCAGCATTTCTCTCTCTCTCACCACCCTGACTATTGATTCATCTAACTCAGAGAGGGATTTATCATACTATGGTATGACTTTCCCATTTTCAAATCTCAAATCAGATCCCAGTACATCACACTGTTGTGACAGAAACTAAGAAAGAAGACATCTGTCACAAAGACAGATGACGCAGATGCTTTACCCTTTACATTTTGGTAGGAAAGATTAGAAAACATCATTCATTTAGCACAAGAGAGGATATCTGAGAAAATATTTGACAGCTCAGATCACCGTAGATTCCTTATACACAATGGCAAAGCAATCTGGAAATATCAATAGAGCACAAACTCTGAATTATGTTTCTCTCTCTGGTGCAAATTATATATAAGGCATGTTGCAAATTTAACAAAACAAGTAATTTCTGTAAAAGCCACATACAGAGCAGACAGATATTTTTATTGTTAGCATTAACATCTGTAACATTTAGAGGAGGAGAAAAAAAAATCTGCTTTGGTAACACATAATACAGACGGATGTCAGCACACGCGCACACGTCTGTCAAACAGTTTCAACGTGCAATCACAGCACAAAAACAAAACAAAACCTCGATTTGGTGATCACTATGATGTATTAGCTTCATTTTGAATCATGTCAAAAGAATGAAAAAGAACAAACAGGTCGAAGGAAGCAAAAAAAAGTGAGCTAGAAAAAAAAAAAAAAACAGCATTAATATTAGTACTGGTCTGTAACAAATGGAGTTTTTCATTGCTGTCCAAAAATTGCATTCACACTGCATTTTTATGCATTTCAAAGTGCCGTTATCTTGCATTTCCATATGTATTCTTACTGCTTACAGCGTTCTCGCTTAATGTACAGAATTCACAGAATGTTTTGCACATCGTCAGCTTTGCACGACTGCGTACCAGAACGGCAACTCATAAAAATGGGTCACATACACCCTCATCTAGAAATGATCCTCAAAAAATAATCACTAATGTTTATTTCACACAAATAACCCACCAAAAACCCTATTATACAAATAACCCTTAAAATAAACATTGTAATCAAACTTTCAGATAATTGTCAGTTTGTTTCACAAATCCACCTTTTATAAAAAATAATCTTGTGAAACAGACTTGTGGCTCTGAAAGCTTGTGTTTATGCACTTACAGATTATATGACTGTTTCTGAGGAATACTCCATTGCTATTTTATTTTCAAGCATACATCATACATCATATATATATATATATATAAAATGTACCTACCCCAATCTTTTGAATGGTACTGTACATTTATTTGAAGCCATTTTTTATGATATATATATATATATATATATAATAAAAAAATGGCTTCAAATATATGTACAGTACCATTCAAAAGATTGGGGTAGGTACATTTTTAAGTATTTTTTTTTATTAAAATCAAAAGGTGTATTTGTTAACATTATTTAATGCACTAACATGAACAAACATTAACTAACATTAACAAAGGCTGTTATGTGCAGTAAAAATATTTTGTTCATTGTTACTTCATATTATCTAATGCATTACCTACTGTTAACAAATGAGACCCAATTGTAAAGTGTCACTTTTGATCTATTTAATGCATCTCTGTGAAATTAAAGTATAAAAGACCTACCGCCCTCAAACCTTTGTATAGCAGTATAACATTTTTTTTTTTACATTACAGAATCTTAACAAGAAATTACTGAATATATGTACAAAACATGGCAAACGAAACTGATCAGTAAAAACTTACTAAAACACTAAAACAGGCAGAAAAGCTTTGAAGAAGTCATAAAAATATCTACGTCATTCAAATCTGCTTTGGGGCTCAAAATCTCCTATAATAGAAAGAAACCATCGATTTCCTCGTCTGATGTGAATGTTGCTGCATTAGTAAACGCGGATCAGCTGATTAGAACAGTCACAGCCCCACTTGGGACCCCTCCTTATTCAAGTCTTGAGGAGACATCAGCCTGCTAATTTCCTGTCCCTTTGATGCCAATCAAATTTAAATATTGATTACAAAACCTAACAACCAGAATTAAAATGAAATGAAACCGAAAACATATAAATGCTACAACTAACTATAAATAAGTTGGCTTCAAGGCATCATTGCTTTACAATACATTATGGTTTATGAAAGCTTTTTGGCATTTAATTATTATAATTCTCTGTGTATTGGTAAACAGTACGACGAAGAGATTTCATGAGATGGGTGCTTGCAGCCAATTTCACATAACATGCCAAGGAAATTGCGTATTTAACATGAATGATTTGCTTATTTAAACCTGGAAATATACTGGCAAGGCTACAGAGAACTATTCTTGGACTGTTTTCAATTGCTAAGCAGTTTTACACGTTACACAACATCTGTTAAAATAGACAGAATGCTAAAATAGAACTTCAGAGCTTACATATAAATATTTGTTAAAGTGTCTTTAATGTAGACTATTGCATTTTAATTTTAAAGGGGTCATATGATACATTTTTAACACTTTTCCCTGAGGTTCATTAATAATGGTAGTCAAGGTTTCTTACACCTCAGTGTCTTCTAATATTTTGAAAATTATCATAAAACAAATCCAGCTGAAATGAGCTGCGTGAACCGACTGATGCGATCAGGGTTACTTTATAGAAATAAATTTTACTTTCGACAACTGCAATAGTGCAGTATTCATTGTAAATCATTTATCTGTGCACATCATTATTCGTTTTTTTAAATTCACGTGCCCTTGTAATCTTTAATTCAAATAACTTTAGCGATATCGCTTCTCTGATAACATGTTTACTGGCATGAGGGCGGGAACACCTGTCACTCACGTGAGATCGACCAATAGAAAACCACAACTATCCAACAATTTAATCAATTCACGCCCTACATTTTTTCTTGTTCGAAAAGTAGATTCACTTGAATAGAAATAGAAAAGACTGTCGCAACTTCCGTTCCATGGTGACTTTAAACGTGCAACAATAAAAATTAATTATTGATGTGTAAATGTGGACGTGTTAACTGTATTTGGAATTACACTTTATTTTAAGGTGTCCGTTTTACAGTGTATTAATACATTTAAGTATTCAGTAATAATAATTAACTACTTGTACTTACTGTAGGGTTAGAGTTAGGATGAGGGTTTGGTTAATTGCATGTAATTATGCATAATTTATAGTTATTAATACAGTAACTACATGTAACGTGTAACAACAACACTGTAAAATAAAGTGTTATCGGAATTTTAAAAGCAGAATTACTTCAGAATAGGTGTGTAACGGTACATAGGTGTGTCAGACGACGAATACAGTCAGTCACAGGAGAGTCGTACTCCAATCCAGAAGAGGGCGCGTGTGGTAATGCAATGCTGTTTGCTAACTGCCACAACCGGAAAAAGCACAAATGAAATAGAAAAGACGATCTATGGATATCCATAGATGTTTATTTGTGATCTCTCAACCAGTGTTTCAACTGTGGAAAGACATCTATAAAACAGCTGGAGAATAACATCTCGCGCAGCATTACATTTACATCAGGCAAGTCATTTACTGTCCACAGCATGTTAGTTCACTGGAGAAATGAAGTCTAGACGGGAGAATTTCACTAAATATATGCACTATATTAGCTTATATATTCATTATATCTACTTTACCTGTTAGTAATGTCTTAATTATATATGTTTAAATAAATTTGCCATGAAATCAAGTTATGACAGTAACTGTGTAAATGATGTTAATGAAGTTAAGAAGTGCCTTATGTGCAATTTACATGTTTTTTTCTTTTATATGAGTGTTGATTATTATGTATAAAAATAGATAGAACTTAATTTACTGGTTTGGGCTCTGTTTTTAATCATAACCTTTAATATTATAGCAATGTGCAAAAAAGAGCTCCCTGTATATACATTACAGCATTAGCTGAGATAGATTAAGAAAATGTTAATTATAATTGAATTTATTTAAAGAGAGAGACACACAAATTGTTCAATAAACCAATGTTTAATGAAAAAGAAGAAAAAAGATGCAATTTTATTTTTAGTTTTCTCCCTCCTGTTGTACCGAACCGAGACTTCATGTACCGAACCGTCATGTTTGTGTTCCGTTACACCCCTACTTCTGAATGTTCAAGATTTAGATGCTCTTTTTGGATAGAGGAGGAAGCTATGAAGCTCTATTACTGTATTTCAAAAGATCAAGGAAAACGATATGACCCCTTTAAAATTCAGCAACATATAGGCCTATCCCTTAAACAGGGCTTCATGTGCTTACTGTACTTGTACATGTCCATGATTCTTACAAGAGTAAGAAAAGTATCACTATAAACAATCTGTGCTACACTTGTTGTCCAACCATGGGAAGGAACTGGTAGCGAATGTGTCCTTGTTAAAGTAAAATATCAGAAACAGACAGGCTCATCAGTTTCACCTCACCAAAATATGAGAGCACATTTACATCCTGGACTGAAGAAGCTAAATTACCAATTGGGTCCATGTGCGTGTTTCCTACTTGTTCTAGCAGTATCATCCCTTTCTCCAGCTGGTCACTTTCAATATCCATTCTTAGTTTTTTCCCCCCAGAAAGGTCATGCATGCAACATGACATGATTGTCAGTGAGGGGCGTGTCGTAGTTCTATATTCCAAAACACGCCCACTTATCAACTCTCTTTTCTTTTTACGCAATCCGTGACCTCCGTCACCTCTGATTCCACTGTATTGGTGCTGGTTTGGCCTGACTGTATGAGCTCAACCATTGTAATAGGCCACAAGAGAGACAACAGGTCTGTTGGTGCCCTGACCCACAGCAGGAGAGGGTTTCTCACCCTCCGAGGAACTTTTCTGTCCGCCGCTGTTTGGGGCACAGGTAGTAGGATGGCCAGCCGAGGCCACCGCGAAGGTCACATTCTGGCCATTGGCCCGTCGCACTGTCCTGAGAGTTTTGGTGACTTTGGAGGAGTTTTTAAAGCTGGAGCCTCTTTCTGGGGTGGAGCACATGATGAGTGCATGGAAACATCTGCAAAACTGACAAACAAAAACAGATTGAGAGAGCAGGGATTACATTTATAATCCTTAAAGGGAATGGCTCACACAAAAAAGAACATTTTGCCATTATTTACTCACCCTCATGTCGTTCCAAACTTAGGATTTTCTTTCTTCTGTGGAAACACAAAAGAAGATATCTTGGAAAATGTCTTAAAGGATTAGTTCACTTCTGAATTAAAATTTCCAGATAATTTACTCACTCCACATGTCATTCAAGATGGTCATGTCTTTTTTTCTTCAGTCAAAAAGAAATTAAGGTTTTTGAGGAAAAAAAACGGGGTTTTCTAAGTATTGTGGTCTTCAGTGGGGTTCAATGGGTGGAAGGTCCAAATTGCAGTTTCATGCAGGTTCAAATCGCTCGACAAGATCACAGATGAGGAATAAGGGTCTTATCTAGCGAAACAATCAATCATTTTATAAAAAAATTAAAATAAAAATTAAATTATATACGTTTGAACCACAAACACTCATCTTGCACTTGCTCTCTTTCTTCTTGTAGAATTCCAGCCGTGTAGATGCTGCTAAGTGTATTACTGCCCTCCACAGGTCAAACTAATTCTTATATTCTTGACAATTTAGTTCAAACTTTGACCTACGGAGGGCAGTAATACAGTTAGCAGCATCTACACTGCCGGAATTCTACAAGAAGAAGAAGAAGAAGAAGAAGAGATAGTGCAAGACAACCCGTTGTGGTTAAAAAGTATATATATATATATATATATATATATTTTTATATATATTTTTGAAAATGACGTTTTGCTAGATAAGACCCTTAATCCTCATGTGGGATCATGTTTAGTGCTTTGAAGCTGCATAGAAACTACAATTTGGACCTTCCACCCATTGACCCATGAAGTCCACTATACAAAGAAAACCCTTGGAATGTTTTCCTCAAAACCCTTAATTTCTATTCAACTGAAGAAAGAAAGACATAAACATCTTGGATGACATGAGGGTGAGTACATTATCACAATTTTAATTTAGAAATGAACTAATCCTTTAACGCCTGTTCACACTAAGAACGATCAGTATATTAACATCCAAACCAAAGGACAATAAGATTCTGTTATAAGCGTGCGCTGCAGTTTTTTTCGTCCCCTGCTTTAAGTCCTTGAGCTCTTTAAAGTTGAGTGGATTCTGATTCCAGTGATATTGTTATTCTGTCAGTATCATTATAGTTCTGGTATTGACTTCCCTATTCTCATATAGAGATAAGAATTACAGTTTTCATTATAGTTATTGTCCTTGGTGAGAACAGGCATTTAGTGTTTTTTATCCATCCAATGAAAGTCAATGTGATCCAGTGTTGTTTTGGACCCCAATGACTTTCATTGTATGGGCAAAAACCACTGAAATTTTCTTCATATATCTTTTGTGATCTTAAAAACTAATTTTAGTTCTCATTATAGTTGTTGTCCTTGGCGTGAACAGGCCTTTAGTTTTGTTTTTGTCTATACAGTGAAAGTCAATGGAGTCCAATGTTGTTTGGACCCCAATGACTTTCATTGTATGGGGAAAAAAAGCTGAAGTTTTCTTCAAATGATCATTTCTTGCGGTCCACAGAAGAAAGAATGTCAAACAGTTTTGGAACAACATGAGTTTCCTCTTTAAGAGAAGGAGGTGCACATTACCAGTCAAAAGACAAATGAGACAATGCCTTAATTTTCACTTGATTGCACAGCTCAGCTCATTTCTGCCTTTCTCGGCTGGATTTGCAAGTGTACAGACAGCAGGAATAATAAAATACCAGCCAAACGTGGGAATCATCAGCCCTGGAACAATAGCA
Organism: Opsariichthys bidens; assembly: GCA_037194245.1. Lineage (NCBI taxonomy): Eukaryota > Metazoa > Chordata > Actinopteri > Cypriniformes > Xenocyprididae > Opsariichthys > Opsariichthys bidens. Next base: position 8,638,416 of record CM074301.1, on the reverse strand, counting down.
GAGGCTCTGTCTCCTCTAATGTGGACAGGCTTGTTTGCAAATTGAAAGCTCTCTGAGCACAAAATTCATTAACAGAGGCAGGACCTCTCAGCAGGAGTGTAGGCAGTGATTGTCTGAGAGTGATGGAGATGCCTGCTTGAAGGTGCCAATCCCTCGCTGAGCGTCTGTGTATATACCTCTACATTTCCCACATTCGGATCACACACTCAGAGGAAACAGCTTGCAGGCTTTGACCATCAGGTCGCCGCAGATGGAAGCAAAGTGGGCTGATTTAAGCTGAGAGAAATAACAACTCACAGCGCAAAGAATACTCAAAAAAACTCAAAGGAATGTATTATGGTACAAAGCTAGAGCTGTGTTCTTACGCTGCACTTTTCATTATAGATAAAGGTTTATTGTAATTAATCATAACTGTCTGCGAAGGTCTCCTAGGAGAGAAACAAATTTTCCAAGAGAAGGTGTTTTGTCGATATGTATGAGAGATTTACCACATCCTCACAAAACAACCTTCACCAATAAATTGACAAATTCAGCCAAAACTTTAAAGAGAGTTTTATGAATACTGAAATGCTGAGGTGCAAGTATTGGTCACAAAGGTTCAGCAATTCCATTTCTGTAACAGAAACACGTATTTTAACTTGAAACAATGACAAAGTAAAATATTTTGCTCCAAGGGAACCATTTTGCAGAATAAAATGAGGAAATGTTTGTGTGGCCATGGCTCTATACCACCTTCAGATTGCAAAAAGATTTCATGCAAGTGTTGAGTAGATGAATGGCTAGTCATGAATTGTTCCCTCAGAAGGAGAGTGTAACTAATCTGCCCTTTAAAATCCTCCTTGTTTCTGGAACCATGGCTTTTGAAAAACATTGAACATCTAGGATTCAAAAATCGAATTGTAACCTGGAAATAAACAGTTTAAGGCGTTTGACAAACACAAACATAATGACACAAAATGAACAACAAATATGTAATTGTGAAGCATATATATATATATATATATATATATATATATATATATATATATATATATATATATATATATATATATATATATATATATATTTACACAATTGTACAATATATATTACTATAAAAACTTTTTTGTGACCTAGAAATACTTAAGAACATATTTCTGGTAAAATAAACCTTTACACTAGTTTGGTCACACTTTAGATAAGGGTCCAACTCTCACTATTTACTATGACTTTTGCCTCACTAAACTCCTAATTACTGCTTATTAATTGTTAGTAAGGTAGTTGATAAGTTTATGAATTGGGTAGGATTGGGATGTAGAATATGGTCATGCAGAATAAGGCATTAATATGTGCTTTATAAGTACTAATAAACAGCCAATATCCTAGTAATATGCATGCTAATATGCTAGTTAATAGTGAGAATATGACCCTAAAGTGTTACCAAAAATGCATTAATGATAGAAGCATTGGAAGTAACCTTTAAAAAAGCTGTTCCAATGATTTTTCAGCACAGAGTTAAAGTATCATAATCCACAAAACAGAGCGAGATTTCACCCCTTGAGAAAACGTAGTGTACTTAGTATACTTCCATGTTCACTGTATACTTATAGTCTACTACATTTCCTCAGAAGATGCCAAACACTGCAGAACCATCATGTGTTGTCATTTTGGTCACTTTGTTTAGTATTATATGCCTGAAACGTTGCTGTATTGATACATAAATGCTTTTATGCTTTTGAAATAGAGTGACAACAAAAGAGATAGTCAGAGACAGACCACTGCAGGGGTTTAGATTAGGGTCAAGGGGTCACGGTTAATGGCAGACTGCAAATACACACTTTCCCCAAGACATCTAACTTCACTGAGCCTGTTAATGGCCATTCAGTGTTCTGTTAGCACTGATGGGAAGCAATCATGCATGACCATGGCACTCACTGATAGTCCTCCCAAAACGCTCTCCATGCCGTTACAATAAATCCACAGCTAGTCCAGCCATACATGTCCTCCACATACATGATGACCTATAATGTAATGAATCTGAAAATTGATCATGTTGCTGTCAGCCGTCGCAGGTGTGCAGCTCTGTAAGCTTTTTGGGGGGAAGCGCGCAGGTGAGGAATGCGATGTGTCTAAGGTGGGAGGAAAGAGTCTATAAATGGATTCAGATCCACACACTCATTACAGGGGCTGGCAGGAGGTCTGGTGAACCCCGCGGAGATGACGAAGGTGGCACAGAAGGTGGCTTTGCATCTGGACATGCTGTAAGACAGTTATCACAACTATCTGGCTGGGTCTTTCAACCGGAATCCGATTTAGCGCATATGGCACATTGATTTTACATGGCCGTTAACTGAATTTACAAGGATTATGACATTAGTTTTGTTGATTAGTCTGTGTAATTTCGTTCAAGAGTAAAGCAATGATCGTGGTTTAAAACAAATTAAACTCTATTGCCAGTATTTGTGGCAAAATGTTTATTACCAGAGAAAATTTTGACTCGTCCCATAGTTATATTAAGGCATCTATAATGGAAGTACATGGGGCTGTTAGATTGGATGGATCTCCACGTCAGAAATTTCAAATATATTAGATCAGACCAGGATGTCGAATCCCTGCCAGAAGATATCAGTCTTCTATCAGCCTGCGAGTTTGATTAAGAAACCAGGGAAGAGCAGAAGAGGAGATGAAGTGATGATAATAAAAAGCGCAGAGTTTTTAAAAAAAATAATCCTTGAGATGGGTGACCACGTTTAAATGAGCACCAATAATGTGATTATTTCTCATAATCAGAGTAAGGTCTTAATCACAGTAAAATGTTTACATGACATGAGCAGAACTCTTCACTGCAGTTTACATGCAATTTTCATTACTCTGATTATTCGCTAATAAGTAGGCTATGGTTATACCAAACTCAGATAGGCATACAGTATGCATGTTACTGGCCATTGTTTTAATCTTCTCACATCAAATTCAAAATACATTTTTATGGACGTATTGGATATTATTTGGCGCTGTGATGAACATTGCAATGTCGAGTTTGCCTCAGCTGCCGTCGCATTCTTCACACCGTCTGGATGATGATATACGGAGCAGAGATCGTGCAGGAAGTTGTCTTGACAGAGTTTAGCGATTTGGTGAAGAGAAAACTTCATAATAGCTAATGTCACAGAGTTCTTTCATGAAGTTGTGTGATAAGACACGGCATCCGTGTACGTCCATGGTCAGAGCGGGAATAATGCGGTTAAGGTGTTCACATGCCTGTATATTGCGATTAAATTCGGCATACACCACCTAGTTTAATGCGATTATGCGTACTACGATTACGAACTTAATCACATTACTTTAATCGAAGTATTGCGTTTACATGAGGTAAAGTTTAATCGTAACATTTCCAAGATCCCATTATAGTCACATTATGAGAGGCTATGGAAATACACTGAATGCTCAGATTTTGTCTGAATGTCTCAATGCTCAGACTTTGTCTGACCACTACAAATCCAACAAGCGTTATTATACCACAGCAAAAACAATGGAAAATTGTTGCCCTCACACCTGGGCTCACCACCACCCGGAGGCCTTAAGAAAACAGTAAATAGTGGGTGACATGCATCTAACATGTTTGATACTCCATGGCTGTGTTTCTGGGAGTGAATTACAGTGCAAAGCATGCCATTTCCTGTTGCCAGCAGGTGTCGCGATGACTAACTGAATATTGGCATATAGATGTCTTTAGGCCAGGACTCACACATGAGTAGTTTGGGGCAGATCAGACACTGGATACCTGAATTACAACAACTTCATATTTCATAGTGAAACATTGAATTTTGTCAGGCCACCACGGACACACCCCTCAGCGAAAACTCAAGATCTTTGCAAAGGCCTTTAGATTAGACGGACCAAATGACCTTGATCTAGGAGGAGTTCGTTAAAATACAATGTCTGGAAATGAAAATTTTGCAGAGAAGACTCAAAATACCTTCCTGTTGAGTTTTCAGATTTTGAAATGGGTACTTTTTCGTAGGTATTGGGCTCTTACATGTGTGTACCGAATTTCATACTTGTCCGTGAAATGTAGCGCAAAGGCGCTTCATTGAAATTTTGTAGGTGGCGATATCGAGCCATTTTGCCACGCTTAATTTTGAAACCCATATCAGACGTAAATTATCACCACTTCTGACGTGTGTGCAAAGTTTTATGGGTTTTCGAGCATGTTCACGGTGGATAAGTGCATGTTCTTTTGGCCGGGGTAGCCTGGTACAATCCAGATCAAAGAGGAGTGCTGGGTAGCAGACTTTTGAGCAGATGATGGTCTGGAGAGGAGATGATTAGCTCTCTGTGGGGCACTGACAAGATTGGGAGAGAAGGACAGAACTTCCTCGCCAATTATGCTACACCTGTTCACAGGTGGTCCGGAATAACTGGTCCCAGTGCTTGGATGAACTGCCTGTCTCTCTGGAAAGCTCTTACTTCAGATGTGGGCAGTTTTGTTGGTCTCATTGTCTCTTACATAGTGTGCAGTAATAGGTCTTTTTGCAGTCACTTTTCACTTTTACAGCAAAAAATTCTTAAATAAATACAAAATAAATAAAAAATAAGTTACTTATTTTTTTGTTTTGTTTTGCAGTAAAAGATCAAATTAGACAAAAAGATGGTGTTAGACAATCAGATTTTTTTTAGAGAACGACTTTGATTGCTTGCTCAAATAGTCTGGTTCACGGTTTGCTGTAAGTTAGTCCTTCGATGAGCTATCAGATTTCCTCTGAAACCCTCCACCTCCCCCAGCTCCACCTGCCTAGATCTGCTACAGGATCGATGTATGTGTTTTTATGCAGCAGCAGCATCTCTTACATGCTCACAGCAGAGTGTCTGTGTATCTATTAGCAGTAGCAAGTCCATACTTGATTTGCAGCAGCAGCAACAGCGTTGCAGACCAAGTTCGCCAAGATCAAAAACATTAATATCACCATATGAAATAACATGCTGAAACTATTGAACTAATTGAACTACCTATTGTCATCAATAAAATATAACTAAATCTCTGCAATGTGATCTACACACTACAAAACAAAGATCTGCCAATAAGAAAAATAAACTTATTTCAAGATATTTCCACTTATTATAATACACAGTTTTGCTTCTCAAGAAAATATATATTGTTTTAAGGATGCTTTAAGGAGTTTTTTTTTTTTTTTTACTGGAAATCAAGACAAAAATACTGAAAATTGCTGTGCATTTTTCATGTACTTGTGACTCTTATTGCCAATTAATGAACAAGGGAGGTTTTCAGCGTACTGATGCTTACCCTAAGCACACATTGTGCTCTTAATAAGGGAGAGAATGTGAAATGTGCCAGAAAATTCTTTGCGTCCCAGGAAAGAGGAAACGGTAAATGCAATTACCACACAGTATGACAGCTCCTGAACCCGAACGGTATAGCAGTACAGTTATTTACTCACTGGCTCAGGGACTTCGCAGCTCTCTCGCACTCCATAACTCACTCTTTTTTCCATACTCTTCCATTTTCTGCTGTCTTTCAATCTCCTCTGGTCATATCGACACATGCCGAGTAGATACTTGAATCTGTACAGCACTTTAAGTCTTCAACTCGCCTCAACTCACAGTTTCCATGGTTACGGGCTGGGAGGAATTGAAGACTGAAAATGACATACAGGTGACTGGTGTCTTCTTCGACAGTCAAAGTTTCTCCAAGTCTTCATCTCCGGTCTTATCACAAGCAATTGTTTGGAGCACAAGCTTAAACCCATACAGAGAGATATTACAAAAACTTTTCATACGTACACAAGTTCAGAAATAACAATAAAATGTGCATCTTGTATCAGTTTGATCATAGAAGAAGTGCTTCTTTGAATTAAAAGTTTTTTTTGAAAACTTTCTGCAGCTTTTGCTGCACATATTCAGCTACAATCCTTGATCATAGACAAACTACAGCACTGAAAGATTATATTCACACAAATGATTTGTGCATTCAGACTAGCATAACTATTTGCCATTTCGTTGTTTTGTCCAGACATAAACTAGAGTGAAAATACAAATGGAATACAAACCAGCCATCAAAGCTGCATTGGATGGATTTGAACAGCTTTACAGGAGAATGCACACTGTAAAATATGATCCAAAGATCAAGTAAATAACACTGAAAAAATAATGATTTACTTGATTACTGTAGTTTTTTTGCTTTCAGGAAAACAAGTAATGCATCTCAAAACAGAATTTCTATTACAAAATGCTTTGATTTTCTGACAAACTTAGCAGGTTAGTTGGATTAATGCATGTTTACTTCAAATAGAATGAAAAAATCAAAAAAATGGTTTTGTGAGTCAGTCCCATTTTCCAGATAGAATGATCAATATGGCTGTTTGCCAGATTAATTCACATCATTGTTGTTTTATCATGTGTAGTAACTTAAAATGTTCAGCTATTAAGTTTCATGCATCCACATGTTTTTTCAATAATTTAAGCCAAGCTCTCCACAACATTTACATTACTTAAAGAAATGTAAAGTACATAGGAACGTAACACTGAACAATTTAAAACCATGTAAATAAAAGGAAAAGTCAGCATAGAACTCTTTTCAAGTTGATTCACTCAAAAATATAAATTCTGTAATCATTTACTCACCCTCATGCCATTACAAACCTGTATGACTTTCTTTCTTCTGTGCAACTCAAAAGAAGATAATTTGAAGGATGTTGGTAATCAAACAGTCTTCCATTGTGGTATTTCTCAAAATATCTTAATTTATGTTCCATAGAAAAAATAAAGTCATACGGTTTGAAGTGACACAAGGATGAGTAAATGAAAGAATTCTCATTTTTAGGTGAACTATCCCTTTAAGAAATCTCAATATATAATTTAAATTTGTGGAAACTTGACCTTTTCAGTTCATTCAGCACATTTTCATAAAATAAGTAGCTAACTTCAGGTAATAAAAAACTCATGCAAACTGTTGCTTTCAGCTTTTTCCCTCAGCTAAATTTTTTATAATGCAGAGCAAGAGAGGAAAAAGATGAGCAGAAAGAGAGATTAGAGGTTATTAGCAGAATACAATCCAAAACCAGTAATAAAAAAAACTGAATACTTGTTCAGTTTCCTTGTCCTCTTCTTCTCCCCTATGAAAAACTGACCCTGAGAACATGATTTTAATATTACAGCTTAATGAAATTTTCAGATGGTAGAGTTTAAAATCATATGGTCTTTTTATGACAGCCTTGTAATTTTTCAATACATAACTCATTAAAGGTTATAATTTAATCTATAATAACTTGATAGAGGAACTGAGTGGATTCTTATTTTTATGGAGCTAGTTTAACCTAATAGATTAGTTTATACACCCCCCCCCCCCCCCACCTATGTTTTTCTTTCTTCAGTCGAAAAGAAATTAAGGTTTTTGAGGAAAACATTTCAGGGTTTTTCTCCAAATAGTGCACTTCAACAGTTACCAATGGGTTGTAGTTTCAGTGCAGCTTCAAAGGGCTCTACACAGCCGATCCCAGCCGAGATATATGACACTTATCTAGCCAAAACGATCTGCTATTTTCCAAAAATGTATATACTTTTTAACCACAAATGCTCACCTTGCACTAGCTCTGCAATGCTCCACACATTACGCAATCACGTTGGAAAGCTTACGCGTGACATAGGCGAAAGTACCAAATCTAGTGTCTACAAAGAGAACGTGCAAAAACTAAGTCAAACCTTTACGAAAAAGGTAAAATGAAGATGTCAGACAGTTTTGAAGTTTTTCACCCTACCACGTTACTTTCACCTACGTCATGCGCAACCTTTCCAAACGTAATTCATGGTGCATCATAAAGCAATGCACGACGAGCATTTGTGGTTAAAAAGTATATAAATTTGTAAAAAAAATAAAATTAAATAAATAAAATTAAGAAAATGACTGACTGTTTTGTTAGAGAAAACTGTTATTCCTCGTTTGGGATCGTGTAGAACTGCAATTTGGACCTTCAACCCATTGAAGTCCACTACTGTATATAGAGAAAAATCCTGGAATGTTTTCCTCAAAAACCTTCATTTATTTGCGAATGAAGAAAGATATAAACATCTTGGATGACATGGGGTCAGTAAATTATCAGTAAATCTTATTTCTGAGGTGAACTAATCCTTTAAGCAACCCAGACGTTCATACATTTTTGCCTGCTCACATGTTTTGGACAAAAATAAGTTCCCAAGCACAGTTCCTATATTTCACATTCGAAGGCAGTTTGGACTTACTAGAAGACTTTAACTAATTACTTTATTTGATCTGTGCTGTTAAATACTACTAAAATAAGGTGTTGATTATGTGCTTTTGGGAATGACACCCTAACTGCTGTCAGTGTGTTATTTTAAAGAAAATCTTTGTTAAAGACTAAATATAGATAAGAACAGAATGTGCTTATTACAAAAACGCAGAAATGACAAACGCATATAGAGAATTAAGGCATGCCTCGCATTAATTACAATGGATTAGCTTAGTAACTTAACAGCAAACAAATGATAAAGTGATACTTTTCTTAAGCTCCTTCACACCAAAGACAATAACTGTAACAATAAAGATAAAGAAGTAGTTCTTTTTTATATATATATATATATATATATATATATATATATATATATATATATATATATATATATTTAGCATTAAAGTGTTTTCTTTGTTTGCAATGACATTCATCTATTTTTAAGTGACTAAACTTACAAATACGAATAGTACATGCTGAACTTGGATGCAAATAAACTAATGCAAATATAACATCATGTAATAATAGTCATGTTCATATCATGGCCGTACAATGAAGATCCAACAAAAATAGCAGCCATGCACATGGACTGATTAGTAGCTTTTCTGTTACCCACCTGTTTGTTCATGAATATGTAGATGATGGGGTTTATGACGGTGCTGGTCTTGGCTAACAGAGAAGGAACAATGCTGGCCGCTGGTGTGACCAGGCCGGGCCGCCCAAATGTGGCTAACAGGGCCATAATCCCGTAGGGCAGCCAACATAGCAGGTAACACACCACCATGGTGACCACCATGAAGAGCACACGCTGCTCCCGTTTACGACTCACCACCGTATTAATCCGGCTCACCTTTGTCATTGCGATGCGTGAAGAGGAAAAAGAGGGGAAAGGAGACAAAGAAAAATAAAAGAGATGTGAGGAACATGACATTACACTGGGTAGCTGAGTTATTGCTTTTAAGGCAAAGTGATAAAACTGTACATGCAGACATTCACAGATTAGATGAACATTTAGCATATAACTTCAGGCCAGCTTGGCAGAAATGGATACAGCCGTGAATCGATCATTCTGGTCTGTAATAGACTCTTAAACACAACAATGTGGACAAAAGGCCCATTACACGTTGTAGAATTGCCTACGGAGCATGATGCACCATTTTCTCAGTGTCGTAGCACTTTGTCTGATAGCTGCTAAGTGCTCTTTTGGTGTAGGTGCCCAAGAGCTGAGACTTGCTACTTCGGTTGAACTTTAGTCCCTGAAGTTTGGTGCAGTGGTGCTCTGCAGTGCCATTCACTCTCAGATGTGGAGTAAAATCATTTTCCTTATCAGCGCTTTTGCCTTTACTTCCAGTAAAATATTTAAACCGTCCACCAGATACTTTTATAGTACTTTAAAGTGAAAATAAAAACAATTCTAATGTTACAAAAGATTTCTATTAAATAAAAGTTCCTTTGAACTTTCTATTAATCAAAGGATCCTGAAAAAAAAAGTATTTGCAAAAATATTAAGCAGCACAACTGTTTTCATCAGTGTTGATATGTAACTTTTCTTCGAATGATTTAAGTAGTTTTACTTAGAATAATGAAGTAAATTTAACTTTGTTTAGGATATTTACAAGAACTTTCATGCATTCATGGCAAGTCAGTAAAACGAACAAAGCTGGTAGGAAAAAGAGAGAAAGAATGTACTGGGAAGTAGCCCTGTTAAAATGTGAAGAATCCACCTCTAATTTAAGCCGCACTTCCTCACACATAACTTAATGATCAGAGTCATACAGAACTTTGAATTATATGCTATAGTTTAAATTACAACCTGAGCACATGTCTTCCTGATGGGCCTGTACTTCTGGAATGTAATGTAATGGCCAGAGCCCAAAGTAACATAATTGGGCTTTCACTAAGAGCTAATTAAGAGCAATGCAGTGGAACGCATGCAGCCCTTTCTTCACAGGCGGTCATCAATAGGCACCCTTGATTCCACCATCCACCTTGAGCAGAAGCCGCAACTTGACAAATTATTACTTAGCAGAATGTCAGATCAATGTCAAGTTGCTAATAGGCTCCCCATTGAGTTGTGTCAGTTTTTTGTTTTTTTCCGGTTACATTAAAAAGTCCTATACACACAGAAGGGCACCACACAGGGGTGCAGACTGTGAATAACACGGACTGCGAGGTGTGAAGGCTTATGGGGGTGTGAAGTCATGGTGGAGAACATCACCAGAGGCCACAGCCAGAGGCACATCTGTGGCCGCTCTACCAATTAAGAACTAGAGAAGACATGATGGCTGTGTGAGATGCAGCGCTGAGGTGGGTGGACAAAAAAAGGGCAGTTCGTACTCCCGCAAGTCATCCACAACTTCAACCCCAATTGTAGTGTGATTGGCAGGTGGAAATTTCATGGTCACATTAAACAGAGCATGCAAAGCAGAGCAGACTTAAAAACGGACAACCTCAGATGTGAATCACAATAGAAGACCGCAAGTTTCTCATGTCTCTGTGTAGGTGTGTGTCCGCTTTCCGTAATCCTCAGATGAATTCCAATAATTACAGCACACCTCCCGATGAAACATTATTGCTGGGGAATAGCAATTATAAGGGGTTATTTAAAAGTGCCGAAATGCTAAATGGATTAAACAAATAAACTGTGAAATAGGGAAAATTAGTCTAAGTAGGACAGAAAATATGCTTTGGGAACATTACAATAATCACATGGAGTGTGAAAGCAAAAGCTCAATCAACACTCAAACCCTTATTAGCATAAATAAATATATTTTTTTTAGCTCTCGAAAACAAGACATTGAGATTGAATAGATTAAAAACTAAAAAAAAACCCACCAAAATCTGATGACATTCAGAGCTGTCAAACTTCTAAAATGTGCCTGGAGAGACAAACTGCAACCGTCCACAAAGTTGCATCATTAGAGCGGGCGAGTACATGTAAATTCAGGAATGCGTTACACACCTAACCCCGATGTTGTGGTGTTGTTGTGGTAATGAGGCTCTCCCCTCAGGGTGCGTGTGAGCCCTGCAGTCAGAAGGTGGCAAACCCAGCAGGATGGAGCGCTGTGAAGGAGATGCTAATGCGTGTGGCATATCCTGTGTCTGTCAGAGCATGTTTGGTCAGGGAGGATCCCTCGGGTATGTGGGTAGGTGGACGTCAAACATTATGTTACTAAGAAGATTCTGAAAGCTGTGACCACAGCTGAGATCTGCAAAATAAACGTTTCTGGAGATCTCTCTGTGGTCTTCTCTCATCCTGATAAAACAACAGTCTCCCTTAGAAAAAGAAATGTCTGTCAGCACTCTGGGGAACATGGGTAAATCTTTCAGCTCTCCAGTGAACCTGATATTTTGCTGATGGGGTGGGTTAAATTCTAAAGGCTTAAGCAAGATGGTGATACTCCTTAAAAGTTCAGCATTACCGTAAAAGAATTGTGAATGCGAATTTTTGGTCTGTATCGAATGTAATACAATAAAAAGATAAACTTGTGGGCTGGACGGAAAAACAAACATTAACGCACCCCAGGTTGTTATTTTATGTTAAAGGTTCCTAGTTTTGGCTCCTAAGGTCAAAAAACACTTTCATTTCCTCATAATATACACTGCACAAAACCCCTTTTTGCAAAGATTCTCAAACGACTCATCCGAAGATTCCATCTTTCTAAACCCCCCCCTTTCCATGAGCCTGCTCTGCTCTGATTGGCCAGATGGCCCAGTCTGTTGTAATTGGTCTACCGCTTACAGTGGCTGTCGGAAATTAAACGTCCATTAACATAACTGAACTTCAGCTCAGGAGGCTTCCTAATGCTCAGTGATTGATTAATTACACACTGTAACGATGATGTCAATTTGATCATATCCAGGCCAACAAAGAAACATTGGAAGAACTAATTATTCATTCCGAAACTCCAAGGACGACTCGAGAGGGACGTTTCTCAGTGATATGCTACTCAGTCTGGCGTTCATCATGAGATGTTGCAACTGTAATTCCTCACCATCAGGATTAACAAGTGTATGTCCATCAACAAACCGATGTGTATATTTCTAATTTATTTCAGTGCACATGTGGGAACTGTATTATTTACTGTATCTATACAGTGCATCTGTTAGCCGAGTATCACTGATGTAACGTTAAAGTTTGTAAAACAAATCTTGCTCCGTCCTTTATCATTACTCAAAGTACTAAGAACAACAGACAATCTGTATTAATGGACACAATTTTAGGTAATAGTGAGTCACAGCTGATATTTTGAACACCTGGTGGAAAATATAATTATTCATAATTACAGGTTGTGATTCTGAGGAGCAAGTTGATCCAGATAATGTGGGTAATGTCCCATCTTTAATGGATAAGTGTTTTTGTAAATCCCATTTAGACCTCACAGAAATTTGAGAAGCAATTGTTATACTGCTGTTGTATTGCTGTGGTAATTTTGACCGCTGACTCTTCACATTCTCTTTCTTTGGAAGTGTTTACAAAGAAACACTTGCTTTTGCAGAGCAGAAAACAGTACACAACACAAACCAGCTACAGTGTTTGAGGGTTGGTCAAAGTAGACATCGTTCGCAGGTGACCAATGAAGACCATAGCTTGGCATTATGCAAATGTGTTACATTGTTACTTATGTAAATTACAGAAGTCAGACTGGAATTATTGACAACTCATTTCAGCAGTTCAGAATCAATTCTTTTTTGGAGGAGACAATAACTTTATTTATCGTGCACTTTGATCTTTAAAACTTTAGAGACTTTTTACATTCACAAACAGCTATATTACACATAATATAGCATAATAGCGGCACTTTAAACACAACCAGCGTAGTATAATTCATGAACAAACAACTCTTATGGGCTGGTTCTTTTTAGTAATCAAAAACATGAATTATTCTAATGTGTAGACAGCCTCAAGCTGTTGCGGCACAACGTGACAATTGTCGCGTTCGTTGTGTAGACAAGGACTAAGACGGAGTAGAGTTGTCAAAAGTACCGACTTCGGTAACTATTAGTACTGAAATTTTAAAAATGTGATGCTTTGAGCGCTTTTGAGCCGATTCGTAAACACCTCTGATTGGCCATGCTCCCTTCAGATATGTCTGTGATTGGCTACAATGATCAACACACGGGAGCATTTGAAAGCAGGAGCGTTTGAAAGCGTTTTTAATATCAAAAATGTTTGATATTCTCAGACTGGATGGAATAGTGTGAAGTTAAAAAAATCTGTCCATCGTACACTACGTGATTTTCTGTGAAGTCTGTCAACTATGACTGCCCAAAATCTTCACACTGGCTCTGACAGTGGACTACAATAGTGTTGACTCATCAAGACTGTAAATCAAGGTAAAAATCTGTACAAAAGAAGTGTATTCTACAAATTTGAGTCCTGTATAATTCACATAACTTATAGAAAGCATTTAATTCATATGTAAGCAAATTGACTTTATAACCGAAAGATAAATCAATCGGAATCAAATCAAGTGCCTCAGAATCGAAATCAAATCGAATCAAGAAATCTATATCTGCAAATCTGTATACCCAGCCCCACAGCACAAATGATCATGAATCATTTTCACAAAATATTAATTTCACTTGCTATCAGTTTTAGAAACAACTGTTGAAAGCTGATATAGACAAGTCCGAATACTTCCATGAAGTCTATGAAAACAGAATTACAGAGGACATGCTTCTTATTATTAAATCAGTTATCTAGTTAGCTAAAGTAGGTAAATAAATTACAGTACTTGTCTCCTTATATCAATTTGATGACAAATGTATGTAATCATTAAATAAAAAGAACAGTTGTAATCAGCGAACCCCACACAATCTGCATCTACAGAAGATTTCCACAGAACTGGAACACCCTTCATTCACCAAGCTCGACACATCCCCCAACCCTTTCATGCTCGATTATTAAATATTTGGGCTAATTTGATTTTGTTTTCAGCTGCCAATACTCTCAGCTCTGATTAACACATTTTACCATTAAATCCATTCTGCAGATTTCCCCACAATTAAACAGTTAAATTAATCCCCATATTCCCTCTTTGCCTTTTAATTATTAAAGACTGTAATGCAAAATTTTATTAGTCAATAAAACTCTGACATTTATGACATCAACATCACTCCATTACAAATATTTTCCTGTGCATCCCCAGCTCTACATCTTACAACATTAAAAAAAATAGATGTGCAATTACCAAAGTTTTGTTTAAAAGAGAGAGAGAGCGAGAGAGAGAGAGAAAAATGACTTGCCAAAAATGACTTGCATTTAACATTGTTCATTTAGGAAACACTGTTAACACTTTGGAGCAAATTCTCATTTGTTAACATTAGTTAATTCACTTACATAAACTAACAGTGAGTATTTATTAACTTTTGTAAATGTTAGTTAATAAAAAATGTTCATATTCATGTTAGTTCAGTGTGGGTTAACTAGTGTTAAAAAAAACAACATTTGATTTTAATAATGTATTAGTATGTTGAGATTAACATTAGTTTATGTAATTTATGTAGTTAGCTAATCTTAACAAATGAAACCTTATTGTAAAGTTTTCCCTAAACACTTTGTATGTGTACATATGTTTGAGACCACATATGTTTTTTTCTTATTAATTTTAATTTATTCTATCCATAACAAATTATCAGTATAACAGTGAATAAATTAGATAGATAGATAGATAGATAGATGTCCCTCTACAAAAGCACTAGTTTTAATTCATATAAATATACTTGAGTAATGAAGGACATGTTTCTAAAACCACCAAAATAATTCAAATCTCTCTCTTTCTCTCTCTCTCTCTCACACACACACACACACACACACACACACACGGTAAGTGAGAGAAAATAAGTAGAGACAGAGAGTTGATAGTTGAAAGACGGATGGCTGGAGTGACAGATTGAAAAGTGAACAAGAAGCACAGAGCAAAGTCAAAAACAGACTTCAAGAAAGTGGCAGCTAGAGTGGAAAAAGGGGACAACATAGTATATGGATGAGGAGTAGGAGTACAGTGGCACGGCAGAAGTAAGGATAAAACATTCTAGACCAACTCATTTCAGTAAAATATGGCCTGACGATCCTCTCTTGATTGATTTGGGGCATAACCTGATCCGTCGACGCCTGCACTAAACAAGTACAGTGGACTAGATCATTAAATCTTCTGTCTGACAGGTGGGCAGAACAGTTGTGAGTACAGCTGCTTAAAAAGCTCCCAGGAGAGTGTGTTGCTCTGTGCCTCTCTTTCTTTATCGTTCTTGGTCTCCCTCTACTTTATAAGCAGCTAGTTGCTTGTACAGCATATATAAATCAATGCCTTTAACTGAACAGTCCGGCAAAATGAGTTCATCACATTCACATCTGCACTGTATTCTCTGTCCTCATGTAAACTGGTGACGAGGTCGAGGGTGTGTTCAGTAATACAAACCCTCCTTCCACCACTAATCTCATTTTCTGAGTGTAATTATATCCTTCTATTTGTTAGAATTTGATGAAATTCAGTGTCCACTAATTATAGACTGTTATAAAACCCAATCAAATGGCGATACATTACACAGGTCTGTGCAAGAGTTTCATGGAGTTGATTTGAAAAGCATGAATCGCATACTCTCGAGTAGGTACTTATTTTGAATTTTGAAGTATTTTGCGACCCCTAAAAAAGTATGTATAGTATGAATGCGGGTAGATTGAGTGTAATCTGTACATACTACATTCGCCATCTAGTCATTATCATGTGACCTAACAGTATTAGTTAGCCTATGTCGTTTCACTGCCATTGAGAAATGCTCTCGTGGCCTCATGGGATAGTAAAGTATCCATAGTATGCACACTTCAGAACCTCGTTGGAAGTAATCTGGGTATTTTTTGCCTATTCTTTTATGAGTACTGTGAATTCGGAAATATAACTCTTGTCATGAAGTCGGATGGAGCATGAAGAATCATTTTCACACATGAATTGTCCAGATCTTAAATTCATTGAAAGCCTTTGGGATATACTGGAGAAGACTTTACAGAGAGCTCGACTCTTGCATTGTCAATACCAAAACTCTTGATGGAAATAACATCACAACATTTATTTCCATCAAGGCTGCAGTGGAGGCCCCGGGAAGTTGGCCTCAAGCTAAGCTGGTGGAGGTGAAGCCGCATGGAGTGAGCGGCGGTGGCAGAACCGAGGAGCTGGACAATACCAGTGGTACCAATGAATCCAGGAGACTGGCCGAGACGAGCAATGGAGACGGAATTGGGAAATCAGGCAGGGATACAGACAGAAGGTCTCCAGACGGGACTGGAGCATCCAAATATCCGGACAGGACCGGCGAAGAAGACGAGGATGCGAGGGTGGATCAGCAGACCACAGATCAATCAGGTCCGCTCCTGGCTCTGTGGTGGACCCGCTTGAGTCAACTCCGGGGCTTTGATGTTACCCAGCTCAGGTTGCTGGATGATCTCAATGGGTGCCTTGGGCTCACTGGTGGTAAGAGAGAGGCCTCTGCTCTGGAGCATCCAGGCCAAATAGCCCAGCCACGTGCAGCTTTCAAAAAATCTACCAAAAATCCTAAATCTACCCTTTTTTTCTCATTTTGAGAGGTAGGTTCTTCTGTAATGCTCAGGAGATAACGGGGAAGCACACAATGACAGTGGTGATGAAACACACAGTGTGTAATAGCAAACTCAGAAATACACCATATAATACGAACGAGAACCGACAAGGAACTGAACAGATGAGGGAGTATAAATACACAAGCTAAATGAGGGAACTAAACAGGAACAGCTGGATGAAGATTAAATAATGAGAAACCATAGCAACTATTGTGAACTGATACAGAAAAGACAGAAAATAAACTAAACAGAACATACAAAACATGTGACACTAACAAACTCATTACTGAAGGACTAAGGATTCATTTCACCTGTCCACATTAGAACTGCTGCGACATTCGCCCAACCACAACAAAAACAAACACTGCTCTAAATAATACAAGACAGAATATGACAATGCAGCACATTTTCAGAATTGCTTCATAACTTTCTCTTTCAGGAGTGCAGAGTAGCATTTCAGCAGTGGATATAACAAGGACATGTGACAACAGAATTTTGGTGAATTTTCTGACATCCTGAGGGCTGTCTGTTCTGTCTGAAATGAAACAGGAGAGAAGGAAAGACTCTGAGAGAGATGGCAAGCTAAAAACAGGGTTGTCCAATCCTGGTCCTGAGGGGGGAAATTTGTCCTGCAGAGTTTAGCTAAAACCCACCTCAATAAATTTGCATGGAACTTTCCAGTATTCCTGAAGACTTAGTTGGTTCCAGTGTTATTTTAGAATCACTGAAATACGATTAAAGATTTTATTAATAGTTTGAAGTAGATTTTCTATTTTCCATTTCAATTTCATTTTTGATAAAAGTTTAGTAATTTTGTCATTTTGTCACTTTTATTAGTTTTTTTTTGACAATACTTTACAATAAGGTCTATTTGTTAACATACCAATACCAATTCTTCCAAACCACTTTAACTTCATCGCCATTTGAAGGCTCCTAATTAAGAGGGACTGCACTGTAAAATGCTCAACTTCAAAACAAATAAAACAAAAAGAGTAGTTAACATGATACCCATATATAACTACTCTATCAAATTCAAGTTCACCCAAAAAGGAAAATTATGTAATCATTTACTCATGTCATTCCAATTGTGTATGACTTTCTTTCCTCTGTGGAACACTAATAACTAATAATAATAATAATTTTTAATATTAAAAACACTAATAATTGTTTTTTAAAAATCAGTTTTTTTGCCCATACAATGAATAATTGGGGTCCAAACATTGTTCCCCTTTGATGTTCATTATATGGGAAAAAAACAGTTTAAAGTTATTGTTCTGCCGAAGAAAGAAAGCCAGAGTAAATGAAAGAATTTTATTTTTATGTGAACCCTTGAAAGAAATGCAATTTGAGAAGTTAGAAAGAACTGACAGCAAGCAGTAAACCCTGACAAAACCCATCCAACCCCAGCCTTCAAATCCAAACCTATTGAATTAAATCAAAATGATTCATCTGCAAAATTTCTTCCTTGAAACCTAACTTGAGGTCAACACTTTTCAGAGCTGGCAACGTGACCTGCAGCAGATGTGAACTTCGTTTCTCGCTCACTGTCTCTCATTCTGCCTACCCAGCCGGTCTCTGCACGAATGGACAGTTCTGTCTCGAATGATGGCGAAAACGAGCGTGGCAAATCCACTGGGTTTTTCTCCCTACGTTTCCCCAGCATGCTCCTTTTCACCCACAGTGTGAGTTTACAGAAAGAGACAAGCCGTGTCCGAGCAAATGAGGCTGTTCTTTGGGAAGGCGGTCGGCCCCCTACCGGGTGACATTTTGGATGGGTTAGTCAACGGCTGAGTGGAGCGACAGGAGCTGGGAGGGTATATGTGCTCTATGCTCTGTGAATACGCAACTGTCACATCTTCATTCAAACTTATATAACAATGTGACACTTTCTGGGGGACGAAGGGACAAAGCCTGTAGGTCTACTTACTGTAGGTGACATTCAGACTGTCACAGTATCCACCCTACACTCTTAAAAATAAAATTTCCAAAAAGGGGTTTTCGCAGCAATGCCACAGAAAAATCCCCTTTTACTGAACAGTTCTTAAAATAGCCATTTTTTTTTCTTAGTTTGAAGAACATTTAAAAAATCTAAAAAAAATCCCTTTCTAATACAAAAGACTGTTTTGTAAGCTTCTGTGAATGTTAAAATTTCTTCATACATGCCAATATAGATTTTTAAGTTGTCATAACACAGAGGTTGCAATAGCCTTTTCTTTCTTGTTGTGACGTATATCCAAGTAATTTGGCGAGACTTGATTTTGTTTATCAAGAATTAATTGGATGGTTATGGTTTGCTATTTCTGTGATCTCATGTGAGTGATGCCTGAGTGCCCTTTGTACCAGTAAATATGTCAAAAGAGAAGAGATTTTTTTGCAATCGGGAAGGGAAGTTATTTTGATGAAAGATTACATAGGAATAAATCTTAAAATAAATACTGCAATTTTCAATATAGCATATAGAAAAATAGGAATTGTCAGTTTTGATTTCATGGTAACTTTAAAGGGATAGTTCACCTGAAAATGACTCACCCTCAAGCCATCCTAGGTGTATATGACTATCTTCTTTCAGACAAAAGATTTTGAAGACCAAAAACAGTGCACACATCCATCGTAAATGTAATCCATACGACTCCAGGGGGTTAATAAAAGGTCGAAGTGAAGGCGATGGGTTTTTGTGAGAAAAATATCCATATTTAAAACTTTTCAAACAATAAAAACTAACTTTCGGCAAAAGGTCATACACAAATCTAGTTCCTGTGGAAGAGTGACCTCTGATGCGACTATTGACGAAGGATGTAGTAGCCTCTTGAGGTTCAAACAAATAGGGCTGGGCAAAAAGCTCAAACTAATCTTCTCTAATTTCGAAATCTTCCGACATTTCTCTTTAAAAATTCTCATTTTATACTTGTAATTCATGACCAGTGTTTTGTTTTACTCTATCCTCTAAGCTTCCGTGTTTGTCAATACATCATGCGTCAGGAAAGAGGTCACTCATCCACCGGAACTAGACCTAGATCCGTTTGACAGAAGCTAGATATTATACAGGTGCATCTCAATAAATTACAAAGTTGTGGAAAAGTTAATTTATTTCAGTAATTCAACTCAAATTGTGAAACTTGAGTATTAAATAAATTCAAAGCACACAGACTGAAGGAGTTTTAAGTCTTTGGTTCTTTTAATTGTGATGATTTTGGCTCACATTTAACAAAAACCCACCAATTCACTATCTTAACAAATTAGAATATGGTGACATGCCAATCAGCTAATCAACTCAAAAACACCTGCAAAGGCTTTCTGAGCCTTCAAAATGGTCTCTCAGTTTGGTTCACTAGGCTACACAATCTTTGGGAAGACTGCTGATCTGACAGTTGTCCAGAATACAATCAATGACACCTTCACAAGGAGGGTAAGCCACAAACATTCATTGCCAAAGAAGCTGGCTGTTCACAGAGTGCCGTATCCAAGCATGTTAACAGAAAGTTGAGTGGAAGGAAAAAGTGTAGAAGAAAAAGATGCACAACCAACCGAGAGAACTGCAGCCTTATGAGGTGTGTCAAGCAAAATCAATTCAAGAATTTGGGTGAACTTCACAAGGAATAGACTGAGGCTGGGGTCAAGGCATCAAGAGCCACCACACACAAACATGTCAAAGAATTTGGCTACAGTTGTCATATTCCTCTTGTTAAGCCACTCCTGAGCCACAAACAACGTCAGAAGCGTCTTACCGGGCCTAAGGAGAAGAAGAACTGGACTATTGCCCAGTGGTCTAAAGTCCTCTTTTCAGATGAGAGCAAATTTTGCATTTCATTTGGAAACCAAGGTCCAAGAGTCTTGAGGGAGGGTGCAGAAGCTCATAGCCCAAGTTGCTTGAAGTCCAGTGTTAAGTTTCCACAGTCTGTGATGATTTGGGGTGCAATGTCATCTGCTGGTGTTGGTCCATTGTGTTTTTTGAAAACCAAAGTCACTGCACCCGTTTACCAAGACATTTTGGAGCACTTCATGCTTCCTTCTGCTGACCAGCATTTTGAAGATGCTCATTTCATTTTCCAGCAGGATTTGGCAACTGCCCACACTGCCAAAAGTACCAAAAGTTGGTTAAATGACCATGGGGTTGGTGTGCTTGACTAGCTAGCAAACTCACCAGACCAGAACTCCATAGAGAATCAATGGGGTATCGTCAAGAGGAAAATGAGAAACAAGAGACCAAAAAATGCAGATGAGCTGAAGGCCACTGTCAAAGAAACCTGCTTCCATACCACCTCAGCAGTGCCACAAACTGATCACCTCCATACCACACTGATTTGAGGCAGTAATTAAAGCAAAAGGAGCCCCTACCAAGTATCGAGTACATATATAGTAAATGAACATAGTTTCCAGAAGGCCAACAATTCACTAAAAATATTTTATCTTATATCTTAATATTTTATGAAGTATTCTAATTTGTTGAGATAGTGAATTGGTGGGGTTTTGTTATATATGAGCCAAAATAATCACAATTGAAAAGAACCAAAGACTTAAACTACTTCAGTCTGTGTGAATTGAATTTATTTAAATTTAAGTTTCACAATTTGAGTTGAATTACTGAAATAAACAAACTTTTCCACAACATTCTAATTTATTGAGACCTTATTTATTGCACCAGTATATTATAAAGTTTTAAATATATGTATATTTTTCTTACAAAATCTCACACCCCCTTCACGACCATTATAAATCTTGAAATTCTTCTTCTTCTTCTTCTTTAACATTACTTATTATTATCAATGTTGAAAACAGAGTTGGGGTCTTTAATTTATTTGAAGAAACCGTGATTTCTTTAGGATTCTTTGATGCATAGGTTCAAACTAACAGCACTTATTTGAAATAGAAATATTTTGTAACATTATAAATGTCTTTAATGTCACTTTTGATCAATTTAATGTGTCCTTGCCTAATAAAAAGTATTAATTTCTTTTAAAATCTTATACTGACTCCAAACTTTTGAAAGGTAGTGTGAATGAAAAGCTTAACATTACTCCATTTACAGTTTTACTTATAGCAAATGAATAAATATGTAACTATAAATAATTAAATATTAAAAAATAAAAAATAAAAAAATATTTTAAAAATTATGCGTGTGTGCATTCACAGAAAAGCAAAATAAAAGGACACTGCAAGGTCAAAAGCCCCTTGAGATGCCCATTTTAAAGGTCTGTATTCCTCTTCGCACTTTTGAGATAGTAACTCGTTAAATGAAAATGATTTCTGCTCAGGTTTAAGGAGAGAGCTCCCTTTGTTCTTGCTTCTGTCAACAATAATATAACTCTGATTGTGTTCGTCTGAAAGAAGATAGTCATATACACCAAGGATGGCTTGAGGTTGACTAAAACAGGGGATAATTTTCATTTTTGTGTGAACTCTCCCTTTAAGAGTGTAGCATGTTGAAAGGCGGTTTGTGGTCTTATTGATCGTAAATGTACATGAATCATTATCCAATTGATTGCTTGTGATGCATGCAATTAAAAAGAGCCTATAGCTTAATCAAAGAGCTAGTTACCATGTGTAATATAACATGTGGCATTTTTATCACCCCCTTTGAGATTTATCAGAGCGGAGGGGGAATATATCTGACACCTGTCCCCCTAAGACTCCCCAGTATCGAGCGGTGGGAGTTGCATCTCAAATAAACACACAGGGTGCTAATTGTTTAAAAGACTCAGAGCTTATCAGCATTCCGTCTCTGCGCCTGTGGTTCAGTACCATTCGTGAGGAGCTACAATCACTCTTATACAATGGAGATGACACTCTAGTTATCTGATCTCATGCTACAATTGGCCTATAATTGGTTTGCAATAAATGACATCCAAATAAATTGAAGACAGCGAATAAGGAAAAATGCCTTTGATCAAATTCAAAGATTTTATCATCTTCAGGACAAAATTATGCAAATAATTTTGTGTAAGGTGTCATAATTCATGCTCTTCAAGCATCTATTTGAATCATATGAAGCGTTATGAAGGCATTGATGTTACTAATGATCTATTTGTAGACAGAACACTACAAATATTGTAAAAACAGTACTATTGTGAAATATTATTACAGTAAAATACGTTTTATATTTTATTGTATATTAAAATGTAATTTATTCCTGTCAGTGCAAAGCTGAATTTTCAGCACCCATTAATTCAGTCTCCAGTGTCACATGATCCTTCAGAAATCATTCTAATAAGCTGATCTGTTGCTCAAGAAACATGTCTTATTATTATCAATGTGGAAAACAGATTTGGGCTGTTTAATATTTTTGAAGAAACTGATTTTTTTCGGCATTCTTTAATGAATACGGTTCAGAAATCTTTTGTAACATTATATACGTCTTTAATGTCACTTTTGATCAATTTAATCTGTCCTTGCGCCATAACAGTATTAATATTTTTTATTTTATACTTACCCCAAATGTTTGAATGGTAGTGTAAATGAAAAGCTTTATTTCATTAACATTTTAACTTGTAGCAAATGAATAAATAATTAAACATCATTATAAAATTGTATTCATATGTGTGTGTGTGTGTTTATATATATATATATATATATATATATATATATATATATATATATATATATGTATATATATATATATATATATATACATATGCGTGTGTGTGTTTATGCTCAGAAAAACGAAATAAAAGGACACTGCAAGGTCAAAAGCCCCATGAGGTGCCCATTCTAAAGGTCTATATTCCTCTCTGGCCTTTTGAGATAGTAACTTGTTAATTGGAAATGATTTCTGCTCTTAAGAAGAGAGCTCCCTTTGTTCCTGCTTCCATCAACACAAACCCAGGCTCAAAGTTATCTGCTTGCACAAGGATGTATCTGTCAGTGAAGCAAAGAATTTTCACGTCTGAGGTTAGATCACACCACTGATGTCTGGCGATAAGTATTGACCTATATACACTACTGTCATGCAACACACACAGTATAACCGCTGCTTCACATACAGTCCACTGTGGATGACACCATGCATGAATCTACAGAAGACCTTCAGACCAAAATGAGATTCAGCAGGGGTTTCGCACAGCAAAAGTGCTTATGTTAATGCAATGACACAGGCTGGGCGATTTGAGTTGCTGCTGAATGAAAATGTGACGCTTCCAGTTCTGCATCAATGGCCCATTTTAGACATGGCTAATTTACATAAACATGAATGTTTTAATTTCCGAACTCTCTCTGAACATCACAGTGTATTAAAAGTGCTGAAACATCTATTCCATACATTGTACTCTATTAAGACGCAGAGATGGAGATTTTTCATTCATTGTTGCTTTTGAAAGTAATTCAGTTGCAAATCAAAGTGCTTTGTTGTGTCAATGCATTGATGTAAGCAGTTGGTGGCCTCTGTTAGCTCACCCACTCAGCGAGGGGAGGGAGGAAGGAAAGGAATTGTGGGAGCTTTGAGAGCGTTTGTTTTGTGTTTACTTCAGAAAATTGGGCCACTCTGGGGAATCACATAAAACTACTTCTCAATTGAAATGTTATTTTCTTCCCATCTCCATGCAAATTCTGACACGATTTGCACTATGCCTGACATTACATGGTGCTTAATTTGCATTCAAGACGTTTCACGCGAAACATTGAGAATAATTGTCAATTGTTGCTGACTGCCGGTGTTTATCATCGGACAGCACAGGACATTTCCCGTCGAGCGGTCTAAAGAGAGTTAATCTTGCTACCTCTGGTAAATTGGAACTGATAGAGGAACACAGACAGGAAACTGCCGCGAGCTGAAATATTCAAACTGTTTTTAATTTAAACCACACGTTGAGAGGACTGCTGAGTGGTTTTGTCAATTAATGGTGCAAAAAGGTCATTTGTGAAAACTCATAATAATTTATGAATATTACGCTAATTGAGTTGAGGCTATTCTAGGTACATGTTTATCTAGTCTAAGGTTGCATACATCATTTGCTGAATTTTCTGTTACAATATTGAGATGTTATGCAATGTGAACACTCTTAAAAATAAAAAGGTTCTTTATTGGCTTCAGTGGTTCCATGAAAAAACTTTAACATCCTTGGAACCTTTCAATTGACCCTTCACAAAGACCCGTCCCCTTTAGTTACTGTTGCTAGGTCCGACAAGCCATGCGCTGTCACGCCACACATCATGTTCTCACAAAAATACATCAGGGAGCAGACAAGACAGAGCTACTTTTAATATGAAACCGTTTCATTTTTAAAATTTTGTCGAAGTTTAAACAATAAATAGCGTATAGTGTCTCTTTAATGTGTCGTGACAGATCGCAGTAGCTCTTTCAAGCGGCTCGTGAACCGATCATCTCTTCATACTAGTTCATTAATATCATCAAATAAGCATGAATGGACATCAGAAGGAATGTTGTTTCAAGTACAGAAAGACATCAGTACACACAATTTTTCAAGTTCAAGTTCAACAACGTTTATCTACTAACTCCCCTGACTGCTTTGTCAGAGAAAATGGTGGATTCGGGGTTATGATTGGTCAGATCGCCTGTCAATCAAACTGCCTGCAAAGGGTCAATTGCACAAAAGGTCCTTTAGATTATAAAAATGTTCCTCACACTGAGAAAAAAATGGTTCTTTTAAGAACTGTTCATGGAAAACCCCCTTTTGTAACCTTTATTTTTTAAGAGTACCAGTTTTTCCACACAAAAGCGTGGAGAACATTTTTTTCCCGCAATTGTATAACATACATTTTAATACAATATGATGTATTACTTCATGATCAAATATGAAAGCAGATGTCTTGATCTACAACTTTTGTTGCTTGTAGATGGGAGAAATTCATGAACGACTGAATTGATTTATTTGCACATGATGTTTGCATTAAGCAAATGATTCACAAAAAGAATGATTTAAATCATGTAACCCTTAGTATTTGTGCTGAATGCAATTTGTATCGTGTAATTCCCTATCTTGCTGCCTGGATCTGAGTGCTGAGTTCTGTAGGATGCAGCAGACATCTGGCATAATTTACAGCTGTGATGCAAAGCTGAATTTTCAGCATCATTACTCCAGTCTTCTGTGTCCCATTATCCTTCAGAAATCATTCTAATATGCTGATTTGCTACTCAAGAAACATTTCTTCTTATTATTGATGTTGAAAATAGTTTGCTTAATATTTTTTACTGTGGAAACCGTGATATAGGCTTCTTTGTTGAATGGAACGCTCAAAAGAACAGTATTTAATTGAATAGAGATCTTTTGCAATTTTATAAACATTTTTAATGTGTACTTGCTGAATAAAAGTATTATTTTAAAATCTACTGACCACATACTTAAGACTATAGAAACAATTAGCAGTACTAACGTGACATAATTTTTAAAAAATATTTTGTCTCATGGCTTTCCATTTATAATTCAAATACGGAAATATAGTGAAAAACAGTTACTTATGAGAAAAGCACTTCATTTATAATTTAAGTAATCAGCTAATTTGATTGAACCTGGGAAAATTTATAGTGCAAATGGTATCTCAAGAAGCACATCCAAGCCAAGTCTCTTTACAAATCAGGCATAGCGGTCTGTAACATTAGGCATAAACTTCTTTAAAATCAATAACTCATCAGCTGTAGTAGATTGTAATGGTTTAGACACGTACCTGTGTGATAGCCTGAAGGAGTCTGCCATAGCTGTAGACAATCACGATAAAAGGGAGAATAAGGCAGAAGAAAAACAGACAGACAATGTAAGACACGTTGTTGGCCGTCCTGGCGGCCCAGTTGACACTGCAGGTGGTGCCGGGACCCTCCGGACCGTAGCAGCTCCATCCAAAAAGTGGTGGAAGAGTCCAAACCATGGAATAGATCCAGGAGAAGGCAATACCCATGGCCACCTTTCTGTAATTGGTCGAGTCGGCCTGCGTGGCCCCCATCATGGTGCAATAGCGCTCATAAGAGAGCACAGCCAGGGAGATTAGAGATACAACGCCTGTACAAACAGAGGAGAGATACAGACAACACAACACTCTGTTATGAGCAATAGCTGTGGTCCTGGGTTGCTTACAGGTCCTTATTGTCTTTCAGGGTTTGTTTACATCAAATAAAAGGCCAAATCTGCAGATTTATCACATACACTGAAAATATACACCAAGCTCAGTGCTGTGGGTTTACCTTGCTTAACGGAAAAATTGAGAATTTATGCACTTTGCAACAACACTGTAGAAAATCTTTTAGCAAAGATGTAAATATAACAGATTACTAGAGTATGTTTTTACAAGAAAATACTATTTCAGTCTTTTTATTCAAAATTTAATGATTAATTAAATGCGTTAATTGTGTTTCTTTGTAATTCTTTGTGAAATTTTCTACAATTATTTCAAAGTAAATCATATAACAATTTTTTTTACAGAGTACCTGTTTTGCATCTGTAGCTTTTTTCAATAACATCACTGTAAAAAAAAATTATTGTAATTTTAACGGTAAAAGACTAAAAATTCTACTTTAAGTTCCCTTAGGGGGCGTTCACATATCGCGTCTTTTGCAGGCGCATATTCATTATTTCCTATGTAGGCGCACGACAAGCACGCGCAAAATGTTTTTTTCCAGGCACGCCTGTGCCGCGGCGAGACGAAAACATCTCAACTTTTCAGAATGCCGCAAGCGCACCGCAGGTCATGTGACAAGAACCATCCAATCAACCCTTTCCCTTTCCCTAACTGTAGCCTAATTACCTCAGACAAATGCAGAGTCATTGGGCGGGTTTCACGGCAGAAGCTCTGTTTGGTGATGCTTGGGCCAATTTTTCTTAAAAGATTATCAAACTGGTAATTGTCAACTCTGAAATAGACTTTGAATCTCTCATCATCCAGACGGAGCTTTTGGATAAGTTTGTGAAATTCTCCATGGTGCACCATGCAACACTGCTGGAGTTTGTTTTTTTCTTCTCCATAAATAAATCTTATACTAGAGCTTCTGCAAGGACTTTTCGGTGATGGAGATCCATTGAAACTACCACGTAGTCGTGGAGAAAGCTGTTCATAGTTGCATAGCAACAACAGACGCTACAGAAGCGCAAAGTCCCGAACGCTTGCAAAAGCACTAGCAAAAGAAGGAGGAAGCTGCGCTTTCCACGTTTTTTTTTTAGGCGTGATATGTGAACGGCCCCTTACTCTATACAGTGAAAAACTATTATAGATCTAGAAGGACATTTTGTAGTAAAATACTGTTAAATATACAGTTTTTGGAAGTGAAAAAAACAAAACAGCAGTGAAATACCATACAATGACATTCCCAGAATTTTCAGGTTTCATGCATCTTATGTTCTGAAATAATGTTTGTTTGCAAGTTACCATCAGTATTGAGGAAAGTTAATTTTAAAAGTAGGCCTAATGCATTACAATATTACATTACTCCCTAAAAAAGTAACTAATGAAAAGTAATGTTACACTACTTTGTATTACTTTTTCTCACCTGGGACGGGCTTGCTTGTTTGTTTGCATTTAAATAAAAATTTAAAAAATGGACACAAGCGGTGCGGTTGACGCGTCAAAAGACAACAGAACCCATTATAATCATTATATGATTATAATTTTTTTTTGTCTAGAGCTACAGTAACCATCATGTTCACA
>CM074301.1:8430000-8605000 GCA_037194245.1 Opsariichthys bidens | reverse complement strand
GCCAATTATGCCCCTCCTTGGGATGAATGGGAGTTTTTATTACCCCCCGCCTAGCTGACGTCTATGTCTCAAGCCACCGATCTTATGCCAATATGCCATTCTTTCCTCTTTCTTTTTTCATCCTTAAAGCCATTTCTTGTTTTTTTGTTGTTGTTTTTTTCTCACCAAAATGTAATTATGCTAATTATAGCTTTAAGGGTCAAATCCATCTGCATAATGGAATCTACGCAGTAAAAAGTAAAAATGTGGAAATAAGAAGGTATTTAAACTTGATTTAACCTTAAAAATACTTATATTTATGACTTAAATCCAGCCACACGAAGCATCATTTTAGGTTACTTTTACACCGATAGGCATGCAACATGAAACTCGCTTTATAAAATATAGACAGAAGCAGGGGAACTAAATAACAGATAAGTACATGAGCAAATGTATGTTTTTTATTATTATTTTAATATGGTTGTGTACAGGGGCGCTGCTAAGGATTTTGGGCCCCATGAAAAGAATCTTGACAGGGCCCCCCAACACAGCTGAGACTTTTTCCATATTAATTTACATAAATTCATGCGCTTTTATGGTATTTTGACTATCATTCTCATATATTTAAGTCAATCAGACAATTGAACTCCATCCCATGTCCACACCCGTAATTTGTCCTCTGTAATACTGCACTACTTCAGTTCTGTATAATGTATATACTGTGCATAGCTTTACATGTGTCATATAGTGTATTCACATATATTTATATTTGTATGTATGTACTGTACACTGGCAATGACAATAAAGTTAATCTAATCTAACCTAATATTTTTAACATGACAGTTGAAACGTAACGGAAACATGGAGCACTCTTAATACAATGAAATGTATTTATATTTATTTGCTTCAACACTGATACTGGAGAGGGACCCACGGACATTTGAGTTTCCTAAACAAATACATTTTTTTGACACCAGGAAACAGCAAATAGAATAATTTAAAGTTAACCATTTTTACTATCAAATATTTTTTTTAGCACCACAATTTTATTGGGGCCCCCTCTTAGTCATGGGCCCCCAGAATCGTCATCGTTTACCCCCCCTTTACAGCGCCCCAGGTTGTGTAACTACAGTTTACGTCAAAACAGAAAATTTACAGTTGTATTATATTTTTCTACTCATTTTCACAGTTTTTGTTGAACTGATCAGAGAAACTAATTTAGGCTGCTTTCACATGCATTCCTACGCAAATGAACTCTTGCAATAAGTTTAGACATAAAATATTAATAAGCTCATAATTTATCTGTCATTTTCTTAGCATTGATATATGATCTACCATTTAATCATCTGAAATGATGCTAATGTTCTCACAATCAGTGTCAGTGAGTCACGCATTACAAGTAACACAAGGTATATAATCAGATTACTTTACAAGTAGCTAGTGAAGTAATTCAAAACATTTAAATTTACGACAAAATATCTGAGTTGCTTTTTCAAATAAGTAATGCAAGTTTATTAAATACAACTAAGATTATATATGCATAATATCTCACTTTATTAACCAATGTCTTTACTGACCTTTGATAATCCAATTCAACCATATCAATAAGCAAAAATGACTTTAGTTAAACAACACCAGTTGTTTAGTTTCTTTTTTGTTTTTATTGCTATTTTTTTTTCAGTCTGAGGTTTATTCATTTCACTTTAGCAGTGAAAGTTGTTAAAAAACATGCAATCCAGGTGACAAAAAGTAACGCAAAAGCAATGTAACACTTTACTTTCCATAAAAAGTAACTAAGAACTACAGTTAGTTAGTTTTTAGGAACTAACTTAATATTGTATCACATTACTTTGAAAAAGTAACTTCCCCAACATTGCTCACAATAATGGTCTGAGGAAACTGAAGTTATTCTATACTCAAAATAGTAATACTTCTTCAACTTTAGCAGAACCTTCACTGAACTTCTGTTGCTGTTCCTTTTCAATATTACAATAGTTGTCATTGTTAAATAATAATTATATTACATTCATTAAATTATAATTAAAGCAGTTAAAAGGGATTTTAATTTTACTCCAAAATAAACTCTGAAAGTGTTATGTGGAAACTCATAGAAAACTTATTGCTGAAAGGAATCTGTTCTAATATAATAAAATCTTTTACTACTTGTAAACACATCAATTATTATTAAGATCAATTATTAAGTAACATCTGCTTATTAGACTGCTTTTCTAGGTAGCAGCAAGGCTACATCATATACAACATTAAGTTAGTCCTAATTTACTATAAAAGAACAATCTTTTAAAAATGTGACCAAAATAAGATGCATTCAGTGAGGATTACAGAACAGATTTTGTGGTCAATAAAACTTCAGAGAGGTCAGGAAAAGCAATTTTCTCTTCCTATTTATCCATCTTTTTCCACAAGAGGCGTCAGAGAATTTCTCCGCAATCAATTCTATTGATGGCATTTCATTGTATTTTGTACCACTTATGAGGTCCAAATCTATCAGGGATGTTTTTTCACAAAAAAGTCAAAGAACATCCAAGTGGACTGTGCTACACAAAAGAGGTACATTCTCTGTATCCTACTTTAATGCCGTTTGACTCAACATGAACCCATTTGAATTAAAAAAAAAAAGATTTCTTGGCATCATGCAATTGCAGCTCTCTAGCTCCTCTGGTGGAAGATAAAAGAATGTTTGATTAAGAAAAATGTTCACTTTTTTACTGCTTTTCCTTTTTGTAGTTTTCTGAGGGAAGGATAGATTGTAGTACATTTCATAGTGCTGATCAGCAAAATTATGATTTTCATTGAGCCCATGACCCCTGTTATATATGCTGCCTTCACGTGCTATCGAAAATTTGATAATTCACACTTCTGAAATGTGATTACAAGCTCATCGCTTTCGATTTCGAAATGGGAGGCTCACATGCAATTTTTTACCAAGGAAACTCGCATATACAATAATTCCCAGAGCACATGAAGACAGGCATAGCTATCACCTAAAATCAGTGTTTATTTAACTTTAAGCCTGAATCTAATTGCACAGTTTGTATGCAATGTTGCCATGGGGAACCCATGCAGTTATGGGGATCTTACTTTTAAAGTTCATCACCTGATGATGCATCTACATTGAGTTTCCATGTTTCCAATTCTGACTGGTCATGTGACACTGAAGATTGGCATAATGGCTGGCAAAAATTCAGCTTTGCCATCACAAGAATAAATATATTCAATTAGAAAATATTTATTTATTTAATGAAACCATTTTTTTAACCAATTATTTACCAATTACAAACATTTGAACGGTAATGTCTATATAATTTCTGAGTGAACTATCCCTTTAATAACTCTCAAAACACACCAGCATTACTATTAAACATCTAAGCCTGATACAAATCTAAAGTGCCACTGCTCATCAGCTGTACAAAGTGAGTTTGAATGAACCAATGACACGGTATGGTGAAAAACATTTAGGGTATACTCATTGATTTTATGGATATGTTTTCATCTTTTGTTCTTACCTGTCATCTCTGAAAAGAAAGAACAAATCTCCAGGCCAAAACATTGCTTCTTATACTGTTGGGATGGGAAGGCAGGACCATTACAAAAGAAATCCATCCCTCCAGTGTGTCATCAGCTGGGAGGCTGCAGTTTATTGAATTTGCTGTGTGTGCAGTGCGCCGCTCAAGGTTGTAATTATGAAGTCTGATTAGTTCATATGGGTGGACATGAATGAAGGTGAAGAGGCCTCACAATAGAGTGGGATTTGTTTTATATAGTCTCGCTTAGCTTCTTCTGTCACACATTTTTTTGTTTTGTTATTTGTTGTGTTGTGTGTTGTGTTGTACCTAATCAACGAGGGTATGGATGAGAGTAAAAAAATTTCTCTCTGTGTGTACGTGCTGTGCTATATAGTAGAATGACACAAAAGCTGACTTTGACTTTTGACTTGACATTAACCACACACATGAACATACCGTACATTCACATCCACATGAGCTTCATAGAGTCAATTTGATTGAATTCATCACCACACCATGGGGATCCCAGACTTTCTTGCAGAAATCGAAAGCCTGATAATGAGAGTGATACAAGTATGAGACAACAATAAAATAACATCCAAACACCTACAGAGAGAGATGGTTTGAGACTGAACTTAAGAGGGGAAAAAACAGGCTCAAACTGAAATTTGAGGTCTCATCTGTGCTAGAGATTTACAAGTACCATATTGGTTACTGTCCAATATTAGCGATTTTTGGTAAATGACATTAGACATTTAATTGCGCATGCTTATTTTTGCCATCATCTAATGTTCACTTAAAGTTAACCTTTAAAAACGTAATGAAGTAACACCGGTAAATGTAATCTTCAAATGAATATGCATTTCCATTTTTCATACTGCACATTTTATTGTTGTGATGCTTGAGCTCACTTGTAGCATTTAAAATGGTTGATTTACCATTTTAGTGACAATAGCACTGAATTTTAATATCAGTGATTAATAGGAAAATAATTACACTACGACCTTCACTATAGACATCCTATATATGTTTCTTGAGCAGCAAATCAGCATTAGAATGATTTCTGAAGGATACATGAAAATATCAGTCTGAATTATAATATCAATACATTTAAAATGTTTTTTCCCTTCTGTCAAAGTGCATCCTGGGCTGTACAGCTTGTCCACAACCTTGAGAAGACTTACTGCCAAAGGTCAATGATACAGCCTAAACACCATCTTTCTAAACTATGTTCCAGTATGCCAATCATCCCTTGGGTTTTTGCAACAAACCAACAAGCCACGTCTCCATTTTTTAAGTGCATCGTATGTGTGAATAGTGACTGTCGCAACAAATTTCCA
Source organism: Opsariichthys bidens (assembly GCA_037194245.1). Taxonomy (NCBI): domain Eukaryota; kingdom Metazoa; phylum Chordata; class Actinopteri; order Cypriniformes; family Xenocyprididae; genus Opsariichthys; species Opsariichthys bidens. Next base: position 8,600,157 of record CM074301.1, on the reverse strand, counting down.
TCAACGCTGCCTTATGTCTCAAGATGGTCTCTTTCAATAGTCCCACAGTGAATCGTGACAGGGTTACAAAGTACACTAAAACGTCCCTTTGCATGCACAGGCTCAGAATAACAGGCCAGAAAAAGCTGCTTTGTTCAGAAAAGCAAGCCACCTTCTACAGCACGGCCATGAGAGGGGAAAAAAAGGAAGACGGAAATCAGCTGAAGAGATTACCTATAACGAATCAAACAGGAATAGATGGGATTTAGTTACGTTAGGCTTTCAACTAGATATCAAGCAAAAACTAATTCAGCAAAGCCATCAGCCTTGGCGATGATAACACCAGAGACTTATTTATGATTGCACAACAGCCAAAAGCAATAAAGTTCAGTGAAGTCAGAGAAGCTCTGCAAACAAACACATGAGCAAGGCTTTAATACAGTCAATAAATGATCTAAAGCTCTGGGTTTCCTGTACACTGAAGCTTTAGTCTTTGAGCTATAACTGGTATTTTCAGACCAAGGCTCTATACACACACATGGAATGGATGTGATTTACATGTGAAGAATTCCTTGATATGCATCTTTTATACAATTTTTGCCCCTCCCCTCCAACCACTAGCCATATAGAGACCAATACTCACAATCCATTCCATTCCCAATTAATAAAGTCGGCACTGCATTTTGTTTGTTGATTATATTGTCTGACTCAGAAATACTTGACATTACAGAAGTAAAATGGGTCATGAATGTGTTTCATGTTGACTTAAAGGCAGGGTAGGCAATTTCTTTTGTTATACTAGTTGATAATAACTCTCTTCACATCCTGATAGCAACCAATCCTAGAAGTGTCCTAATATTAAAACATGTACATATATCTTCTGTGGAAGTCTCTGGACCAGAAAATGTTTGTCCAATCACTGCATTTGGTCCGATATTAGAATGTTTTTGAAGGATCATGCGACACTGAAGGCTGAAGTAATGATGAATACTTGGAAATGAATAGCAAAGGGACTTCTGGAAGCCAGATCCCTGAAGAAATCCGCAAAAGCTGTTGTCATATTGCTTGTCATGGTTTTGCAGTGAGATTTGGTCTCAGTTCCGAACATTTTCCATGGACCCCAAGCTTGAGAAATGTATAAGAGATGCGAAACTAACCGTTCATGTCAAAAATAAAAACAGAGGGACATGTTTCCACCTCACGCTGTCTGATCTGAACCAAAACCTCACTTTCTCATCACGCCGGGACTGTTCCGTCTAACGTGATATGAAATCCATCCCTCCAGTGTGCTATCAGCTGGAAGCCTGCAGTATATTGAGTTTCCTCAGCGTGGAGTGTGCCGTCCAAGGTCATAATAATGATGTCTGATTAGATCATATGGGTGGACATGAGTGAGGTGAAGAGGCCTCAGGATCAGAGAGAGATTTGTTTTATATAGTCCTGATTAGCTTCCTCCCTCTCTCATTACCCCCGAACACATGCACAGACGACACGTGAGCATTATGCCAGCTTCACAGGTCGCCTCTGCTTTGTATTCACCCTCACACATAAACATAAACTTCCTATAATTGAAGAAATAGAAAGGTCAAGTGTTATAGCGTATGCAAAAGCTCTATTCACAAGTCTGTGGCTATAATAAAAGACATCCAATCATCTACAGACAGAACTAGAAAATAAAGCTGTCTGAATAAAGGAACATTCAAAACACTTATTACTTATAACTGAAAACATGTGAGTTGATAAATACTGTGGTTTGCTTATTCAGCCCAATGAAAAAGCAAATGAGGTTCATACGTGACATCCAGAAGTTCAGCCACTTTATATTGGTGACACGAAGCCCACTGGAGCTAAATATGGTTGTCACTCTTCAGAGTGCTCAATGCTGGTCCATACAAAGGAATTTTACAATAGAATTAACTCCTGAAAAATGTAGGGTGATTTTTTTGTAATTGATTAAAATGGTGTGCATAAACTATGATGGGAACACATTTACCCAGATGTGCAGGACAAAAAGTAATTCCCTCAAATCATGTGACTGAATGTGCTTATAGAAGAAAGTATCATTAGACCAATATCATCACTCAACATCTATATTTTTGTGCTGATCACTAGCAAAATGTGTCAGAGCGTTCGGTCAATGCACTCTCAACTGCATTACATTTAGCAAAAGTAATGAAGTGGCTGTAAGGTCCATTATCATTTCTATTTTGTGCCAGTTCCCCTAAAAATTACAGTTTTTTATTTTTATTTTCTTGAAGACATGGAATGGAAACACACAGCCTTATGTACAATTTGTTTTTGCCATATTCTAATTTTTCACATAAAGTAAATGAACTTGAATTTTCTCTCTCTCTGCTTCCACCATTATAGTCCAGCGAAACCAGCATAAAACACCTCAGCTCATACTAAAATTGCCAAACATTAATGTGTCAATAATTGTGAATGTTTTTTTTGACAATATTGTAATAAGCATCTCAAAACTCTAAACTAGTGAAAACTGAAAAACTCGAAACTAATCAAAATATAAAACGTGTACATGGAATCCAGGGATGGCCCGCTTTGGTGCCAATGTCCTGCAGAGTCTTGCTCTAACCCTAATTAAACACCCGAACAAGCTAATCGATGTCTTCGGGATTACTAGACAGCTACAGGAAAGTGAGGTTTTCTCAAGATTGGAGCAAAACTCTGCAAGACAGTGGGCCTCCAGGACCGAAGTTGCCCATTCCTGATGTAATCAGTGCATAACTCTCAGACACTACTACACACAAATGATCAATCTCCTCATCCTGTGTGTTTGAGATTTGACACTTTTGTGTAGTGACAGCAAATTCTGTTTGAGGACAAACTTCACTTTCCCTAGGCCACATATCTAATGCCAGAGTGTAGATAAAAACATACTTATCACTTCCATCCAGACACAGGAAATCACTTTCAGGCTCAAACCTACAGCACAGTATATAGGAGTTGTCTGCTCCCATTTCCCTGGTTCCTCTGGGATATGGGCCAAGACAGGTGGAAATTTGATTGGGGGAATATTGGTAAAGAGGAGCTTGAGAGGTCAAGAGGACGCCATTTCTACAATTAATCATGTTCTTCAGAGCTATGTCAGCTACGCTGGTCTCGCTACTCTCCTCTAAAGCCATTGGGATCCAATCACAGCCCCACAGTTCACACCTTCACTTCAGCCACAGTTTTACATCCTGTCTCTCTTCATAGTGCATGTTACAGATTCCATGTGTCATTTGTCAAGAAACTTACATGTATATATGCATGGTAAAAATGAGTGCTGAGTTAACACATCTCTAGGGTGAAGAATATGGAATTTTAATTGACACTTTAGCATTAATGTTAGCAATTTAATTGCTGGGAAAGAAAGGTTTTAACATGCGCTGTCATGGCAATCGAAGTAAAAACAAGACATTCTGCCATTCAGTGAATAAACAATCATCCGTTCTCCCCAGTGTGCTCAGCTCATGGTTTCCAGTATGTCTACAACAAAATTTGTGCAAAAAAACAACAACAATTTAAGTGAATATTTCAGGTTCAATACAGGTTAAAGCAATATTTCATCCAAAAATGAAAATTCTGTCATAATTTACTCATCCTTTGTTCCAAACCTGTATGAAATTCTTTCTTCTGTTAAATTGTAGGTGACCAGTTCCTGCATTGTGATGCTCACGTGAACATACTGAGCCAAAATATCTTAATTTGTGTTCCAAATATGAATGAAGGTCTTGCGGGTTTAGAACAACATGGAACTTTGCTATAGCCTATGTAAATATACTGCACTATTAACACCCTAGTGATGGAATGCATAAATGAGGATATAATGAGCGAGACGTGCTTGATGTTAAAAAGAGTTAAAAGCCCAATATATCCTGAAAAATGAACTCGGTTCAGCATTCGTGCTGACTGGCATACTGCAAAAACATGTCTCTCGGACATCCATAGCGATGTTAAAGTGTTACTAAGCACAATAAATAGAGATGGGCGACAAACTGATAAATACGATTAGCTGGTAGAAATTTGTCAACCAGTAGAGCTTGTCTGTCGTCTTTGTCACGGTAACGCTTACGTGAGGATTCGCAGTGCTGCGCAGTCACGAAAGCTTATCATTTGCATGAGTTTTTAAGCAATGCGGCTTAAAAATAAGTGGCTTGAATGGTTAAATACACACACCTGTGTCGACGTGAACATTGCAAGTAAACAGAGCCATTTATGAGTTAAATGAAGGTACAGTTGAGAAAGACAAGGCTTGAGTATAATGGATTAGTGCAGTAAGTCTTAAAGGGACAGCATTCAATTTTACCTGCTGCCATTATTAATGATAATCAAACAACAAAAAGAGGGAGAAAATCTCTCCCTGCTTGCTTTTATAACTTTAATAAGAATAAATGTATATTTATTGTATGTTTATTTTTTTAATGACTATGCATTCTACACATTTGTTTACTTTATAAGTTTTATGTAGTATTTCTATCTCTTGAAGATTTTCAGGTAGGTCTATTTAATCTGTCTTTGTTCTATTGTAGTTTTTCTTTTTCTTTATCACTGTTTACTTGTGAGAGTTTTCTTAGGCTAGTATTTTTTTTTTTTTAAATGATATTGAAAATGGTGATACGAATTATGAAATTTCATGAGATTTTTTTGATATCAAGAAAACCTTATTTAAAGCAAAAATGACTATATTGTGATGTATATCGTTATTGTAATATAAAATTACTCATATCGCGATATAAGATTTTGGTCATATCGCCAAGCCCTACATCCATTTGCTGCCATTTTGAAAGCAACTTAAATAGCTGCTAGAGTCAGTGTCATTATTCATATAAGAAACATCAGCGTATCTAACAGCAGCTCATCCCATTCTGTGGTATGAATGAGACATGACACTAATATGACAGTGAAAATGTTATGTCTAATGACACTGTTATATATCTGGCAAGAGAGATGGAGTGTGTGTGGATGTATGTGCAAGAGAAATGTGAGAGTTTTTCAGATACATCAGACATTATCCAAAATGACCGATACATTTTTGTTCCGTCTCTCCATACAAAGTTACACAATATACTAGAAAGATTTTCCAATAATGTGCCAGAGTCAGCCTTGAAGAAAATTCAATAATGATCAAAAGTGAGAGCACGGAGATATCCTTCACATGTGGTTCAACAGACACCAAGAAGCTACATTCGAGGCACTAGGTAAGTGCACCATTAAACTAATAACTAATTTTCTTTGGTCGTGAACCTAGTGGAAATAATCAAATGATTCTGGAATGTAAAATGAGTTTTGAGAAAAGTGTTCAAATTCTTGTTGGGGTCACTACATTTTTTTAGTCCATCATTTGTCAGTTTTTCAGTAACAAACACTAAAGTATCTCAACATTCTCCTTACTTTTAATTAAGCTTCGTGACGTATATCATCAGTTTACGTCTGTGCTCCGACAGATTCATTCAACAAGATTAAAGTTGCCTGCCTTTCATATTTGACTCGACTGAAGAGAAATCTGCCTCACTGTCAGCAGGTGATTGTCCATTCCACACAGCCATCTGCAAATGAATTTTAAAGGACACTGGAGTCTGTTTCCTAGTCAAGAAGAACAAACTACCGTTCTGCTGGAGCGCCTTGCCTTCTTTTCCAAAGCCATTCATCACATTGTCAATTACTGTAGGAGAAAAGAGAAAGTGCATACATAAATCACCATTATGAGTAGGGTCGGGAAAGAGGCAGGCAAGGTGAGGCGACACAGACTCACCAAAGTATGAGTCACAAAACATTTAGGTTTGATCTACTTCAAATTCTTCTTGTGACTGATAATGTGGCGGAAATCATTGCCAGTCTGCTGAATTGGACTTACGGCATAGTTTACCAAAAAAAAAGAAAAAAAAAAAAGAAAGAAAAGAAACCAAAGACAGGAACATTCTGTGGCTATTTACTCATGCTGATGCCGATGTTTTAAATCTTGATGACTTTCCTTCTTCACTGGAACACAAAATAAAGTATATTTTCAAGACATTCACATTGCTCTTTTCCATATGTGACCACAGCCTGCCAAGCTCCAAAAAGGACCAAAAACAATATCAAATTATAATATTTTACATTTTTTAAATTATTAAATAAAAATGAATATAATTTCTTCAAAATATATGATTTTGTTTTACACAAAAAACATTCATAATGGTTTATTAAAACAAAAAATAATTTCTGAATGTAGTGTCCTTTTGAGAATCTGTTTTATATTAATATTTCTAACTGTTAGCATGTGAAGGTAGTCTTCCAAAAAGCAATAAAATCAATGTAGAAAAATATACTGTGCTTCATTTTACAGTTCATATTTAACCATAAGTATTATTTGCCTATCATCATTACTTTCCTGATGGGGCATTAAGAGTTTTTGATCAGTCATTCTCATGATGTGCAGCTGAGCATGGTGAAACTGGAGCGGGGAGTGTTAATACGGTAAAATCAACAGCTAGGCGTTTTGCCTTGGTAGGTCCGTTTAAGTTGTTGTAGCGTGAATCATCAGTAAACTCAGAGTCTGGAGGTTCCCTGCAACGAATGCACATCCCACCCTTACTGCAAAGTCCCAGTCACCTTCTCAAGAACACTAACACTTAATAATGACTAAGTAGGGAGACAGGGAACAAGGTGGACTTACTGTATTCCTTCTGTTCTCAATGGTATTACAGAAACCGGAGGTCAGAAAGAGAGTGTGAGTATATAGCAGTATATAGCAGTCATTATTCATGTTTAAAGAAGTCCCTCTGCACTTTTCCAAGACCATCTCAGTCGCTGATGTGCAACTTTGTTTAGTGATGCATCTGTGTCCATTTCCACAGCCCATTACAGGCATCTGTCTTCATTAAAGACCAGGATGAGGGAGAATCCCCATAGGAAAAGGAAAACAATGTTTTTTTCTATCATAGAGGAAACTTTCCATTGACTTCTGTTGTTTTACAGTGAGCTAATTACATTAAGGTAACCCTTACATAAACCATTTTAACATTTTCATTAAGCTATTATTTATTGTGCTTATTAAATTGACTTCAATTGATACCGGCACATGATTAGAAACCTCATTGAAATTGAAAATGCACTCAATTCTTTCATTTAAATGAAGCTAAATTGAGGTAACAAACTCGACACAGAATTTTGAAATTTAATGGAAGGAATTGTTATTAAAATGAACTGAGAATTCAAAAGCAAAGTTTGTCAAAAACTAGAGAATGATAGATGGGTGTAAAGAAAGATGGAACAATGGGTGAATGGAACAAACAATGGACATTAAAACGATTGGTGAATGGAACAACTATTTGACTGACGGAACGCATAACTGACAGATGACCAAACAATGGACAGGTGGACAAACAATGGATGGATAGATATATGGATGGATGGAGAGAACGAGATATAAATGGAACGAACATGTATGAATAGACGGATAAACTGATATAGCAGATAAACGCATGTTAGAAAGAAAAAAGAACATTAGAATGAAGATAGATAGACAGACAGACAGACAGACAGACAGACAGACAGACAGACAGATAGATAGATAGAAAACCGCAAAAACACAAAAGCATGTGTAAACACATGCTGAGCGCATATAAAGAAAGATGTAGCTTATGGTTTTATTGATCTTAAAGAAAAGAACACCGAATATACGCAGAGCTCTTCGGCTCATGCATCAGGACATCATAAAACCCTTTTCACACTTGTGATACACAGAATCAGACTTAGATGAACAGAGCATAATAATTATTATATGAATTTTGAAAAATCCCAGCGGACGAGGATGAGCAGAGGTGAAAAGAAAAGTACTTAAAATTTCACACCACAAAGCACAGAATGAAGAAAACAAACACGTTCAACCCAAAGATGCTGGTCGGGCCAGAGGCTCCTGCTTAATGAGAGGTGAAACAGGAAAAGAAAAAGACTAAGTGAGAGAGGGAGACTGAATGATAAACATGCATTACGTCACACATTTCAGAGATAACCAATAACTTTGATGGGAACATTTTGTATCTATTAGTCATCAAAGGATAAATTAATTTGCTGTCTGCTTTTCATCAAGGAGTGTGTGGGAGGGGGGTTTGGTATGGAAGCTTTATGATGGTGGGGAGCTTATTTGGTGACCTGCAGTTATCTGTCTCTAAAATGACAGTTTTGGAATTGATAGGTGTAAAGCTGTTTGAACTACAGCCATGGTCTTATCTTAAGACGAGCCACCTGCACCCTCACATTTGTCCCTCCCCCGTCACATTAGTGTCTAAAGTCTGACCGTCAGACATTAAAGTTATAAGAAAATGTCACTGTTTCTCTCTCACCTCAGACTATTCACAATACAAACAGAAAAATATTTTGTAATTATTTATTTATATATATATATATATATATATATATATATATATATATATATATATATTTATTTTATTTATTTTTTTTAATTTAAAAAAAAAAAAATTTTACTTCAGAAGAAACGTTACGAATGTTTCAAACGGTTAGACTGTTCATGCTGTTCATTGGTACACTGCATGTTAGGATTCAACTACTTTTACATTTTGTTGATCTGAATAAGTAAAATGTGTGTTTTAAAAAAAAAAAAAAAAAAAAAATTTCACCTATTCCAGTTTATTTTGCAGCGACAAATGTAGGCTAAGTAAACCATTTGTAGGTTGACTCCAAAAAGTGTAAACACTCTGTGGCACTATCAAAACTTTGCTCTGTTTGTTTGAACATTTAGACCAACCTAACATAGCAACAGAATCAATCGTGTGAGTGCAAAACTCACAATTATTTTCTCTGGTCATCAACACAATGCATATACCATTAATAAAGCTTAACTTTAACGACTTTAATATTCTGTATTGAAAATGTAAACAATATACCGTTACAATATACAACATATTTAAAATTCAAACAGTTCAATTTAAAGTCATGCTGGAAACAAAAGTAGCAACAGGTCTTGTCTTCAGTATTGTGACATACAGTACAAGAGAAACAAATTACTATAAAAGAAAAATATAAGGCAGGGACTTTGATTCTATCCATCGATTGTTGATTAGATGGAGGGAGCTTGCAGTCAGTCAGTTATGACATTTCTCAAACCAGTGGATCGAGTTATGACAATGTCATTAAAAATTACAAGGTAAAATCCAATTATAAAAATGAAACATGCATGGATGAATAGTTCAAAATAAGATCAATAACATACATTTAGAAAGTAGATAAGGTGAGGTTCATGTCCTACAATATGATAACAGAAACAAAGAGAGAAACAGAAAAAGAGGCATTCATTTGAAATGATCATGGATTAAGAATTTAAATAAATAGCGACTGATTATGATATTATAAAAATATTAGGTAACACTTTACAGTCAGGTTCATTACTTAACATTAGTTTACTAATTCAAGTTAACTACATTAGTAAACTAATGTTAAGTAATGAACCTGACTGTAAAGTGTTACCAAATATCTTTAGATTTAGAGTATGTTTTTGGTTTCAGCCAGAAACTTAAATTTCAGTGCATTGCTCAGTTTACTCAATTATTCCTTAGAATATTCCTTTGAATAGCGCATTATGTATCTTGTAGCCCTTGGGTTTAACACCTTTGAATGAACCTTTTTGGGGCTCGGGTAAGAGCTAGACATCATCTTAGTGTGATGGGATCAATATACTCAGGTTCGGCAATGAGTCACAGAACATTTAGGTCTCCAACACAGCTTTTAATGCACCAGCAAACACGAGACAATAAGACTGGGAATATGTCCCCATTTCCTGTATGGACAAACAACCACTGCAGACAGCACTTTCAGATCTCTTGGTAATAACGAACACACACCCTTTGCAGATGCACACCTTTTAGTTTATCCAACTGTGCCATCTTTCTCCTGAGGTTTAGAGGATGATGAAAAAACCTGCATATGCATATATATATATATATATATATATACACACACACACAGGTTTGAAGTATCACCAGCTGCCTTGATATACCAGGGCAACTCATGGGCGACGGGAAGCACAGCAGCTTTGTTTACAACAGGAGTGTTATCGATCTGAATCTCAGCTGTCTTAGATGTTTCTGTGATAGCTGTTTCCAGAAGCTGGATTACAGCAGACACAAATCTGACCTGTAGCATCACTTCTAATGTCCAATCTCAGCCAGAACAAGAGTCATCGGATATTACATGAACGCAGTGAGGCTTTTTGATAAGAGTTTAAAGAAACCTATTTGGTCTCCTAAAGCTTTCAAATCCAATTTGAATTACTACAGTAATATGCATCAGGGCTGAGTTTTATGCGCCACAAGGTTTTAATAAACAAAAGGAATTACTGAATGGAAATTTTATTGCACGGTTCACTCTGATGCCTTCTAGTATTCTAGATCAGCGCTTCTCAATTGGTTTTGCCTCAGAGCTTTACATTGGACGTCAAGTGGTGACCCAAAAAAGAAACCAAAATGGTTTGTGATGCAAATGTAAAAAAAAAAAAAAAAGTCCTTAAAAGCTTAATATAAACAAATGATAAGAAAAATATGTTTTGTAATTATTTTTAATATTTATCTTGAGGCATCGGGATTTGTTACAAAATCACCACTTTGATGGCTATTATGGCAGAGAGTTTAGACAGACTTCTATGACATGCAACAACTAGGGATGCAACAATATTAAAATTCTGGCTGATATAGTTTTTTTCATTTTGTATTAAATAATTTATAAATGAGTAATAGTAAAATTCTATAGTATTTTGTCTAAATCAGTGGTTTTCTTAGTCATTCTTTGCGAAGTCTTGTATGTGTCATCACTGCATTTCTTGTTTGGACTGTTGACCCAAGTGTTACGAGCTTTTGCTTGGCTTTTTGGATTACATCCTTGGACTACCATTCAATAAACTACTGCATTTGTATCCTCAACCTTTGCATCTCTGCGCAGTACGTGACAGTAGCATTTTTGTACAATCTACTTACTCTCCACAGATGGTTAGGTTTAGGGCTTTGAGGTGGACCTTCTTGTTTACTTTTATTTCTAAAAAACAAAACAAAAACGTTTTCTAAAAATCAAATCGGCATCTTGTAAAATAGGTTTTTTCCTCACGATATTGGGTAGTGAAAGACAAAGGGACGAAGATAAGATCTATTGAGTCAGGAGTGTTTTCACATTCAGCAGCACAGATGTCCACCTCAACCAAGCAAACACATTCACACCAATACCTCCAGGACTGGGAGGCAGGAGTCGGTGGCTCCTTCTAATTAAGAAACTCTGGCACCTGCGTGAGTGTGACAAGTCACAAAGCTAGTTGAGACACATGACAGTCTCACACACTTCCATTCTCAAACACTCTTTTTGAAACACTTCAATTTTATTGGCCACATCATGTGTCTACACGTTGAAGACTTAAGCTTAAAAAAATTGATCTTAAAAGTGCCCCAATTATGCTTTTTCGAATATTACCTTTCATTCAATGTGTAATATAGCTGTTTGTGAATGTAAAAGGTCTCCAAAGTTTTAAAGATAAGAGTGCATGACAAATAAAGTCTCCTAAAAGAAAGAATTCTGAACTGCCAGAATGAGGGGTAAAGACTAGAAGGGATACAGCTATGGCCACTGGGCATGCGGACATCAATATTGCATCTTTTAATATTTATTTATTTAATTTAATAACTGTTTTTGCAGTATTGTAAGGGTAGTTTTAGGGTTGGGGTAGGTGTAGATGTTAATAAAACACAATTTTATAAGTAGCACATTTAATTTACTGTTATTTACCCTGAGGTTTTGCCTCACTTCCGGCCGTAGCTGTATCCCTTCTAGACAAAACCAGAATGAGTCGTCGCGAATACCAGTCTCACTTCCTGTTACATCCTTGGGTAACAATGTAACACATTTGCATAATGCCAGTCTATGGTCTTTATTAGCTGCCCATGAACAACATCTACTTTGACCCGCCCTTATACACTGTAGCAATAGCTGAGGTTTGAAAAAGTTCTTTTCGTGCTATCGACATGTGGAGAACATGCTGTTTTCAGCGCAGCAAATTCCCTTTGCAAGCACTTCCAAAGGATGAGGACTCGCACTGGAATTGATAAAGAAAAAAATGACAGCATCATTACTTTTCAAATCACTGTGTATACAAGTGCTGAAGAAGCCTCTGAAGCTGAATTCCAGGTATAGTAATAGGCGTTTCATTTTTCGTCACACACTGGAAGTGGTAGACCGAGCAGAGTAGGCTTGTGGAATGGAGGGGTTTAGAGAGGCTGAATATTCGAATGAACCATTTTCAGACTCTCTGAGAAATGAGGTGATGTGCAATGTATATGATGTTTTTCTAGCTTGGATGCATGTAAGCCTATTGTAGGAGACCTCCAAAACATAATTATAAATGTTTAAAATAGCATAATAGGTGCACTTTAAAGTAATACATGCATTGGTTTGCAAAAATGTATAGAACAAAATAAGATGGCTGGCTAGTCTAACCAATCCAGTCTGAATCTAACTGGTTTTGTGTTTGGAGTAATATCTAAAAAAATCTAAATACTATGGATTCAATTAATCAATCAGCCCCTGAAACGGAGGAAAACGCCAAGAGACAAAGCTTACGTCTGCATATATGGCCCCTCTAATCAATTACTGATTAAGCTGAGAGCGTACACCTTGACTATCTCAGTATTGATTTAGCAGACCAACAAATAAGTGTAATTTATTATTTAGGGAATGGAATGTAATCCATGAATTCCATCACTAAGCATCATTTAACTGTAATAAGAACATGTTTATTTTCATAAGTTTATCATCTGATAGGTAGTAATAAATAAATTAATGAATAAAGTAAGAAACATAACTGATAAGGCTTAAATGTACAATTTGCAATAAACACACTTTACATCCCAAATTTACTTGCATACATAATCAAGTTTTGCATAATCTATACAAACATAAATAAATGAAAAAAAAACAAATGCTTACAAAGTGAGATCTGCAAGTCATAAATTTCTGAGAGTCAAAGGATCTACTGTATACTTTGTTTCCCTGACCACAGCAGTTTAAATCACAAGGGAGAAATTTCCACTGATAAAATGAACAACAGACAAAACAACCTTCTCTGGATATTAACGGTCTATAACAAAAGGTACAGAAAGGTTGCATTACTGCTTGTTCTAACGTCTGAATATTGACTACAACTAAAAACATCCATAAATATCCTTAGTGGCATATTTATGAATGTCACTGTTATAATACCAGGACTGTACATTATCCCGCTTCAAAGCTGCTTAAGAAATAAATAAACGCATATGAAATACTTTTAGATCAACACTTCTCCTAAAAAAAAGAATAAGTCTGTGACAATGCTGAAAACAATCAAGTTAGAAATCAACACATCAATCAAGCATTTTGGGGGCGGAGCAATGAAAGGAGGGGTGTGTTTCTTTGGGCTGATTCCAGGCCCAGTCTGTACAAGGGTATTAGTTTTATCTCCACTTAAAAAAAAAAATCTCTTCCACATGAAAACACAAAAAAACAGCAATGAAGCAGTGTCAAGAGCATGCCAAACCAACAGGTGGCGATATAACCCAAACGGTAAAGCCATGTTGGCCGAAACCTGGGAAAAAAATGATTACAAGTTCCGACACAAACGTCGCAGGCCTAAATCTTGAGTTTCACGTCTACACTGCAAATGTTTAGTTTATAAAAATATTCACCCTGGTAGGAGTTTTCAAAAAAGTTCGGTTTCAGTTTTTGATACTGAGTTTGCTTGTGGACGAACGGCGGAACAGCCTAGAAAATGCTGCGGTTTTGAAAATACAGTACTGTAGCTTTACCCATTACATGGTAATTCCTTGAGAATATATTCAAACACAGCCCAACAACAACCATAATGAAATATCATTCACAAGAGTGCTTTACAATGAACTCTATGAGCGGCATATGATAATTTATCTACTCAATAAAATACTTACTCACCTGTTGAATAATAAAAACAGCATCTAAGGAGCACTTGATTCTTGAGCTCTGTTGTGTTCTCTCTTTTTTTTGCCAGCAGACTCTTCCCTGTTCTGTTTCTTCTTCTTTTTTAACCGGAGCATTCTCCACTCCCACACCATACAAGCGTCAAAGTAGCCTGAGCAACTGAACTGTATTTCCACGCAGCGCAATTGACCTTTGATTGACAGGCGATCTGACCAATCATAACCCCGTATCCGCCATTTTGTCTGACAAAGTAGTCAGGAGTTAGCAGATTAACGTTGGTGAATTTTAACTTCAAAAATTGTGTGTACTCACGTCTTTCCATGCCTGAAACAACATTCCTTCTGATGTCCATTCATGTTTATTTGATGCTATAAATGAACTAACATAGTATGAAGAGATGGTCGGTTCACGAACCGCTTGAAGGAGCTACAGCGATCTGTCACGACACATTAAAGAGCCACTATACGGTATTTACTTCTTAAACAAATTACGATATATTAAATATGGAACTGTTTCAAATGTCTGTCAACACGTTGTCAGTGTCCTCTTTGCTTCGCGATGTATTTTTCACTGTGAGAACATGATGTGTGGCGTGAGATCACATGACTTGGATAAAGCAACAGTAACTAAAGGGGGCGGGTCTTTGTGAAGGGTCCTGACCCTGCCACGTCTAAAATATAAACACTTATAATAGGCTTACCATAGTGGATCAAGGTAAGACAAAAACACGTTTTGGAAGAAGTATATGATGTATTGCCTCATTATTTAAATTTTGTTAATGCTGAACAAAAAAGGTTACATAAATGACACAATCAAGACACAATCTTAACATTAAGTTTATACAACTGATCCCCTGGACTTGTTTTAATAGTTGCTTGTTAAAAAAAAAAAAATCATGCTTTGCTGAATCATAGGACAAACATTAGAAATTATGACATAAAAAATAATAAAATCTGCCATAAAGAGTTCTTTTTCATAATTGTCATAAAACCTGCAGAATTAGTGTAATGGAGAATAAATTCATGTCTGGGGAATATTAAACATTGTACTTTGTAAAGCAATATAATCTTTCATTCTTTAGTACAACACTGACATCTAATGGTTGATTAGAGAATTTTTTTTAGAGAAAGTATCAGTCTCTTTATTTCGAATATTTCGATGCCCGACTAACACCATAACAGCTAATTTTAATTTGTAATATTTATTTGTATTGTAGTTATTATTATTTATTTTACATATATTTATATTCTTTTGACACCATGGCATGTACCTTTTTATTTTCTGTAGATGTTCTGTAAGGCTTGTCATGGCTCATGTGGAAATCCGTAGTGGAGCTCTACCTATAGGCTCAGTGAGCCCCATGGTGCAGCTCCACTTCCAGGGTCAGTGAGCCCCATGGTGCAGCTCCACTTCCAGGGTCAGTGAGCCCCATGGTGCAGCTCCACTTCCAGGGTCAGTGAGCCCCATGGTGCAGCTCTGCCTCTTCCAAGAATCATATGTTCTGTATAATCTGTGAATAGCTGCCATAATTCTTCAAACTCAAAAAGGCTGATAAAATAATGAAACCTCATTCACAGCAGTTTTAAATATATACTTCATTACAAAAATACAGATAATTATACAATACACATTTATAAAGCTTTTACAGTAAGCCCAGCATTCTTCCATCCACTTCAGAAAAAGTAGGATGCAACCTACATGAGGTGAGCACTGACACAGGCTAAATTCCAAAAACTGAACAACAATTGCAAAGACATGAACACAAAACCAGTGCAAGTGAAACACAAGTACTGAGCATCTGGACAAGAGGCAGATGAAAATTACAGAGCACACAAGCACAGAGCAAAAGCCTCAATTTGCTTAGTAAGACATCCATCTTATCTGTGATTGATGCAAAGGGTATGATGTACGGTTAACATGTTCTGACAGAAGAAAAATGCACGTATAAAAGCTATTATTGAGTTCCAGTTTCATTAATACAAAGTTCTCAATCTTCACACAGAGGCTGCTGTTTCTGTGATATATGAACCTGAGCAAAATCGCAAAATGCGTAATGGAGTTCAAAGCGGAGTTCCACTTAAAAGTAAATGAAAAAGATGATATTCTCATGAGCTAAATCCGCTACTGAGAACAAATGAAAGACATGTCTTTTGTGGTCCCATGATGAAGACATTGTAGAACGACAAAACTAACATCAATTTGGATGAATTAATAATATAGTAGGTGCATTTACAGTGTATTGACATCGTGGTACATGAAAAATGGGTTTATTCTAAAATAGTCTTGTGTCACCACAATAATAGAGGCATGTAAAAAAAATTTAAAACAAAGACCAACTGTGGCTGTGCAGTCTCAATTTTAACACCACAGAATAGAATAAAACTAATGAAAAACTAGTATAAACTGAAATTAGCCCTATGTACTGCATGCAACATCATGAACTAGAGTTAACCGAAGCATGAGCATAATACATAAAGGTGCGGCCATATTATCATGAAATTTCACAGGAAAAAAGTCCATTGTCTACTGTCACACAGCTTACACAGAAGTTACTTTCTGTTGGTCATTAACCATGTGATCTTGGACCCTTTGCGGAATCTCTGCGGGGAACTCTTTGACCCTCACGTGAAATTCCTGATCACATGGTTTAATATTGAAATCACGGACTTTGTCAGTAAATAACAGTAAATGCGATGTGTACCTTAATGGTCTATACATCCATTCAAAAGCTTATAGCGTCTGGCCAGTATACCCTGCAATGTCTTTACATAAAACAAGGAACGGAACGTTGCAACCATTACAACTCACATCACTCAATTAATATTGAGCTGTGCTGTTAAGATTTATGTTATGTCCCCACATTTGAGATTGTTCCTACACCCCTGCATAAAATATTCTGAATAAATAAACTACAAACATTTCAAAGGCTGAATGCTGTAGTGTAAAGTCACATCTGATGCAGTGAAAAGAAAACATTTTAAAACTTAAACAAAATATACACACATTTTTAACGGTTCACATTGCACTGTTGTACTTCAAGTAAGTGAATTTTGCATTTCTCTTGCATTGATTATAAGCAGCTAAGCAATGAATATTCAAATGACCTGCATAATCTATTAGCAAATATCTATTGTATAACTGGTCCACAGTCAAAGAGTTGAAACTCGATTCTCATTGGCTTCACTGGAACGGAGATCAGCTCTGTTCTTCCCTTTCCTGGCATTAGAACCTGACACAAATCAAAGATAGGTTGAATGTGCGATGTATTCTCTTTACTTTATTTTTCTGTGTAACACAAGAAAACATTTGTAAAATTATTTATTTTTTTGTCTTTTATAATTTCAATGGGATCCAAAACACTGGACCCCAAAAATTCTCATCGTATGGACATAGTTGTATGGAAAAAAAACATTTTTCAAATGTTTTCTTTCATGTTTCACAGAAGAACGAAAGTCATGCAGGTTTAGCATGGCATGAGGGTGAGTAAATGCTGACAAAATTTAAATTTTTGGGTGAACTATTTCTTTAATAATCATGTAGTCATACTACCTATGTCTAGATGGACCGTAGGAGTCCAGCATTTGAGTGCTGGCCTGCTCCAGATTCCAGCCACATCTCTCCAGAGCTTCCGTGCATTCAGGTCGAGGCTTCAAACCCAGTCGGAACAACTGCTCCACCTACATCAGGAAACAGTCATCTATGTGTAAATGCTTCAAAGATCTTTGATCATTAATGATCAGCTCTCACTTTTGTGTTCGAAAAGAAGCACAAAGATACCTTCAGATATTTCACGGCCTCCTGAGCATTCCAGCTGTGTGTCTGAAGGGCCGTTTGACACTCTTCTACAGTCACTCCATGTACCGCCTCCTGCACCTACAGAAACAACCAATCAGCCATCTCGGAATACCATGACATCATTGAGTAGCAAATGGTGAGAGTATTTGGTGAAAAATTGTTGTTTACTTGTTGTAGTGTGGCACGGCTGTAGGCGCCTGCTTGGGTGCCGCTCGGCCAGGCCAGACTGTTGGAAGTCCCGCTGTTACTGGTGTGGCCAGGGGAAGCATTGGGATTGCCGACTTGCTGTTGAACCATAGGCCTCACAGTGGCCATATTTGGGGTTCTTTTCTCATCATTTCCCTCGGAGTCCTTCAAGAACCTCTCGTACTTGTCCAGGTATGCTGGTTTCTCGGGTAGCAAGTAGTAATGAGTGCTGCTGGCCTTCACACCACCGTACACGATAGGCAGGATGCAGGGACTCTTGGCCGGAGTCTGGCCCACTTCAGTAGACCCGTACTGAGAACTAGAAGTGGTGGCTGTTGATGTAGATGATGTGGTGGAGGAGCTGGATGGTGCGGAAGAATATGACGACGGGGATAGGCAGGAGCCCAACGATCCGACGCAACAGAGGCTGGATCTCTGTTGAGGGGAGCCGCCTTGTGGCGCCATGGGGCTCGGTGCCCGAGAGTTGGGCTGAGACAGAGCATGATCCCTTGGGGGTATCTGAGGTGGACAGCGGCTCCCGTCTTCATGGTCTCCAAGCGAAACCGACAGTCTGCTGCCATATATTCCTGGCCGCTTAGTGGGCCGCAAGGGAGGGATTGGGATCCTTGGAGGGATTTGAGGCTTGTCCTCGTAGGAGGAGGGCAGGATAATCTGGCGGTGTGGGGCGAGAGCTGAAGGAGTCGGGAGGGGTGAAGAAGGGAGGGAACGTCCAGTAGGAGGGACCCGAAGCTTCACCATCACCTCCCTTTGTAGCTCTTTGAAGATGTCTGCTGATTGCGAAAATGAGTGGGTTTCGTCAACATGCTTTGATGGTAGAAAGAGGTTGTCCTCCACGTTGCATTTACCATCGACTTTAATGTTATCTGCTGATTGTGTTGTTTGTTCAGATACAGTGACTTCCTGCACCGCAGATGCATTTATGGAGCTCACTTCCATGTCTTCCTGCTCAGCACACTCCACAGCCACCTCGTCATACGCCGGAAGAGGAGGCAGGGGCCGCATGTCCCAGTCCACCACTGGAGTAGGGTGCATGGGGTTGGGCAGGGCTCGATTGGGGCTCTGCAGTGGCGCCATATCCAAGATAGAAGCGGCGTAGGATGCAGGTGGTTTCGCTGTGCTGGGGTTGGGCGTCTCGGTAATGGGTGAGGGTGATGTAGAGCTGAAACTATCGTCTCCAAAGTCAATGAGTGAGACTTCACTAAGGCGGTCACTCGGACTAGTGCTTTCCCAACCTCGGAGACGTAAACCCAGGTAATTGGGAGTCTTAAGCGAGAGCTTCTTCACACCCGTCACTATCAGGTCATCGTCGTCGTCCAGCACAGAGTCGTAAAATGGTTCTGGGAACAAGACATCGGGCAAAACTTTAGAAAAATTGTTTTTATCATTCAGGGATTCTTAGAAAGAAGAGAAATGGTTCTTACTCTTAAGAAGAACTGCTGGTTTAGGAGGTCTAGGAGGAGGTTGTTCTGACACAACAGTTGAAGCAAAAAAGATCAGAAATAAAAGAAGACCGAGCAAAAGAGAGAAGTGGTGAATTTGAAGAAGAGCAGAACAGCCCAGCTCAACAAGATCAAGCCATTACTTACTTTTAGCCCGATTTGGAAGTTTAGTGGGCTTTGCTGCATTTGAATCCAACCCAAGAACATCTGGAGGATCCATGGGATTACCAAGGTACAGACTGAACACAAAGAACATTGGGTAAATAAGTAAATCCAGTTCTGCATATTTTCAGTTTAGTGGTTCTGAATAAGTGGGCAGAAATGACTAAGCAGTATTTAAAATCAACAAATTACTATGAATGTATTAAAATAACTGAACTTTAAGTAATTAAAATGTAATGAAATTAAAATGCTAAACACACATAAAATCAAGATGTAAAACTAAACTTCCCATTTAACAATAAAATAAAAATAATACTTTTTTGACGCCTAAACGTTTTGAAGATCACACTGTTCTTGAAACATTTTAAAAATCACAAAATGAATCTAATTGCTAATTTATCATATCAATACTAAAAGTTTAAAAGCTTTTTTATAATTCCAAGAGAAATCCCAGAAGTAGCATGTTTCAGGACAGCTTTTGTGTCAAAAAGGTTGAGAATTATTGGGTTAAAATAATATTGCTGCTCTCTAGTGGTCAACACAAGTAACAGTCTGTTCCCTGAGAGATAAAAAAATAATCCATAGTGTCTGCTAAGAAGTGAGTTGTGCATGGTCATGGAATATTACTCATCAATCTTGTCAGGGGCGCCCCAACTCCTGTGTGGGTCTGTGTCTCCATGGCCTGTGTGAATGAAACTGTGCTTGAGAGGTCGGCTGATGTCATGAGCGGACAGACCAGCCACAGAGGTCACCACATTTCTAGGGAACTGTCCCACCTTCAGGGTCTGTCTGTTCTGACCTCTCCACCAGTAGTTCTCTGCTCTAAAGCACAGAAAATAGGCTGTAAAAACAGACTAAAAGAACTAGTGTAAATACACACAAAACTTTTTTAAAGAAAGCAAGGCTGTTCGTGTCCTTGGCATAAATGGTGAAAAACTAGGACTGTCAAGACATGCAGTTCATTTAATGATTATCAAATCTCTTGATCAAAATTACCCTAATTTTTTTTTTCTTTCCTGGGCTGCAGGTTAACAGCGACCACATAATACAGTAAATTTCCTATATCTGGCTGACCCAAAAAACTCGCCCTCACCTGCCCTCAATGATAGTGATGATGTCATTGGTATGAATTTTAAGTTTGTCTGGTTCATCGAAGTCCTGTAGTGCCCTCATGTCAGTGGGCATTGTCTATAAGTGAATTGGAAAGACTTCATTAATTAAAACAATAATTCCTATATTGACAATAATAATTATATTGGCATTCTGATATATGTGCAATACAATAAAAAGACTTTGATACAAGGACATTCAAACCAGTATAATCACCTTCTACTTTTAATATCCAAGACCTTACCTCCACAAGGAAGTCCCTGAGGGACACAAATGTTGGCCTGTCCTCGGGTTTGGGTGACCAGCACTGCAGCATGACATTATAAATGTCCTGCGGACAGTCCTCTGGTTTGATAAGCCTCTCCCCCTCCTTATCGATCTTATGGAGAATCTATGCAAAAGGACACAGATGTCACACCACTTTACTTACAGAAAGAAGTGTTTAAGGTCAGGTGTGTGTATACCTGACTACCATTGAGTCCAACCCATGGTTCCTGCCCGTGGGTGAACATTTCCCACAATGTTACTCCAAACATCCAGGTATCACTGGCATGGGAGAAGGTACGCGTCTTCAGGCTCTCTGGAGCACACCTGCAAAGCACAGAGCATGTCAACATGGGCTATATGGGGGTATAAATAAAAAGTAGACGGTGGTCTATAACGCTTCTCACCAGGCAAAGGGGACTTTGTGATGCTCCTGCATCACGTAATGATCATCATTTTTAGGCAAGGCCCTCATTAGGCCGAAGTCACCGATCTTGATGAGGTCGTTGGAGGCTAAAAGTATGTTGCGTGCAGCCAGGTCTCTGTGAATGAATCGCCGGGATTCAAGGTACGCCATGCCACATGCGATCTGAACGGTGTAGTGGCACAGCACTGATATCAATATATGACCCTGACGCTTCCTCAAGCGGTCCAACAAAGCACCCAATGGGGCAAGTTCTGTCACCTGAAACACAAACATAGTTCACACAAAGATGAAAATTATTTACACCACTAGCATCATTACTCCAGTCTTCAGTGTCATATGAAACCATTCTAATTTGCTGATTTGGTGCTCAAGAAACCTTTCTTATCGTTACCAATGTTGTAATGCTTAATGTTTTTGTGGAAACTGATACCTTTTTTTCAGGATTCTTTGATGAACAGAACATTCAAAAGATTATTTGATTGTTAAAGATTACTAATGTAGTTTGATTTGGTTTAGGTTTGTTTGCTTGAGTCCAACATAGTTGGACATAGTTGTGTTTTTAAAGACACAGAATGCCATTTTTAGTACTTCAATTCTGTTCCTCACCATCTTCATGGGGTGTGTGAGGACAACACCATATAGACGAATGAGGTTGTGGTGGTCCAGGGAGTGCATGGCATTAACTTCCCTTATGAAGTCATCAAGACCTTCACCCTGGTCCAACAGGTCTGTCTTCAGGCACTTCACAGCCACACTCAGCTACAACACAGGAAGAAACACCATGGATTTTTTGCATATGGATAGCTAATCATTACTAGTGATGTTTATCTACCATCCCTCTTACCACTCTTCCAGAGGGGGCTTGCCATTCTCCACGTTTCACCACTCCGAAAGAGCCATCTCCCAGTTTCTCGTAGAGGGTGAGGTCTCTGTCACTGATGAGGCAGGTGAGATCAGCTGGCTGACCTTCTGGTTGAGCTGATGATGGGGATGAACTGCGGAAAACCACTGGGGTTTGGGAATCGGAGTCAGGCCGCTTCCCAGTGAACACCTGCTGGCCCAAGCACAGAGACTACGGCTGAGGGTGATTCCACCTGCCTCTGACTAAAAGATGCAATAGTTCTTCACACAGTGAGAGGTGTCATTCATTAACCTGGCAGACATCAATGATAATATATGTTAAACTCAAATGCAACTAAGAAAAAAAAGCTTTATTATTAAGTAGTCAACATATTTCCAAAAACAAAAAAAAAACTCCAATGTATCACAGAACAAAGGAAGTCATACGGGTCTGGAATGACATGAGTGTGAGTAAATGTTGACAGAATGATTTTTTTTTTTTTTTAAGTGAACTATCCCGGTATAACTATTCCTATATCAGAATTAT
Organism: Opsariichthys bidens; assembly: GCA_037194245.1. Lineage (NCBI taxonomy): Eukaryota > Metazoa > Chordata > Actinopteri > Cypriniformes > Xenocyprididae > Opsariichthys > Opsariichthys bidens. The sequence goes on along the minus strand of CM074301.1, from coordinate 8,577,422 downwards.
AATGTTAGAAATGTTGCCTTTGCATATGCATATATTATATATGACATTTAGACAATTCTGGAGCAATCCTTTGAAAAGATTATGGTTAAAAAAAAGGGAAACAAAAAGTGTGTCTTGCACATGGCAGCCGGAAGGGTGTCACTTAAAACAGTCCTCTTCCAATGTACATTTGCGAATCACTTCAAACTTTGGCTGATGTAAAATTGCAAAAGGATTCTTGATATCTTAAATAGAGCTGCCATGATAACACATTAAACTTTAATAGTCTTTTGGGCTCTATTCATCCTTAAAGTGTCATGAAATTCTGCACACACAGAGTCGGCTGTTAGGCATAGGAAAAAGCTAAGAAAAGGACGTGGAGGGGAGGCTTTGCGGCACCCCATTTTGGCTAAAGTGATGGGGTCAGTTTTAACTACAGTCAACAAACTCGGTACATATACTGTTCTCATCAAGCCGGACCAAAAATTACAAACATTAAAAGGAAGTCTGCCATTTTTTCCCGTTTCGGAATTCTCACCATACCTTGCTCACCCATGACTTCCGTTTGCACATGGCCCTTCTCCTTTTCACTGCCTCCCACAGCCGTCTCTGACCTGCAGAGCCAGAGAGAGATGAAAAGGGTGAAAAGGTCTAAATATAATATATGAAATAATATTCATCTAATTTTTTAGGTTATATTATATAGTTTACCCAAAAATGAAAATTGCCGTTTACTCACCCAACATAATAATAATAAAAAAAAATAAATAAAAAAAATTGTACTTCCTGTAATGTCCATTTGATGCTTTTGCCATTTAACACAATGATGACTTTAAATTATCTTTTGGGGTAATTTCTTAGCCAAATTTGATGTGTGATCAATTTGCGATTAATTAATCACCACATTGTGTAATTAATTAGATTTTTAAAAAAATCAGCTTGACAGCCTTAAAATAAATTAATAATTTAATGAATTTTTTCAACATTCAAAACTCCTCTCCCACTCTTAAAACACATGCAACCCCACTCACCTGGGCGGCCCATGCCGATCTTTTCAAGGTCCTCATTTTTGACATAGTCAAAGTGTGAGAGACGTGTGACATTGAGGTCGTCACGGATACGCAGAAAATATTGCTGGAGCTGCACGTCGGTCAGCAGCTCCATTAGCCACTCCGTACCTTCGTCAGACTGCATGTCTGCACCGTCCGGCTGCACACACAACATAAGAACATCTTATATTGTTTTAAGCATAAACAATATTATATTATCCTCCACAGTTGTGCACCTCAAGTAAATCTGTTATTTTAAGGATATTTCAATATTTTTCCTGGAAAACAAGACAAAAATATACTTTCTTGTTCTGAAGAGAAAACCGTAAACCTCATCTTTTACCTCGTCTTTAACATTATAGTGCCGCTGGTATTCTGAGAACGCCGCCATTTGTACAAGGAAAGCAGTGCTTTCAGGGAGTGTGTGTATGAGTGAACCACACTCCCTCGGGGTGTGTCCTGTTTTCACAGTAAACTGTCAAGCGTCTCCTCTAATCTGCAAGATAGATTTGTTTGATTCTTCTTCCTTCCAGCAACAGCAACATGAAGCTCTCTTTTATAAGCTAAAGTCAAGAACAACGTGTGTAATCCGATTCCTCGCCGGAAAAATAGTTGCAGTCTCATGTGAAACTCTGTCTTCTGTTGCAAAACCTCAGCCCAGCCTCCTGAGAATGAATGTGAAATATTATTCCCACCCTTTTAGGTGAATCAATCAGTGCGCACAGTGCCTTAAATCCAGTCAGTTGCAGCTCTGTCCTGTCTTCCAAACAAGTCAACATACATCCTCTGTCTCGTCTCCTTCAGTCTCCAGTCTCAGTCAGATGAATAAAAAGGTCACAGCTTGTTAACGGTGAGGCATTTCCATATTAGTGTCTTTTCCAGAAGCAGCATTTTGCTTTCTCTTGCTGAGTCACTGCGAAATGCAGTGCGAGTGCGGCAGACCTCAAAACACAAACCTTAAGCAGCAAAACTGAATGTGCTCAACATTGCACTGCCCCCCCCCCCCCCCCCTTCCCAAAATAAATGAATAAATGAGTGAATGAATGAAAATAGGGTGATATTTATGTCAACATTATTGTAAAAATCCTTTATTTTATTTGTGGCCATTTTATAATGGCAGGAAATTACTGGAATTGGATTAGGAAATGTCTGATTCACACTCAGGTCACTCACAAATGTGTCACCACACTACATGCCAGAGCATGTACACTACAACAGATAGACAGACAGATGGATAGTTCTGAAAGATGTCCATACATAACACAGATTTAGCCGACTGACAAATCAGAATAAAGAATTCCTGAGAGCTGTGTAATATATAGAGAGGGACAAAAAGGGTGTCAAAGCGCCATTGATTCTTTTCGGGAAATGGACATCCGCTTATAGAGCAGTATATCAGGACATGATGATCCATTCACTACTGATCTATTAGATATATAGACAGACAGACAGACATGTCTGCAATGATTTTACATAAATATGCACAGACATAACACAGATTTAGCCGACTGACAAATCAGAATCAAATATTCCACAGAGCTGTGTAATATATAGAGAAAAGGGTGTCAAAACTTGGGGAAATGTACATCTGCTTATATCGGGACATGTTGACACATTCACTACTGATGAATTATGCAGTCCTCCGAGTGCGAAACAGAGAGAGGGGGAAAATGTGCCGAGAGAATGTGATTGTGAGTTCAGTTGTCTGAACACCCTGGATTAAAGCAGTCCACCGATGTATATAAACATATTTATTCACACTTTTTCACTAAACACGTAAACCATCATAAATCACCCACTGAGTGTGACAATGACGCATTAACCCTTGGCAACTAGAGCATGACTAAGAGGAGCAGACAGAATGCCACATGGCATCTTTTTCCCCTTCTAGAGATCTTCTACGCACAAATATGTCGATTTCCAATACAGGACACTGTCGTAGGAGGCAGGGTGGGTGGAAATGTACACCTTTTGAAACTCTGATACTGTGAGATAATATAATTATGTAACAGACCTCACTGGCCCTATAGAGAGGAAAAGCACATATAGAAACAATATTTTAAATATTTCATAACCTTTTAAACAATTCAGTCTTTGATTCAGGACATTCCAAGTTTAGAGAACTAAATATAAATAAGTAGACAGACAGACAGATAAAATGGTTGACAGATATGCATAGATATAAAACAGACTCAAACTGGCCTTATAAAGAAATACAGCACATAAGAAAAAACATTCCAAATATTTCATAATTCATTTAAACAATTTAGCCTTTCAGGAAATTCTACGTTTAGATAAATATATATATATATAGCCTTGCTTATTTATCCAGCGAGGCATTTATGGTTAAGTGTTAGTTCACCCAAAAATGAAAATTATCCCATGATTTACTCACCCTCAAGTCATCCAAGGTGTATATGATTTTCTTCTTTCAGGCGAACACAATCAGATATATATTTAAAAATATCCTTCATCCTCCAAGGTTTATAAATGCTTTTTGGATGCACGTCGAATTGCTGTCCCACCGGAAGCTCGTTATTTTCTTTATAAAGTTTAAAATAAAAATATTTGTCTTAAACAAATGCATCAATTTGCTTCAGAAGGCCTTTACTAACCCCCTGGAGTCGTGTGGATTAATTTTTTTATGGATGGATGCATTTTTTGCTTTCAAAAATTTGTCTGCCATTCAGATCCATTATTAACCTTGGAGGACTAAGGATATTTTTTAAATATATCTCTGATTGTGTTCGCCTGAAAGAAGACATATACACCTAGTATAGCTTGAGGGTGAGTAAATCATGAAATAATCTTCATTTTTGGGTGAACTATCCTTTTAAGTAATATCTAGATGGAGTCTTACCAAGTTTTAGGCCAGTCCTAAGGTCTTCAGAAAAGATCCAAAATAGCTGATGTCAGGGACGGTCCTCCAGCGGTCCAGTGATCGACAGGGCCATGACAGGCCCAAATGAGCCAAATCAAGGCTGCTTCTGACTAATCAACAACTGCAAAACAGATTTACATATGCAGAGATGAGTTATCACTAGTTAGAGTGAACTTTTATACCCCTGTTACAATGTGTCTTTACAAACATTTGATGCAAATGCAGAGATTTGCACAATAGATGCATGTAGTAATAGGGATGAAGTAAGGTGAACATCATCCAGTTTACATGTTCAAATCATTCTCTTTACAGACATGCAAGTTAATATGTATAATAACACTTGTTTTGGTCGAAAACAACTCGGTTTAACATTTGTTGAGTGAATGATTCAATGAATCATTTCATTCATAACGCACAAAACACTCATGTTACGAATTCAAATATAAACGAATCTTTTTGGAGAATGGATTCAAAATATATTCGTATCACTAAAAGTAATATAAATCAGTGTTATTTTAGTAGCATTTTCATTTTATGTATGCAATGTTATAAATCCATTAAACTACACCACCAATTGGCCTAAAGGTATCAAACCAACAGTAAATTACTCAGAATATTAAATCATAATATATAATATTATAAGCATAAAAGTAAATTTAAACAGTGTTATACTTAAAATGGGTTCAGTATTTTATATAAAAGGGACATTTTTTAAGAACATTTTATTAGTTTGATATCATAGTGTCATATGGTTAAATTGTTTAATTGATTTATAGTGCTAAATAATATATATATATATATTATTTCTTGAAATGAAACCTTGTACTATGCAAAGGACATATTTGGACTGAAAACCTGAAATGCACATAGAGTTTCATGGGTATGAAATTGTGTGTCTAACGAATGTCAAACGCTAAACTAACTTTACAGCCTTTAGCGACTTTCGAGTTATCATCTCAGGCCCATTAGTGTAGTCTAGCTAGTCAGCGCGCTAGGTTTTGAGACACAGCCACTGTCTTCTTTATATTCAGATAGAGGCGGACACAACAAGCTAATTCATACAAGCGTAAGTAACCTATAAATAGAGAGTTACGTTTAACGAAATAGGCACTGAAGGCCGGTGTTATCCATACGGATGCAGTTCTGCAGTCATCAGGATGGCTAGCGTAGCGCAAAGATCCCTGCATTGATTCCCGAACATCCAGTGCAGCGGTCTGAGCTCACATTCGCGCAGTTTTGACTGAATTATATTTCAAAATAGATAAGACTGTCAAATGATTTACTTACCTCTTAAATAGTCGTTTTAAAGAAAGAGAATAAGCGGCTCAGTGGCCGTAATCCTTCACCGTCGGTACAACAAGGATTGTATCTCTTTCTTAAAGCGACAGCGCTTTTTACGCAGACGAGCGCGCGGGGGCGTTTGCGTCTTTATGGGAACCTTACTGTGGTTCATCAATTAACCCTCTCATGTGTTAATTACGACAACCTCAGGCAGGATTTTATTTCCCTATGTGTTTTTATTGCTCTGAGGGCGTTAAAACGTTTTTGGTTTCAAGTGAAGAGATACTGTATTAAACATGCAGTAATAACAGTAATACTGTGTATATTTAACAAACCAATGAATAAAATTATGTGACAACTATATATAAATAAATAAATAAATAAATATATATATATATATATATATATATATATATATATATATATATATAAATATATATATATAAAAAAAATTGCAAATGCAGTTGAGTTTGTTCCTGTTCGGCCACGAGACGGATTAAAACTTCATACAAGTTGAACGTTGCATGTCTTTGATATCAGAAGATTATGAGGATGTGATTCCATCAAAAATCTGGTGGAAACCCATCTCAGACTATGCAGAAATTTTGCTCATGCTCCCTCCAGTCTGTCGATTTACCCTTATTATCGGATCATTCTGATGTTCAAAATGGACACATTTCTACCATAGCTCTGTGAGAAAACCTCAGACTGAAATGTACATTTATCTATTGATGTTTTCTGACTGGAAAAAACAAACAAACAAACAAAACTAGCGATCAGGTGTCTTCAGTCTCATCTGAAATGAGCAGTGTTGGGAGTAACGCATTACAAGTAATCAGATTACATTTTTAATGTTACGAGTAAATAATGTATTACAAGTAACAAACATTATGTAATCAGATTACTTTTTTGACGTAATTGCAAATTACATTCTAATAACACAAATACATTTATTTACAACCAAAAAGTTACTGCAGATGTATTTAAGAACAACAGTCATTGTATTGGTATGAATTGTAGATGAAGTACAGTTAGTGATGAATGATGTCCATGTCCAATGTTTTGGACAGATGATTAATCAGAATTTCCTCCATTTAAATCAATACTTGGAATATTTAACAATGATACTTCAATGTTACATTTTTTTATCCTTATTCCGGAGCAATTTAGCATTTTTGACTGGCTGTCGGCCATCTTGGGTTGGAGAAAAAAAATCTGCAATACCATGGCTTGCCACTACAATCAAAACCATGCATTCGCAAGAAATGGCTGTTTGAATAGCGGTCCACTTTAGTCACCTCTATGAGTGCAAGGGTTAAGCTAAATATAATTAATAAAGACTAAATCTAAATGTGGCATTTGTGCCTGTTAAATACCCCTTGAAGTGGTTCTCATTGAGGACACATTCTACTATAACATCGCCAAATGATATTCTTCTAGTATCATTTGTTACAGACCTCATTAACAGGGAGCAGTGAACACTCACTGGTTTTCATGGTGCATTGTGTGAATTTTGCATTTCATTACAGCACACCAATTGACAATTTTTTTTAAAGCCAGTTAGAAATACATCCTAATATAACATCTTTTGGATATTTTGTTTCAGCATAAAGTTGGCACTCTCAGTTCAGCAAATACGAACACAATCTTTCAATGTTTTTCGTTACAGATGTTTCGTGTCTTGTGAGGCAAGAAAAACAGTAATAAAGTCTTACACAACAGTAAACATACTTGCAATGCCAGAGTTTATTTTAGAGCAAACCAAGGTTGACAGATTTTGCACACACATCAGTTCCAACAATTTACAGTAATTAAATGATTGTAAATCCCAACACATCTGGACATTTTCAAACAATCAATTTCAACTTCCCTGCTATTGACTTTGACAAATATGAATTTGGTAAATCATCCCTGCTTGTAAGTAATAGTTTATTCTCAATTGACCACATACAGCTTGAAGCATAAAGATCCTTTGCTTGGTTTTTAACACAATCTGTGATGCTTAGATATAATTCATGCACATTTTGACATGCTATGAAAGACCAACCACGTTCTATTTCTGGTAAGTGCCACAAAGAGGAGAAAAGACAAAGTTTCAGAATAGTATGCAATACAAACTTGCGAAACATTTCCACCAAACTTTGTCATTAGTGCCTTCAAACATGAAACCATAATGTAAAATCAGCAGCAAGCTAATCAAGTCATACATTGTATTCTAACCATTATGCATTTTGACCACATCCTCTTTTCGAACACCTGCCTTAAAAAAAAAAAAAAAAAGCAGATATAGAAATACGCCACCGAAAAGCAAATGTCTTAAAGAGCTTCTCTATAAACTACACAATTATACTTTTTTTTGAAAATGCAACAGAAAAAGACCAGAAAAGTGAAATCTGAAAGAAGAACACAATGAAACCGACTCTGAAAAACAAGTCATGACTAGATGTAACTCACAACTTACTTCAATACTTGCCTAATTAAATAGTTATTAATAGTAGCAAAGCAGGAAAAAGCCGCACAAAAACACATAATAATCAAACACAACAAATATTTACATAAACTATGGGAAACACTGTTCCCGATAATTTGATCCACCCTACAGTGAAATATGAGGATCACTGCCCTCGATATATACACACCGGTAGGCAAAAACTACCTTTGAACACTCCACATTATGGAAGACACTGCTCCCGATAATGGTTTTAGAATAGAAATATAAATGTTACAGAGAAATGCTTTTGTCACTAAAATGCTTGAGCCCACGAGTTTGGTCAAAATGGAAACTTCCCTCGCCAATTCGTTCAATTGTTTCAGACCAACGAGAACTAAAAAGATACTTCAGTACAAGGAGATCTGAAAAACCATAATTCAAAATCTTCGCTCAGCCCAAATGAACATCTTATGGTTTCAGTTTTGCCAAATTAGGGCTTTTCTTCAAAAAAAAGAAGAGGAACAGCTCCGCAAGTAATAAAACGGGTGCTTTTTGAGCTTATTTCCCTCAAGCACCTGTAACAAGAGACATTTCCGATGCCAGCTGTTGGTAACATGCATTTCTGTTAGCAGATGCTGCTTTTAAGAACTGACAGTATAACCGTCACAATTATGGAAGGCACTGCTTCCGATAATTTAAAAAAAAAAAAGAAGACACTTTTATAGTGATCACTGTCACTGATAAATAAATAAGAAATAAATATAGTATGGTCCTCAGTTGGTCAAAAAGGCTGAGTTTGGGGGTTTTACATGAAGTGCGAAAGGGACTAAAATCCCCTAGTGGCAGCCGAGAACACGGTGTACCCCATTTGCAACTTGATAATGACTCATAGAAAAACATCTTCAAGAGAAACAACTTGAACCTGAAATGCACCTTAAAAATCAGTTAGCAGAAGAGCACAGCTTTTGCTCTACTGTCCTTATCAGTTAAATATTGTATTTATCCTTAATCCAGTAATAATACATATTATAATCATCCAAATGATAAGAATGATATCTATATTTATTATCTCAATATAGCTCTTCACACGTTTAAAGAACTTCCACAATTTAACTTAAAGCTGCCATATCACAAATTTTGAAGATATGCTTGGTTATGGTTCCAAATCAAATCAGGTTTACTTCATAGTGGCAGGATTATATTTGTGCATCGGGTAGAACTTTTAAGCAAAACCAATTTCAGGTTGGTTGATGCAATGCTGAAAAACGCTATATCTCGTTGTCCAAGTCCCAGATATCTCCAGCCAGGTCATTGGCACAGCCCTGGATGTTCCAGGTGAGTAGAGCAAACTTGTTTAGGACCTGGTCTATGTCGAAGCTTGCTTTTTTAGCATGTACCTCATCCAGGTACTTTTCCAGGTCTGTGGCGGTTTGCCATCCATTACCAAAGAAAATGTGGCGGAACGGGACATCTCTCAAAGAAACGTAAGGAGACAGAAAATTATGCTCCACCTTAAAAAGAGGAAGAAAATGACAACAACATGAGAACTTATGTTTCCAGCAATGATACAAGATGCACCTAGAAAAGCCAAGAGAATACCTTTACCTTCATTATGCGGTTATTGATTATGCGACACATCTCTACGTCATCCAGGTCGCTGTTGACGATGTAAGTAGCTAGAGAGTCTGCGGCGCGACTAAAGGAGCTCTTTGCTGCGATCAGCCACTCCGTGGACAAAGATTCAATTTTATCAACCTGTCGAAAGAATGTTGAGAAACGAGCAAGTTATTTTACAGATTAAAAGCTGGTTCAAGCTTTTTTTGAATCTCATTGCAAAAACAATGCATATGACAAAAAGCATTACCTTGTCCCTTTTGAGGTCATTAACACGACTGATGATGCCGCTCACGTGGTTATTGATCACACTGCCATACGTGGTAACGTCCAGTTTGAGAATGTGGTCATGAACAAGACGGAGGGCCATCTGCCCAGCAACCTGAGCAGCAAGCAAGGACAACTTAACCACTTTCTGATTGGTGACACGGTCCAGTTGATCTTTAACATCCATGTCTGTACCAAAATGCTCGTAGTCAGCAGTGGCCTGGTGAAAAAACAAAACAAAACAAAATCTCATAAATGAGAATGCCAACATCTGGATGACTTTTTGCATATGACATTTCTGAACAGAGTAACACTTATGTCTCTTAAAACCTATGGGTGGTGAGCTTGAATGGTAAGAAAATGGCTTTTTGTGGAACTTAAAGGGACAGTTCAACCAAAAATGAAAATTATCCCATGATTTATTCTCAAGCCATCCTAGGTGTATATAACTATTTTCTTTCAGACGAACATATCCGGAGTTATAATATAAAATATCCTGGCTCTTTCAAGCTTTAAAATGGTAATGAATGGCACTCCTGAATTTGAAGACCAAAAAATTCTATCCATCAAAAAAGTAATCCATTCGGCTCCAAGGGTTTAATAAAGGCTATCTGAAGCAAAGCGATAGGTTTTTGAAAGAAAAATATCCATATTTTAATCTTTATAAACAAACAACTAGCTTCCGGGAGACGGTCTACGCGAACTGGCTTGCGCCAAAAGATTAATCTTTGACCTGATGGATGACGAACATTGAGGAACACAGAAACGCAGAGAATAGAGCAAAACAAAACACCCGTTACAAATTAGAAGTCTAAAACGAGAATTTTTAAAGAGAAATATCAGAGGATTTCGATAAAAGAGAGGACGAGCTTGAGTTAGTTGCACAGCCCTGTTTGTTTGAACATCGAGTGCCATCCGAGCTTACGCTACTCCCACGTCCTGCGTCATACATTAACTTCAAAATGTACTTTTCTGGCGTAAGCCAATTTGCACAGGCCGTCTGCCAGAAGCTAGTTATTTTAGTTTAGAATGTTTTAAATATGGATATTTTTCTTACAAAAACAGATTGCTTCGCTTCCACTTTACTTATTTATTTCTTGTTGTGTTTCATTGATATTGTTACGTTGTTATGTTTTATGTTGTTATTGTACTGTTGTGTTACTGTTATGTTACCTGTAAACAACGAGGGTCTGAGAGTAACAGAATTTCAATTCTCTGTATGTACGTGCTGTGTTATATAGTAGAATTGACAATAAAGCTGACTTTGACTTTGACTGACTTCAGAAGGCCTTTATTAACCCCCTGGAGTCATATGGATTACATTTTTGATGGAGGAAGGATTGAGACTTCAAAATCCGCAGTGCCATTCACTACTACCATTTTAAAGATTGGAAGAGCAAGGATATTTTTTAATACGCCTCTGACTGTGATTGTCCGAAAGAAAATAGCCATACACACCTAGGATGGGTTGAGTGAGTAAATCATGGGGAAAAATTTAATTTTGGGGTGAACCAAAAGTAAGGATGAGGAGCAATGATTCATTTATCAATTCATTCATTTTTAATCATGCAATTTTACATTTAAAGAATAAATAAATAAATAAATAGACAGGCCAATAAAACAAACAAACAAAAAAAAGCGCTTACCATAGAAGAGGTGAAACTAAAAGACACAGATGGGATTCCAGAGAAGGCCAGGAAAGGATATGCAGCATCATCCATCTGCATCGTTGTCAGACTGAGCATAAATTGACAATGGATTCAGGAGCATGTACATGTCATATCATCACAGAAACAATCACGACTGAATTGATATTTCGATCCATTGTAACAAAAATCAAAGCAGATTTACTCACAGAGGTGACAAACTATCGCCGTAACTCTGGAAAAGGCTTGAATCTGACCCAGGAGTTTTGACTTTTTTCAGGGTGTTCTGAAGAAGGGTGTGCAACAAAGGACTGGCAGAAGCTCTAAAGGAACCATCACCTGATGATTAAAGAGAAAACTATTTAATGATTTAAAGGATAGGGAGAAGAGTAGGGAAAGAGCTTTCAAATGACATGAGAGGAAGTTGAACTTGTCCGCCACACTAGTAGATATGACTGGTTTGTCATTGAAAACAAACAAACAAACAAACAAAAAAACAATTGTAATTGGGTGTAAAAAAGCAGATAATAAACTTACCAGTAATAACCCGGTCCAAACTGATGTAGGTAAAGGCTTTCCTGTCCAGTGATGACCAGTATCCCTGTTAACACAGAAGACAACACGTTACAAAACCATAACTGCGTACAATTATCGCAGCACAGATGACACTGGCACACAAACCTCAAGCCATTCAGTAACTCCGATGTTGCCAAAACTCCCAGCGGTCCAGCTGGCAAACACAATGCTTCTTTTGGGTTTGAAGCCAGCTAAGGTGAAGGGGACAAGGAGTGAGCGCAAACCACAACAATACACCGACAGATTGCATTTAAATACAGGTAAATAAGAACATACCTATCTTCAACTCAGTGAAAGCCCTTGCAAGCTCCAACAGAAGAGTAGTGCCAACCACAGACTCTGCATATCCCAAGCTAAAGGAGTCCCTCTGCGCTCCGATCACGACATAACGATCTGAAGGATTCAGACAACCACATTGAGACCACATAGGTTCAGATCTATAGACTTATTTTACCTAAAAGTAGAAACTGACCTCGGTCCACATATCCTTCGATGACTCCAAACACATTATGGATCTTGGTGTCGGTAAGGTAATTATTGACAGATACGGCTACTTTGTCAGCTTCACTTCCCAAATTATAACTGGAGAAACCACCCTTAAAGTGACCAGGAGCACTGTTTCCTCCCATTTTTCTGTAATAAATTGAAATAACAATTAATCTTGATGTTTCTTGACAAAGACTTAAAAAATTATCAGGGTAAACGAAAACTATAACGTACGCCAAGATTTTCCTTGCCATATTAGTAGTGATTGACTGGGCGAGAATTTCAGGAAGACCAGAGGACTTGGCAGGAGGAAACTGAGTGTGATTGAAGGATGGGAATCCTGGGGTGTAGGGATCACCTGATCCTAGGTGGACCTGTAATTAGTGACCAGATACCATGAAACACAAATAAAAACAAAATACATTCATGGTTTAACCAAAATTTTAAAAAATGATTCAACAATTAAAATCATCACTGTTACTGATTTGAAATGTATCGTATAAGTCAAAAACATTTGAATTACATTCTTTTGCAAAACTTACATGACCATAGAGCTCAGTATCTGGACTCATTGTTTTATAGTCAGCTGGGTCTGGGTAGATCAGAGCTGCTACTGCACCCATCTTAGCTGCATTCATGACCTAATATGGTGACAAGCACATTTCGATCAGCACTAGCAAAAAAGTATGACACTATTAATTAACTGTTACTCTTAATGGAGCTGGACACATCTGACCACGAGTCTCTAGTTAAACACTAATAGTTCTGAAAGGAAAGAAACTTATTGGTCTGCTTCTCAGTAGTCACCTTCTGTGCCATGCTGATTTTTCCAGCTCTCATCAGTATGACAGACCCATTTAGATTCACTCCGTATTCTCCGTTCTTTAAGGTCTGCAGGTCAGTCAGCTCACCATAGTTGGCGTACACCACTCTGCCCTGAGAATATAATTGTTTAAGAAAATGACTGAGAATGCATATCATGGGACAACTAATGACAGCTGACTGACAAAGACAAGCAAAAAAGGCTCACCTCTTCACGACCCGTTTTACTGTAAGCCAGGAAACCCTTCAGACTTCCGATCTCCTCTGAACCAAACCACACTTTGTTTGGATTGGCGCTTTTAGGGTTAAAAACAGTCCAGATTACAAATAGTGCAACCAAAGAGAGATGGAAAAACGATGACTTCGGTTACTGAGGTATTCTTTACCGTTTAGCATGTTGGGCACTTGTCAGTGTGTTGCTATGCCGTTTTTATTGTGTTCAGGAGGTTTTAGTTCGTGCGCATGTTAACATATTGCTGATACACATATGCCTTGTTAGTGTTTGTTTCTATGGGCTGCTATATGCAAGCAGTCTGCCATATTGGAACAGTGAAATCCAGTCTTTGACCACTAGAGAGCAAGTTGACTGTGCATCTACAACCTAGTTATTGACATGTTTGAATATTTATCTTTATGCAATAGACGTTAGCGGATGATTTTCACCGCATTTGGTTTATCACCATTAATGTGATAAATCTTCATATGGATACTGAGTTGTACATCCAAACACAAACAAGCATATTCTCTCCACTGAAAGGTGAGTGTTCAATGTGGTTTGTAGTGTGTTATATGCTTATGCATTTTTTGGTGTGTGTTTAACTGGTTTTTAGCATTTTATGCATGTTATGTGGTTTTTACTGCTCAGAAAGATTTGTTAGTGTTATGCGCTTGTTGGTGTGCTGCTATGCCATTGCTAGGGTATTTGAGTGTATTTTGGTAAGGTGTTTTTGAATAGTTTTAGTTTGCTCTGGTTGCAAATATTTTAAAAGTTTTACTTAGTGTTGCCATGCAGTTGCCGGGGTATTCTCTGTGGTTAGTTATTATCGGACAGTGTTTCTGGAGTGTCAACTGACCTGTTAGGAAACTGTAGCTTCACATAGTGCTCATCATCCCAGGGCTTCATATCCAGTTTCTTGAAAGCATCATAGATATTGTCACCAAACTTGTTATCTTCAGATGATCCTGCACTATGGCGACTCTTGGAATACTCGCTTTGATGGAACAACAATAGAAAATCAGAAAAGAACAATAACAGATATGTACATTTAAAAAAGGCTGTCCATTTACTCATTCACATTTGTGTTAATGTTTAAACTGACAATGCTAACAACGCCCAATAATAATAAATGATTTACAGATACCTTAATTTTTCTTCAATGGCTTTAGATGACAGTTTATCATTCAAAAGTGTAACAAGGTCACTCCAATCCATAGAGGGTTGAGGAGCATTATAAATCGGTGGGACATCTTGATTTGTTGGAACATCTTGATTAGTCGGAACATCCTGATTCGTCGGAACATCGCAGGGAAGAGATTTGCGGTGGACAGAGTATCCAATGAGCAAACCTGTCACAAGATAAAACAAAGAGCTTGGTTTCACATGAGTCCTTGGGAAAAACAGAGAACATCTAACAACTTATCACATGGCTCTCTGAAAGACTTCATCTTGATGGGTCATTCACAGCATTATGGGGTCAAGCGCTTTTTGTATCGGATGCTTAACTGACCATTGTCCATGGCAACCAAATCTCTCCAATCCAAACTTACATCTCTTAAATTAATATTTGAAGCGTTCGGATGCAAAAGCCGCTAAAAGCCATCTTCATTAAAAATGAGACAATGATAGAGTGAACGCACATAGTATACGTTCATCAAATACTTTCGCTTCAAATCCACTAAATCCCAGCATCAACCCTTTCAAAAATAAACAAAAAAACTGCTAAACACCACTTCCTGTCCACAGACGAACTAATCAGAAGATGTGAATCAAGTCTCATGATTTCAAGATGAATGACGGTATGCGTATGAGCCGGTTTTCAATTGGCGAGCTGCAAGGTATCGTGTTTTGTCCATCATTACTGGCAATGACAGGATGCCGTGAGTAGCTAGTCAAATTAGTTAAATACCAGTGAAATAACTACTAGGTAACTTTATTTTATTCTTCTCCCAGTTCACTGACCATTTATTTAGGTCTTTTAGAAGAAGTGGATGAATGTACATGTTTAATTGTGACAGCTCGGACACGTATTTGAGAACAGGAATATCAAAATATCTCACAATATAGTTAATGATCTTGTGAATATATAGAATGAAAATAAAAAATTTAATTAACTGATACAGTGCTATTGTGGCTGTGGCTAGAATACTTTAAACTTGTCCGTGTAACGGTTAAACCGCAAAATGACCAATCAAAGTTTTAGGAATTCATTTGATTACCGTTGTTTTTTTAATAATAAATTTGAATTAAATCAAAACACAAAATCTCAGAAAAAAATTAATCATTTCAAAGGGCAAAATTATTGATAAAAATACTACATTTAAATTAAATTGTTCAAGTTTTATGAATTCTATTGATTAGACATTCTTTTTGATTATTCCAATTTTATTAAACCATTAAAATCAGAAACCAGAAATACGCTGAATTTAAGAAAAAATAGAACAGAATTTAGGAAAAATTTTAATGGATTTAATAGGGCCATGTTTATTATTCTTTGATAACAACTCCGTATTTAATGACATGTGGATCTACTAAATAACTGAATTTACTGCAAAAACACTCACCCACACAGAAGATAACCAGCACAACTGCCACGCAAACCACAGTCCTCCACTTGTTCAATGGCCGAGAATGACTGGATCTCACGTATGCGTCACGTTGAACGTGTCCTTGTTCTGTTTCATCCATTTCCTCCTCCTCACCTTCCACAGCGAGCTTAACCTCCACATGGCTGCTCTCTCCATCAGCATTCTGAGACTGATTGAACCGGGTATAGGAGCTGCTGTTTACCTATTAAAATGAAGGAGACAAGTAGGCTCTAAACTCCAGAGAAATACAAAATTAATATCTAAAGAAGAAAGTTAGTCCAAAACAGAGCTTACTATTTTCGAAAACTTCATTTTGGCTTGATCAATTGTTCCTGCCATGGAATCTGAAACAGAAGAAATATCTCTTTAGCAACAAAGTTTCTCACAAGATCAGACAAAGAGCTCTTTTTAAAGTCTCTGAATTCATAAACACAGCCCTCCTTGTTCAAAGTCCAAAAATGTTTTATCTACTGAAAAAAGGACAAGTCTTTTGATTCGCTGAACAGCATCCAAAAGCCAGACCCACCCTCTACAGCGGCTCCAGAGCTAGTTAAAGCACTAATAGGAATCAATATGGCGACTATATAATGTTGATAATGTGACGTGCGCCACAAACATTTACCAATTGCGAAATACGGTGTAGTTCAGTTTAAACCTAGTGGGCCACTAAACTGTTTACACTAACCAAAGGAAGCTAGTGAAATAAATAGGGGAAAAGTAAAAAATAGTGCTTTTACATTTACACATTTAGCAGATTCTTTTAACTAAAGCTGCTTACAATAGAGGAACATAACAACGATACTTACAGTATCCGATGCCAGGTGTCTTGTACAGCTTGTGCATTTTTTTGAGTGTACACATTGGTTTAAAGGGTTACTTCACCCAAAAATGAAATTTCTTTCATTAATTACTCACCCTCATGATGTTCCACACCCGGAAGACCTTCGTTCATCTTCAGAACACAAACTAAGGTATTTTTGATGAAATCCAAGAGCAACAAAATTACCACATTCAAGGTCCAGAAAAGTAGTAGAAACATACATGACTACAGTAGTTAAAATTGATGTTATGAAGGGACAAGGATATTTTGTGCGCAAAAACAAAAGAAATAACGACTTTATTCAGAAAATTTGTCTCTCCCCTGTCGTTCTCCTACACTTTTTGTGCTGCAGCATCTCCAGCTTTTATATCAGAACGCGGTTCAGTATTGGCCGAAGCTGTTCACGTGAGCGGCGCGACGCGACGCATGTGTGCGATGCTGAGTTCCGGGGCCTCATTTATAAAACTTTGCACATAAACCTTACTAAAAGTGAACGTGCGACATAAATCTGAAAATGAGTGGTTTATGAAAATGATTGAAAATGAGATTTATAAAACCATGCGTACACCAGAACCTGCGCAAAAATCCCCTTATAAATCCCAGTCGGCGAAAGATTGTCCGTACGTACATCTCCACCTCGTCTCCTCCCAAAATCACCATATATGGAGCTTACAACGCCTAGTTTTACTATGCATAACCTCATCTGCATATCATTTCCACGTACATTGCCATCCACGTGACACCATTTTCAACGCTGTCGAAAGTACAAGACATTGGGAAATATTACATACGGACTATAAATGCCATTTGTGCCATACATATTACCAAAAAAATCATCTAATATCGTTGCTGTTTTATAATAAATATATCAAAATATCCATAACAACAAAATTGTAGCTATAAAACAGCTTACTTCTCAGATAAAGTTTTTAGAATAGATTTGATTCATTAATTTCCAGTGTCCAAATAGTATTTTAATTGTTTAAACAATTCGAATGAAATAGAGTTTATGCAGTTTTGCTGATAAGGTGAACATATCTTTTAGGACGTTTAGGCTATTTTAGTGGAAACAGATATAGGCCTACTTATTTATTGCATTGTAAATACAATTCTCTGACAAAGTATTTTAAAAAGGAAATGTATAAATCTTGCCATTTCCTTCAAATACAGTGGTATTATTCATAAATGTTTGAAGATGCCTGAACCACTCCAGCTGCGGTTGTACAGTAAGATATTATCATTGAACCCGTTCAAACCTGACTATGGACCTTTCGACCATCGAATGCAGCAGTGTCTTTCATTATATCGCAGTAAGTGTGCATCACTGATCACGAAATGAAGAATTACTGTGCTCCTAACACTCGCGCTGTCATTAAAACATCGTGTCACAGGAAAAGTGATTTAAAGTAGCACATCCACTATCTAAATCCATATCATTTTTGTTTATCTTCTGCGTAATGACTTTATGTAATTTTAGGGCTCATCGACATTAATAAATGTGGAATATTAATGTAAATGTGTATATCAAAGCGAAAACAGAGTTTAAGATCCTTCCGTTTACTTCATTACTTTGCTCAGTCTAGTAAAAGTGTTCGTACAGATGGGTCAGAGTTTGCGTGAAAGTGCACAAATTTTCCCGTCAAGTTTGTTTTTATAAATCCCATCGTTTTCCCATCCCAAATTTTCATAAGTTTACACCTTTTTTTTATTGCATAATTAAAATTCAGTATAAAATATAGAGAATACAGAACAAAGAACATGAAAGAACATGTCAGGGATACAGAGGGGGAAAAAAATATTACAATTTACATTAAAAAATTATAGTATGGAGTGTTTTCACAGCTTTTTATTGGAGATTTTTTTTTAATGACAATAGTAAATGTAAATCATAAGCAAATACTTTTCAGTCAGGTTTGAATTTAAAGTATTTTGCTTGTGAATATGGCATTTACCTATTATACAAAGAAAGTTTAAGACATCAGAGTGAAAAAGAACCTTTTTTCTACAAATTCGTCTCTCCTCTGTCATTCTAATTAATTTCACTGTTTCAATGAAGGATAAAAAACCTCTCGGATTTCATCAAAAAATATCTTAATTTGTGTTCGGAAGATGAATGGAGGTCTTATGGGTGTGAAATGACATGAACATGAGTTATTAATGACAGAAATTTCATTTTTGGGTGAATTAACCCTTTAAGGTTTAAACTTGTATTATAAACAGCAACAATCCAGATAAACCAGTTAAGGACAGTGACTTTACAAATACACCTTGTGTTGCAAGAAATACCTCTTCAGAATGTCCATAAGGTTTATTATATTCCTATTTTCTGCACTGAATGTACAATGTTTGAATGACAAAAAAAAAGGTGTTGCCATAGAGGAAGTAGTTGCGTGTGGTTAAGAAAACTTCCTACACATTCAACCAGCAACAGGCCCAATTGGCGCCATATTTTAGTTGCGCAACACCATAACCGCACAGGACAGAGTTTCAGTTAAGCCTCAATGAAAACGAAAACGCCAGAGGGCCAAATAATGAGGACATTTATAAATTAGAAGCCAAGCGCAACCCAACCCAACTTTGCCTTAGTTCAGCTTGTGCCCTTGAAACTATTTGCAATGATTTGTCAAGGTTCTTGAGCACAAAACAGCACTTATCACATTTCAACAACCTTGAACAGAAAAAAAACTAAATTACAATCTACTCTCTATTCAAAGTGATTATTTTACTCTTCCTGCAAAGGTGTCCAATAACAGGGCAGACACTGAGATAAAGCAGAAAATTCTTTGCTGGCCATGTATTAACATGTCAGCACAATGAATAGGGAAAAAACTGTAGATCCCTGCAAGCATAATTAACTCAATTAGACAGGGAAGCATGAAGATATCCTTCAAGACATGTGAGAGTCACAACCTTCACCAGACATTGACATGAAGGATGGTTCATAAAGATTTCCTTTCTAACTCAGGTTACAAACCACTTCCAGAAGAGCACCGAGAATTAACAAAATTAATAATTTATTAAAATGATTAATTAAATGTAAAAATATCTGTTTTAATGTTATTCTCATCTCTACAATTACAAAAAGTTCCATATAAGCACATGCAAGGACGAATATCAACATAATGACTTATTTTCACTGTCTGTAAAGTATTTCATACGTTAATATAAGAATAAAAAGTAGATATGATTATTGATCTTTACAGAACATTGAAGGTCAAAGATTTGTAGCACTTCCTGCCATGTGTTCATGGCGAAGAAATTCAGCCTTACTTTACGTTCTAAAGAATTATTATTACTTAAGCAAGCACAAATTAATATTTAATTCAGATCACGTTATGCCAAGCTCGACATTTATATTATTATTAATACTCATTTGCAGTTAAATTTTAGGTAAAGTTTATATTTCCGCCTACTTAATCATCACCAAGGTGACTCTCTATGGAGCATTCTTGGTTTTACCACACAAGTAACATGCATGTTTAACACTTTAACCCTCCCGAAAACCGTATTAAACAACAATCAACTTATTTTTTTCACCCAGAGCAGCGCGTGCAGGTCAGTGACAGGGCATGATATTCTCATCGAGGTCACGTTTCAGGCCATCCTGCTAATTTATAAAATATGGAGCATAAAGGCGTATCGATACGCAAGTCTTACTTTTAAATGAGAAAACTGGTCTTGTAAATAAATGTTTCTTCTCATGTAATGTCAGTACTTACTCATAAATTTGAACGTCAATGTCTTGAATGAGACCACGCGCTCTCCTGCAACCGGTGAAGATCTGCACGTACATCCACGCTCGAGCAACGTCGCTCCTCCTCCTCCTCCTCCTGCTTCTTCTTCTTCTTTTTTTGTTAAAAGGCCGTTGGACTATTACTGCCATCTACTGTATAATTTACTACCCTACATGTATCTAATACATCACCCATGTATATTGTTTTTTGTATTCAGCTTTTCAGTTCAGCTCCTTCAGGTTCCACAATGGGCTCCTCACGCTCCGAGATGGTGGGAAGCACCACTATGACTAGGCTAAGTGTAATCCTGTCCACTTTAAAAAGGTTAAAACTGCTATTTATGTCTGATCATCTCTCAAACTATTTCCCAAGAGGTCCATGACACTCATTGGTCTTTTATTTTTAATGTTAAAAAGACTATGACGATAATCATAGTACTTATGCTTAAAAAACACGTTTCTAAAATACCACAATCTTCCCATATCATTTCATGCTTCCCCATAATTGCGAGTGTTGCATTTAATCCTGTGTACAAACCTTAATCTACAAATCATTACTTCCTTTCTATGTCTTCCAAAAAAACTGTTTCTTTTTCCCAATTTTGCAATGGTGTAATACCATCTACAACTATTTCCCCATCTTTGTTGCTATTGTTTTATTTGATTAATTCCTGTTAATCACCGATTTGACCTCTTCTTCCCCGGGGTACCTTAATAACCACCAAGTTTTTCTTTAATGTTCCTTTTGCTAATTTATCTAATTCCCTACACTGTTAAAAATTCCCTGTAAATTTTAAAGTATAATACTGGCAGCAGGGTTGCCAGCCAGTTACTGTAATTTTTACAGTACCATTACTATAATGTAATTTACAGAATTTTACTGTATTTTTTGATTAACAATTAAAAAAAAAAAAAATTGCTGTATTTTTTTAATTAAATAAGTCACTTACCACAGTTGTAGACCACTCTCTCTCTCTTGCTGCTACCAGAATCTCAACCGTTGAAAATCCTACAATGCCTCTTCATGCTTGAAATTTACAGTAATATCCTGTAATTTTGAGTCAAACCCCCACGCCCCCCAGAATGCATTGCAGTTTACAGCAATATGCTGTATTATTAAGAATACAGCCATCTGCTGTAAAATATTGCTGTAATTTTTACGGCAATTCATTACAGTGTACTATACCAATGTGTGCTGGTGATGATATTATAAACCTCTGCTTTCAATTTATGGGTACAATAATGAATAGATTTCCACCAGCAGGTCTTCTCTGTCAGTACATTATTTTGAGAGATGATGAAGAAATTACAATCCTATTTGGCTTAATCTGTTCAACCCACTATAATCCGTACTATAGCGATTAATTCTGTGGAATACAGATAATTGATCACTTAATCTTAAATTTGTGACTTAAATCTTGGAATATACACTCCTCTACCATCTTTTTGATGGATCTTAGGAATATTCCATACTGAAATCCCATTTAGAGGTATGTTAGTACAGATACCTTCACCCTCCAGACCAAATTCCTTTACCCACTGTTCATATTTCCATCCAAAATTTACTCAATTCTTTTTATATTCCCAGCAATCTTTTAAATCTGTGCGTGTTTGATGATTCATGTCATTTCCCAGCAAATTAACTCAAAACACCATAGCAATTTTTTATTTTCAATTTTCTTAATGAATCTCTTCCATTTAATTTCTCATCAAAGATTAATCCAAGATATTTGAATTCTGTCAGAATTGATCCATGGACATAACCATCACTGGTAATAGACGTTGGAGTATGATGTAAGCATGTTGTTTTGCATCATGCAGACAAAAATGTGCAAAATGTATATAGTTATTTTTATTAGAAATCACTAAAAAGCCCTTAATGGTTATTATTTAAAAAAAAAAAAAACCTAACCCACTGCCACATTTTATGGTGAAATACTATAAAGTCATCACCAAATACACAGAATCTTGATTTAATGAAAACAAAATGGAATACTTTTCCTCTTTTTATTCTTTACTTAAATCTTGTCATATTGTTTAGAGTGTTAAATAATGTATTTTATATTACATTATAATATATTTAGAATTATTTTGAATGATAATAAATAATTTAAATAATAATTAAAAAACAACAACTTTTAATCAGTTTGTATCGTAAGTTCTACACATCATACTTCAAACAGATGTGTGATAAGTTTACCTTGTTGTCCATTTTGAAGGCGCAATCTGAAATGAAAAAAAAAACACTTTCGGCTTCGTGATAAAACGGGTGTAGAAAGAGGAAGTGCTGAATAAAAATTCCCTGGTATTGTTTTTCTTTTAATTTTAAAGAGTCAAGTGCAAACCTGTGCAAACGCTTCCAGTTGTTCTGCATGAGCATGTTTGAGTATTATCAAAATATATTCTTTATACAGTAAGAATTTAAGATTCCTTCAGAATAATCTTACACGGTTAAAAAAAATCTTGATTTTGCAGAGAATTGATGATTTCACCAATACATTAGATGCACTTGTGTTATATCTTAAAGAAATGAGATGAATTAAGTTTTGCTTTTATGAAACACACTAAAAAGACATTTGGTTGATAACCGAAACTGGTGGTTAAGAAGGAAGTTGTGAATGAAACCCATTTTATTCAGTCTGTTTTCTTCACTTATGCCGTGCAAATAAGATTTAGTGCATTAGATGCACTTTTATTTAGATCCTTAAGTACACAATAAAGACCATAGATTTCGTGTCTTAATGGAAACAGCAGATCAGGAAGAGTTTTGCTGTCCTGTAACCCACTGTAACAACAACTCAACAAGGATGTGCTATTACTAAACTACATTGAGCAACTGATAATTGTGAGAGAAGTGACTAACAGGCACTTTCAAACCGACACAGTCTAGCTTGAAAAAGCTAGCATTCTGTTTGGGCCGGTCTAGATCCAAGCTATCCAAAGGTACATGAACAAGGCTTTTTTTGAACAACTATTTTAACTTATGCAAAATGTGCAGGTAAATAATTATATTAGACAAAATCCTTTCACATATAGACTGTCCAGTCTTTTACAGTCTTTTATTTTAACTTGATGAGGTGCTTGGCGGTTTTGTCACAATCTCTATTCACATTGCTTGTCACCACAACACACTACATTTCAAAAATCCTCCCTGGCCATCACCTGCTCACTCTGCTCCATAGGCAGAACTCATGGGGTGGGGGAAGTTTAAAGTTTTCATTAAAAAAACACACTGTGCACTGTAAATAATATAATTATATACTTAAAATAAGTTTGTGTGTAGTAAAACAAGACAAACAATTTATTTAAAATTTTAATGATTTTAATAAATCCAAATATGTATCTCCACCTTATTGATTGCGATCATGGTTGGTGAATAAATGATCTTATGCTACAATAGCACGTAAAAATGTAACACCTAGTCCTAACTCCAAGTGTTTAATTATAAATGTAATTATTTAACTATATTTAACTAAATTTAAACTAACCACTTAGCTTTTTTAAGTAATTTTTTCACTTACATTTCGTACTTTACAATAGTTATATCTTGGCATTACTTTTGTTTTGTCAGTTGAAAATGTGTTTTTCTAAGGTTAATTACAAATTTAACTACTTCGAATTTCAATTAGCTTTTTTTAAAGTAATTTTTTGTCAATTTTTTTTGTGTCCCACCCACCGCGACCTTACAGGACACACCCTAGTCCTAACTCCAAGTGTTTACTTGGGGTGAACTGACAGCTTTGCCAAAATATCCAAATGGCCAAGGTGTTCAATGCGCAGAGTGCGCTATTGGTCCATTGCTAGTTGTTTCGCACATAGTTCAGTGCCACAACTTCCCTTCATTCCTGACTTGAAAGGGCAGCTTCTCCCTAAATGTACAGGCGGTTAAGGGATTTTTGGATAAGCAGACTACAACTGACTGCTTTTGGCACATAGCAGGACAGTCCCGCCCAGAGTGCTCCACCAGAATTAGGAACCACAATGACAAAAAGGCCAATTTACCATAGATTTCGTACTTTACAATAGTTATATCTTGGCATTACTTTTGTTTTGTCAGTTGAAAATGTGTTTTTCTAAGGTTAATTACAAATTTAACTACTTCGAATTTCAATTAGCTTTTTTTAAAGTAATTTTTTGTCATTTTTTGGCAACCTAGGGTGCAGCCTGTGTCCCACCCACCGCGACCTTACAGGACACACCCTAGTCCTAACTCCAAGTGTTTACTTGGGGTGAACTGACAGCTTTGCCAAAATATCCAAATGGCCAAGGTGTTCAATGCGCAGAGTGCGTTATTGGTCCATTGCTAGTTGTTTCGCACATAGTTCAGTGCCACAACTTCCCTTCATTCCTGACTGGAAAGGGCAGCTTCTCCCTAAATGTACAGGTGGTTAAGGGATTTTTGGATAAGCAGACTACAACTGACTGCTTTTGGCACATAGCTGGACAGTCCCGCCCAGAGTGCTCCACCAGAATTAGGAACCAAAATGACAAAAAGGCCAATTCACCATAGATTTCGTACTTTACAATAGTTATATCTTGGCATTACTTTTGTTTTGTCAGTTGAAAATGTGTTTTTCTAAGGTTAATTACAAATTTAACTACTTCGAATTTCAATTAGCTTTTTTTAAAGTAATTTTTTGTCATTTTTTGGCAACCTAGGGTGCAGCCTGTGTCCCACCCACCGCGACCTTACAGGACACACCCTAGTCCTAACTCCAAGTGTTTACTTGGGGTGAACTGACAGCTTTGCCAAAATATCCAAATGGCCAAGGTGTTCAATGCGCAGAGTGCGCTATTGGTCCATTGCTAGTTGTTTCGCACATAGTTCAGTGCCACAACTTCCCTTCATTCCTGACTGGAAAGGGCAGCTTCTCCCTAAATGTACAGGCGGTTAAGGGATTTTTGGATAAGCAGACTACAACTGACTGCTTTTGGCACATAGCAGGACAGTCCCGCCCAGAGTGCTCCACCAGAATTAGGAACCACAATGACAAAAAGGCCAATTCACCATAGATTTTGTACTTTACAATAGTTATATCTTGGCATTACTTTTGTTTTGTTAGTTGAAAATGTATTTTTCCATGGTTAATTACAAATTTAACTACTTCGAATTTCAATTAGCTTTTTTTAAAGTAATTTTTTGTCATTTTTTGGCAACTTAGGGTGCGGCCTGTGTCCCACCCACCGCGACCTTACAGGACACACCCTAGTCCTAACTCCAAGTGTTTACTTGGGGTGAACTGACAGCTTTGCCAAAATATCCAAATGGCCAAGGTGTTCAATGCGCAGAGTGCGCTATTGGTCCATTGCTAGTTGTTTCGCACATAGTTCAGTGCCACAACTTCCCTTCATTCCTGACTGGAAAGGGCAGCTTCTCCCTAAATGTACAGGTGGTTAAGGGATTTTTGGATAAGCAGACTACAACTGACTGCTTTTGGCACATAGCTGGACAGTCCCGCCCAGAGTGCTCCACCAGAATTAGGAACCACAATGACAAAAAGGCCAATTCACCATAGATTTCGTACTTTACAATAGTTATAACTGGGAATTACTTTTGTTTTGTCAGTTGAAAATGTGTTTTTCTATGTCTAATAACAAATTTAACTATTTTGGATTTTACTTAGCTTTTTTTAAAATAAGTTTTTGTCATTTTTTGGCAACCTAGGGTGCGGCCTGTGTCCCACCCACCGCGACCTTACAGGACACACCCTAGTCCTAACTCCAAGTGTTTACTTGGGGTGAACTGACAGCTTTGCCAAAATATCCAAATGGCCAAGGTGTTCAATGCGCAGAGTGCGCTATTGGTCCATTGCTAGTTGTTTCGCACATAGTTCAGTGCCACAACTTCCCTTCATTCCTGACTTGAAAGGGCAGCTTCTCCCTAAATGTACAGGCGGTTAAGGGATTTTTGGATAAGCAGACTACAACTGACTGCTTTTGGCACATAGCAGGACAGTCCCGCCCAGAGTGCTCCACCAGAATTAGGAACCACAATGACAAAAAGGCCAATTTACCATAGATTTCGTACTTTACAATAGTTATATCTTGGCATTACTTTTGTTTTGTCAGTTGAAAATGTGTTTTTCTAAGGTTAATTACAAATTTAACTACTTCGAATTTCAATTAGCTTTTTTTAAAGTAATTTTTTGTCATTTTTTGGCAACCTAGGGTGCAGCCTGTGTCCCACCCACCGCGACCTTACAGGACACACCCTAGTCCTAACTCCAAGTGTTTACTTGGGGTGAACTGACAGCTTTGCCAAAATATCCAAATGGCCAAGGTGTTCAATGCGCAGAGTGCGCTATTGGTCCATTGCTAGTTGTTTCGCACATAGTTCAGTGCCACAACTTCCCTTCATTCCTGACTGGAAAGGGCAGCTTCTCCCTAAATGTACAGGCGGTTAAGGGATTTCTGGATAAGCAGACTACAACTGACTGCTTTTGGCACATAGCAGGACAGTCCCGCCCAGAGTGCTCCACCAGAATTAGGAACCACAATGACAAAAAGGCCAATTCACCATAGATTTCGTACTTTACAATAGTTATAACTGGGAATTACTTTTGTTTTGTCAGTTGAAAATGTGTTTTTCTATGTCTAATAACAAATTTAACTATTTTGGATTTTACTTAGCTTTTTTTAAAATAAGTTTTTGTCATTTTTTGGCAACCTAGGGTGCGGCCTGTGTCCCACCCACCGCGACCTTACAGGACACACCCTAGTCCTAACTCCAAGTGTTTACTTGGGGTGAACTGACAGCTTTGCCAAAATATCCAAATGGCCAAGGTGTTCAATGCGCAGAGTGCGCTATTGGTCCATTGCTAGTTGTTTCGCACATAGTTCAGTGCCACAACTTCCCTTCATTCCTGACTGGAAAGGGCAGCTTCTCCCTAAATGTACAGGCGGTTAAGGGATTTTTGGATAAGCAGACTACAACTGACTGCTTTTGGCACATAGCAGGACAGTCCCGCCCAGAGTGCTCCACCAGAATTAGGAACCACAATGACAAAAAGGCCAATTTACCATAGATTTCGTACTTTACAATAGTTATATCTTGGCATTACTTTTGTTTTGTCAGTTGAAAATGTGTTTTTCTAAGGTTAATTACAAATTTAACTACTTCGAATTTCAATTAGCTTTTTTTAAAGTAATTTTTTGTCATTTTTTGGCAACCTAGGGTGCAGCCTGTGTCCCACCCACCGCGACCTTACAGGACACACCCTAGTCCTAACTCCAAGTGTTTACTTGGGGTGAACTGACAGCTTTGCCAAAATATCCAAATGGCCAAGGTGTTCAATGCGCAGAGTGCGCTATTGGTCCATTGCTAGTTGTTTCGCACATAGTTCAGTGCCACAACTTCCCTTCATTCCTGACTGGAAAGGGCAGCTTCTCCCTAAATGTACAGGCGGTTAAGGGATTTCTGGATAAGCAGACTACAACTGACTGCTTTTGGCACATAGCAGGACAGTCCCGCCCAGAGTGCTCCACCAGAATTAGGAACCACAATGACAAAAAGGCCAATTCACCATAGATTTCGTACTTTACAATAGTTATAACTGGGAATTACTTTTGTTTTGTCAGTTGAAAATGTGTTTTTCTATGTCTAATAACAAATTTAACTATTTTGGATTTTACTTAGCTTTTTTTAAAATAAGTTTTTGTCATTTTTTGGCAACCTAGGGTGCGGCCTGTGTCCCACCCACCGCGACCTTACAGGACACACCCTAGTCCTAACTCCAAGTGTTTACTTGGGGTGAACTGACAGCTTTGCCAAAATATCCAAATGGCCAAGGTGTTCAATGCGCAGAGTGCGCTATTGGTCCATTGCTAGTTGTTTCGCACATAGTTCAGTGCCACAACTTCCCTTCATTCCTGACTTGAAAGGGCAGCTTCTCCCTAAATGTACAGGCGGTTAAGGGATTTTTGGATAAGCAGACTACAACTGACTGCTTTTGGCACATAGCAGGACAGTCCCGCCCAGAGTGCTCCACCAGAATTAGGAACCACAATGACAAAAAGGCCAATTTACCATAGATTTCGTACTTTACAATAGTTATATCTTGGCATTACTTTTGTTTTGTCAGTTGAAAATGTGTTTTTCTAAGGTTAATTACAAATTTAACTACTTCGAATTTCAATTAGCTTTTTTTAAAGTAATTTTTTGTCATTTTTTGGCAACCTAGGGTGCAGCCTGTGTCCCACCCACCGCGACCTTACAGGACACACCCTAGTCCTAACTCCAAGTGTTTACTTGGGGTGAACTGACAGCTTTGCCAAAATATCCAAATGGCCAAGGTGTTCAATGCGCAGAGTGCGCTATTGGTCCATTGCTAGTTGTTTCGCACATAGTTCAGTGCCACAACTTCCCTTCATTCCTGACTTGAAAGGGCAGCTTCTCCCTAAATGTACAGGTGGTTAAGGGATTTCTGGATAAGCAGACTACAACTGACTGCTTTTGGCACATAGCAGGACAGTCCCGCCCAGAGTGCTCCACCAGAATTAGGAACCACAATGACAAAAAGGCCAATTTACCATAGATTTCGTACTTTACAATAGTTATATCTTGGCATTACTTTTGTTTTGTTAGTTGAAAATGTATTTTTCCATGGTTAATTACAAATTTAACTACTTCGAATTTCAATTAGCTTTTTTTAAAGTAATTTTTTGTCATTTTTTGGCAACTTAGGGTGCGGCCTGTGTCCCACCCACCGCGACCTTACAGGACACACCCTAGTCCTAACTCCAAGTGTTTACTTGGGGTGAACTGACAGCTTTGCCAAAATATCCAAATGGCCAAGGTGTTCAATGCGCAGAGTGCGCTATTGGTCCATTGCTAGTTGTTTCGCACATAGTTCAGTGCCACAACTTCCCTTCATTCCTGACTGGAAAGGGCAGCTTCTCCCTAAATGTACAGGCGGTTAAGGGATTTTTGGATAAGCAGACTACAACTGACTGCTTTTGGCACATAGCAGGACAGTCCCGCCCAGAGTGCTCCACCAGAATTAGGAACCACAATGACAAAAAGGCCAATTCACCATAGATTTCGTACTTTACAATAGTTATAACTGGGAATTACTTTTGTTTTGTCAGTTGAAAATGTGTTTTTCTATGTCTAATAACAAATTTAACTATTTTGGATTTTACTTAGCTTTTTTTAAAATAAGTTTTTGTCATTTTTTGGCAACCTAGGGTGCGGCCTGTGTCCCACCCACCGCGACCTTACAGGACACACCCTAGTCCTAACTCCAAGTGTTTACTTGGGGTGAACTGACAGCTTTGCCAAAATATCCAAATGGCCAAGGTGTTCAATGCGCAGAGTGCGCTATTGGTCCATTGCTAGTTGTTTCGCACATAGTTCAGTGCCACAACTTCCCTTCATTCCTGACTGGAAAGGGCAGCTTCTCCCTAAATGTACAGGCGGTTAAGGGATTTTTGGATAAGCAGACTACAACTGACTGCTTTTGGCACATAGCAGGACAGTCCCGCCCAGAGTGCTCCACCAGAATTAGGAACCACAATGACAAAAAGGCCAATTTACCATAGATTTCGTACTTTACAATAGTTATATCTTGGCATTACTTTTGTTTTGTCAGTTGAAAATGTGTTTTTCTAAGGTTAATTACAAATTTAACTACTTCGAATTTCAATTAGCTTTTTTTAAAGTAATTTTTTGTCATTTTTTGGCAACCTAGGGTGCAGCCTGTGTCCCACCCACCGCGACCTTACAGGACACACCCTAGTCCTAACTCCAAGTGTTTACTTGGGGTGAACTGACAGCTTTGCCAAAATATCCAAATGGCCAAGGTGTTCAATGCGCAGAGTGCGCTATTGGTCCATTGCTAGTTGTTTCGCACATAGTTCAGTGCCACAACTTCCCTTCATTCCTGACTGGAAAGGGCAGCTTCTCCCTAAATGTACAGGCGGTTAAGGGATTTCTGGATAAGCAGACTACAACTGACTGCTTTTGGCACACAGCTGGACAGTCCCGCCCAGAGTGCTCCACCAGAATTAGGAACCAAAATGACAAAAAGGCCAATTCACCATAGATTTCGTACTTTACAATAGTTATATCTTGGCATTACTTTTGTTTTGTCAGTTGAAAATGTGTTTTTCTAAGGTTAATTACAAATTTAACTACTTCGAATTTTACTTAGCTTTTTTTAAAGTAATTTTTTGTCATTTTTTGGCACCCTAGGGTGCGGCCTGTGTCCCACCCACCGCGACCTTACAGGACACACCCTAGTCCTAACTCCAAGTGTTTACTTGGGGTGAACTCACAGCTTTGCCAAAATATCCAAATGGCCAAGGTGTTCAATGCGCAGAGTGCGCTATTGGTCCATTGCTAGTTGTTTCGCACATAGTTCAGTGCCACAACTTCCCTTCATTCCTGACTTGAAAGGGCAGCTTCTCCCTAAATGTACAGGCGGTTAAGGGATTTCTGGATAAGCAGACTACAACTGACTGCTTTTGGCACATAGCAGGACAGTCCCGCCCAGAGTGCTCCACCAGAATTAGGAACCAAAATGACAAAAAGGCCAATTCACCATAGATTTCGTACTTTACAATAGTTATATCTGGGCATTACTTTTGTTTTGTCAGTTGAAAATGTGTTTTTCTATGTCTAATAACAAATTTAACTATTTTGGATTTTACTTAGCTTTTTTTAAAATAAGTTTTTGTCATTTTTTGGCAACCTAGGGTGCGGCCTGTGTCCCACCCACCGCGACCTTACAGGACACACCCTAGTCCTAACTCCAAGTGTTTACTTGGGGTGAACTGACAGCTTTGCCAAAATATCCAAATGGCCAAGGTGTTCAATGCGCAGAGTGCGCTATTGGTCCATTGCTAGTTGTTTCGCACATAGTTCAGTGCCACAACTTCCCTTCATTCCTGACTGGAAAGGGCAGCTTCTCCCTAAATGTACAGGCGGTTAAGGGATTTTTGGATAAGCAGACTACAACTGACTGCTTTTGGCACATAGCAGGACAGTCCCGCCCAGAGTGCTCCACCAGAATTAGGAACCAAAATGACAAAAAGGCCAATTCACCATAGATTTCGTACTTTACAATAATTAAATCTTGGCATTACTTCTGTTTTGTCAGTTGAAAATGTGTTTTTCTATGTCTAATAACAAATTTAACTATTTCGGATTTTACTTAGGAACCAAAATGACAAAAAGGCCTATTAAGTATAGAAAAGTAACATTTCACTTCATATTTCTATATTTAAAATGTTAAATTTAAAACACTAATTTTATAACATTATTCCTGCAACTCTAACTGCAGTGTAAATGTATCTAAAAATAATAGTATAACAATAGTAATAATAAGTAGTAATTTCTGTCAGTAACGTACATTGATTTTGCTGATTTACCAATTCCAGCATAATGCCAACAAAGGACATATGTATTTAAATAAAGAAATAAGTATGAAAATAATTTAAGGTATTCTACAGCATATAACTATTACAACAAGTATAAACTTTTAGCAATTAAGTAATTATAAGATGGTTGGCATTTTTTTTTCTCACGTGAGAATCTGCCTTCTAAAATGTCTGTGAAGGCAGACGTCCTGCTTATAGGCGTAGTGTAATAATTCAGGATACGACAAAAAACATGGTTTAGTAGATGGATTCATGATGTACTCGCTGTACTAACAAATAAGTTAACTACATAGTGTACCTTTAACTATAACTTACCTGACGACTAGTTAATTGTCAAATCTTACTTGTTGGTGACTCTTCTGGCTTCTGTTGTAGTCTCTCGTCTTGTTATTGAAGAGATGTTATTTCTTACTTTCCTGAAGACCTCGTTGCTCAAATCTGTGTGATCTCTTGGTCCATTACTCCATTATGCAATGGAAGAAAAGTTTCTGTAGAAGAAAACAGAAATTTCTGCACAAAAGTGTTATAATGTGATCTAAATATGTACGCGACGTCGAGATACTACAAAGAGAAACTGACCGTCTTCAGAGAGAACCGCGAAATGTTTCAAACTAAAGCGGTTTAGCTCTTTATACAGGTTTTCTGCTGTGACGTCACAAGGAAACAGAACCCGCCCATATTCGTCACAGTAACCGTTAATCCCTCGAGTGAGTGCGCGAGTTTTATACGGTGTGCTGTGAATATCTCCTCATCTAGATTCTAGAACACATTTGGATAAGAAATTGGTACTAAAGTTATTCAGGCAAGAGCAGTGAGTGATTTTCTGTTTTTGATTCTCATTAACAGAATAGACAGACAAGAGCATACCTATCAGGGCTGCGTTTTCCAAAAAATAATATATATGCTCAATGCTTTTGAGAAACGCATACGAGGATGTGCTACCAACACTATATTTGCATATGTGCTCTCAGAAAACTATATATATATAAACTATATAAATTTATAAACGTAAATTTATATTGATATTGCTTTAAAACGCATGCAAATAATACAAACTTTCATGAGTGGCCACAGCAAAGTCACGTGAGCGTGGCCGAGACAGAGATAACAAAAACAAATAGATGTTTTTGTTTATTTTTGGCTGAGAAAGGAATCTTCCAGCTTCATACGTTACAAAAATAATAACAATGTATTAGTAGATATATTAAGCAACAGCCTAAAACTGACCTGTGTTTACCTACTTAAGTAAACTTTAAATTTCCTTTGTAAAACTATTATATAACATTATTCAAATGTGTTTTAAACAGTGTTTCACCCGAAATTAAGGCAAAATTTCTATCTGTTGACATATTTAGTCTAAAACATGGAATTGTTTGCTGTTTGAGTCCTGAGGAAATCCACTTGTTGCTCAAAAATGAAAAGATATTTTTATTGTTGGTCTCTGATAATTGTCCTCTGGATTATTCATTATTGTGTGCTGTGTGTTGTCTTTCTCTCTGTCTGTTAGATGACCCATGAAAGATGAAGGTAGATGATCTTGTCTTTTGAAGACTGAATCCAGTATTCGACACCTGATTTGTCTGGGTGAGCACTCAACGTTTGACATAATTTTGTCTGACAGTTTTACATAACACAATTCCCATAGACGTAAAAAAGTTTTTAAACAGTATATGTCTGTATGAGACTCTATTGCCTCTAGGGCTATTTACTTATTAGTTGAAATCACATGTATCTTTTGTTGTTTTGAATATATTATTGGCTATACTTTATATTTTGCAGGCAGAAATTCTATGAAAGAAATGGCTTTCATTTCATGTGATACGTTGGGATGTCAGCCACAAACATTATACATATGGTAAGTCACTACAGTAATCACTGTTTTAATGTACGATGCAGCCAGAAACACTTTGACATCAAAACTGTTGAAATGAATTCATTTCAGTTGTTGTTGAACTAAAATACTTTCACAGTTTCAAAAGTGTTTCAATAGAACCATGATGGATTATTTTGGTATTTTTATAATTTGCTGGCATAGTCAAAGGAAATTAGGGACTCAGTGAACAATCAAATGTTTGTCTTGGCCCAGACTTTAACAAAGTTACTTTACATTGTCATTTACAGAATCAAAACATCTTGCTCTTTGTGGTAATCTTTAGGAAATCAAGACTTTCTAATAAAATGAACATATTAACGAAATTAATTTTGATCAAATTTATTTAGTCGACTGATAACGGTGCATTTTGCTTTTCAGCTCTGGGGTGATTGTGTAGCAAAGACAGCTGAACAGTATCCACTATTGTTGAGGGACACACTCCTCCCAGCCTGCCTGGGTCTTTGGGTCAGACGTCACAGCTGGTTCATCAAGGTTTGTACCTTAATGCTGGTGTCACGGAAACGAACTCCGTGATTCCCTCCTCTGACCATCAGAGGGCACCATCCCCCGAATACTAACTCCTTTTGGCTTATACACTCATTTCACTACATTACCCAGAAGCCCCGTACCTTGGCACTGATCACCGCGGACAGCTGATTCATATCTTGTTCATTCCTATGACATTTCTAGGCGTTACTTCTTTGTTGGATTACCCGTTTCTGGAACTACTGTCTACCGTCTGTGACCCTTTGGATTGTCTGCCTGGAAATTACTCACGATCGTTTTCTGCCCGCCTCGACCCTGGACTGTGACCCGTTTACCGATCTGCTTAATCCCTACTATAGCTGTCTGCTGTGTTTTGACCCCTGCCTGTTTGACTACCCTGTTTATAATAAAGCTTGCTTATGGATCCCAACCAGAGTGACGAGTCGTTACAGTTGGTCACATGACCGGCTGTGCAATGGATTTGTTACTCACAATAAAAAAAATATATATTTCATTAATATTTCTTAACCCAAGATTTTGAACACAAATTTGTTTGAAATAGAAATCTTTTCTAACGTTATATATTTGTTTACTGTCATTTTTTACCCATTTAATGTCTATACAGTAGAAAGGTGAAACAAATTTAAATATGCACTACATGACTAAAAATAAAAAAGGAGAAAAAATGACTGTTGTCTTCACTTTTACTGAATAGGTAGGAAATCTTCAACACCCATAATGCACTGGGCGTGTTGCTGTCCAAGGCTACTTCCTCTAGTCTGTTATGGATGCACTTACCAGAGTCAAATACTGCTTTGCTTTAGTAGGAAATGCATCTTAGAAAACTTTTAATCATAATGGTGAGGACTTGTATTGTTCCCGGGTGCTAGAATATTAAAAAGTAAAGTGGGAAGTAGGAGTTTTTGATTTTTTTGATGTTCCAGTGAAGGGGTGTTAGGCTGTGCAGGCAGCAGCGCTGCAAACAATTTATTATTTATATATGTAAATTGTATAGACACTGCAAAAAAAAAAAAAAAAAAAAAAAAAAACTTAGTGTTTCTAAAACAATTTGCCAAACGGAGGGAAAAAAAAAAAAAAAAAAGTGGGTGTTCTGTCAAATTAGCTCAGCCGCCCTGAGCAAAAACACTGCTGTGAACAGACAAAGTCCCTTTCAAGGAAAGTCTGTTCACTCTGTAAACATTGTTCATTTACATATACTACCAACATTGTAATAATACAAATCGGTTTGAAAAATTACACTTTAAGAATATTATACAGAACCTGAAACCAGTACAAACGATAATCAAAGCAGCACTCTTAATCAAAGCAACTGTTAATTTTATGGGTAGGTTGGTATACTTTCCATGTCAGGTGGTACAACTAACAACTATTTGGTTGTACCGCCTGACATAAAAAGTCAAAAAATCTATTTAAACACTTTGAAATATTATTTAACAACTGAAATCTGCTTAAGGACATTATTCCTGACTCAAAACTAATGCATTACATCATTTTTGAAAAGATTTTATTTGTGAATGACCCACATACATTTATCATACATCTCATTAGAATCTATGTAGAATGTATGCATGACAATAGATCTCTGTTTAGGAATTGTGCATTGCATTGTCTTATTTACTCATATCTTTTTGGACTTAATTGCACAGACATTTGCAGAACCTCCCTGGCACCAGTGATGTGAACATTAGGATTTAAAGGGCCATTCCTCTCTTTTCCCTCTGCCGATTCAGCATAAAATTTCAGAGACACCAAATTAGGTAATAGTGTTTTCTAAATGTTTGTTTGTTTTGCTGCATAGTGCAAATCTGACTAATGTTTTTATTAATATATTTTATTGTTGGCTCGTTGTATCCCAAGTGCACTTTCAAATCCGCTGCATTAAAATGTTTAGCACCAGGATTTTATGTCAAAAAGCATTGCATGATTATTAGGAGAGTGGAACTGCATTAGGTAAGATTAGGTCTCAAATTAGGTTCAAAAAAAGGTTGAGAACCACTGGATTATGGCCTCGCCCTACTTGATTCACTGGGCCTTTAAATGAAGTCCATCCACCACCTACAGGCGGATTAGTTGAAATGAAACGTGAAGTAGCCTTAATTATCTTTCTCTGGAATATCTGGATATTAATCGTGATTCGCATCTTTGAGTAAAATAATGGTGATTATCAGTTTAATCATTATTATGCAGCCCTAAAATAAAAACCCTGACATAATGTAATATTTAATGCACTTCATGTTGTTGATGACAAAAAAATGGAATATATTTTCTTGCTCTTTGTATTTTTTTATATCAAAATGGTACAATATTATCCTACTCAATGAGAGTTAGCTCAAAAGTAATCAAAAGTAGTCAGATTTATATGACCTCAAATGTGTAATGTAAGGGATTACGTTGCTAAGAACAATTTTGTCATGTGATTTGGAATCAGTAACTGGCTACAGTTTGTAACTAGATCTACCCAGCACTGTTAATGAGGAAGTAACCCTTCTCAAGTGCATAGTATAAACATTTTCATGGTAGTACTACTGTGTTACTGTAGTTCATCACAGAAATGCAGTGAAATTAAGGACCTTTATTTTAAAAAAAAATATAGTAAAGAATAATAAGTGAAATATACAATTGCATACAATGTTTATTTAATTGGTAACAGTTTACAATAAGGTTCATTAGTTAATGTATTAACTAACTTGAACAAACCATGAGGAATACATTTGTTGCTGTATTTACGAATCTGCATTAACGTTATTAAATGAAAATACAGTTGTTCATTGTTCACGTTAGTTCACAGTGCATTAACGAATGTTAACAAGATTTTAATAATGTATTAGTAAATGTCGAAATTAACATTAACAAAGATTAATAAATGCTATATAAGTGCAGTTCATTATTACTTCATGTTAAGTAATCTAGTTAACTAATGAACATTATAGTAAAGTGTTACCATTTCATTTTATATAGAGTATATAAAGGGGGAAAAAAAATTTCCTACTTTTTCATATTGCCATGACTTGCACAGAGGAGGGCAGTACTGAGTAACTGAAGGTAACCATTCCACAAAATAGAGATTAAAATACAGGTTCAAGAGACCATTTGTAAATGGTGTACAGGTATCAAATATATAATTCCTTTAAATATATATAATTTCTTTATAGAAAACATTTAAATGGTATTAGAATTATTAAAGCAACAACAACAAAACTGAACTGAATTAGTGAGTTAGTTCTCAATACAAAAAGGTTTTTACTTAGTAAAAAAAAAACACAGCAAATTTATTTTGTAGCTTATATTTTGCCCTCTATAAACACTCTGTAGAAGAAAGTGCAATTAAATAATGCCAATAAAGAAAATAAAATATATATATATATTGATAAAAGATGTTCAGAGGTAATTTTTGCATTCTTAAGAGAAATTCTCAGAGCCGATTTTCTTCTCTGCTGCTTTCTTCCTATAGGGGACAGAAATTTTTAACCGTCAATAATTTATTTTTAGCACACAATGTGACAAGATTGCATTTTTTTATATTATCATGATTGATAAGTCACGTTCTCATACTTTAGGCACGCAACTCTTCTTTGTGTCCAATGTTGTGCTGGGTCAGCACAGATTGATCTTCCTTTTTCAGTGTGGAAGCTGCAATGACATAAAATACCATGAACTCTAGCATCAGAGACAGTATTATCAGGTGAAGGTCATTATGACGGTCAACACAGTTTATTCATATGGCATTGCAAATTCAACCCTCAAAAATATTAAAGGAAAGAATTGTTGATAAGTTTAAAGATAAGTTATAATCACAGTTGACAATGCTTTATATTAATAATATTAATGAAGCTTGGGAATGTGCAGTCTAATAATCAGAGATGTGATTAAATGTTTTTTTTTTTTCAAAAAAAATTTCCGTAGATTTACACAATACAGTATAGTGAATACAAACTTACTTTCTTACTACTTTCTTTTGTGCTTATTTTATGTAAATGATATACACACACACATACATAATATATATATAATATATACACATATAAACACATATATATTTATAGATAGATAGATATTATATATGTAATACTCATATATAAATGAAAGATGCACATTTTTACAATTTCTAACTTGCATAACGTACATCAAACTTGTATACAAAACAAAAATACTCACACAATAGCTGCAAGATCACAGCCGCCAGTTATGGCCTGGATATGATAGTCTTTCAGAACTGCACAGCGTCTGGGGTATATAGTATAACTAAGGCAGCAGGTCGCTGTGAAACAAAAGAGAGAGAGTTATTCAGGCATTCACACATCTACAGACTCTGTCAAACTTTCCACGAATGTCCAAAATATAACAATAGTAAACCGTATCGTATCATTAAGGACTTTTACATGTGTTAACAGACTGCTAATATAAATTCAGCTATGAGAGGCTGTACTTTTTGTACTACAAATGTTCCCTTGATCAAGAAACGTTCATTTTTTTAAAGTGATAATAGTCCATGCAATCAATGGGTTATGTAATAACAAAAAAAGGTTTAACGCAATTGCTCAACATTTCAGCAGCACGAGTCGAATAACAGCATGTTATAATCGACGGATTATTAATTGCATATTCTTTAAAAGCAGTCACTCACCTGCGTCTGTCTCCACCTGAAAAACGAGGAGTGTAGCTAACGCCAAAATACATGTCTTTATTACCATGTTTGAACTTTGGAAGACGCCCTGTATCTCGAAGTGTTAAGTATTAAGAGAGCGGTAATCCACACAGTGAACCTTCTGAAGAGTTTTTGTTGGATTTTACTGCGATCATTCTTTATAAACCCTTGATGTGGGTTTCCCCCGCCTTCGGAATTTGTTTACTCCTCTTGAAATTCCTTAGATGTGGATATGTTGTATGCCTCTGAACAGGTGTGAGAGAGGGCAATCACTTCCTGGTCCACATTCCTCTGATTGATGAACAACCTTAGGACATGCATTATAGTATATGCTTAAATACACATTTGATTCATTTAAAAGGTAATTTACCAATAAATTGAATTTAAAAGAATTCCGATGTAAAAAGCTTTTTTAACATTTTGTTTGTTCAAAGCCTTTTTAAACAAGTCTAATAACTGATGGATACCAGTGATCATAAATACAACAGAATCAATTGATTCAATAGATTGTGATTAAATAAAGAACATTTTTACACCTGTGAAGTTGTATGAATATGATTTACGTTTTAGATGCTGTCTATGTAAATGTTAGTAAGTGTACGTGTGATAGAACCACATTTATTTAAATAACTTCTTATGAGATCATTTCTTTTAAATGCGTACTTTTACCTTGGAAGCCACTGCAAACTTCATCGCTACATATTATATCGTTATATAATAATGCTATGATATTTTGTGCAGGCAGTTGACCATTTTACTGTTGCTACGTCCGACATCATGTTCTCATGCAGTGAAAAATACATTACGGACACTGACAACGCGTCGACTGAAGACAGAGCTGTTACTTTTGATATGAAACAAACTCTCACATTTAAAATATTATAATTTAAAAAAGAAATTTAAACAAATACCGTTTTGTGTCGTGTCAGATCGCTGAATTGCCTCAGTTCAAGTAGCTCTTCATACTGGTTCATTTTTTAGCATCAAATAAACATGAAGGAATGTTGTTTCAACTGTAGAAAGATGTCAGAACACACCATTTATCAAGTTCAAGTCCACCAACGTTAATCTACTAACTTGAACTCTCCTGACTGCTTTGTTGGGCAAAATGGTTTCGCCGTTATGATTGGTCAGATTGCCTGTCAATCAAACTCCTGGCGAAGGGTCAATTAGTTTACTTCGACGTAAATAGAAAAGCCAGACGATATCGCTGCTAAAAACCTAAATTACTGTATTGTGCCATGTTTCTCACCGACAGTGTCTTTACTGCTGACATTCGATGATCAATTCATTCAACCATAGCAATGAGCAAAAATGACTTTAAAAGATTTGTTTATTTTTATAAACGCTGAAGTATCATGTTGAACTTTTTTTTATCCCGTGTCCTATTCTTCTATAGTTCAGAAGAGCGGAACAGCAATAAGGTTCGTTTGAGCTGTTCCCTCTACTGCAGTGTTTTCCAACCCAGCTCCTGGAGCCACACCAACACTACACATTTTGCAACTCTTCTTAATCAGACACACCTGAATCAACTCATCAGCTCATCAACAGAAACTCCAAGAAAGAAAATAAAGGGGTCAGATGAGGGAGACATCCAAAATGTGAACTGTTGGGGTGCCTCCAGGAACAGGGTTGGGAAACAATGCTCTACTGTACAGGCAACAATTTGCTTTTTTGCTTTTACATTTTTACTATTTCCTTCAGCCCAAGGCTTATTTATGTCACTTTTGGTGCGAAAGGGCCATAACATTTGTCAAAAATTGCACAAACAAGCCCAGCCCAAATGATAAAAAGTAACGCCAAAGTAACATAAATTACTTGCCATAAAAAGTAATCAACACAATTAGTTACTTTTTTAGGGAGTAACACAATATTGTAATGCATTGATTTTAAAAGTAACTCTCCCTAACACTGCTGAAATATTTAGAGCAATCATTTTTGTTTCAATTTACCGTGAATGCAACTGATAAGATTCATTTTGGGTGATTTCTATTACACTTGTGTGTATCAAAGATCTGACTCATCTCATGGGCTTAAATCCACAGTTACTTGACCCTTTGGACTTATTAACTAAAATAACGTAAGCATTTACAGTTGGCCACACCTAATTTACGCATCCTTTGATTCATTCAATTTTACGGTCCTTGTCTATTGTATTTTTTTTTAAGGAAGTCCACTTACCTCATGTTTTATCTTGGGAATGACAAACTTCTGTCAGTACTGACGTGCAGCAGATGATGAAATGTGCCGACTCAGTCACACATAAACAAAACATTCACTTGCTCATCCTGTTTAAAGGATTAAAGTTTGTCTTCTCTGGAAAACTCAAGAAGATATTTTAAAAACAAATTTGGTCCTTACATTGAAAGTAGAATATAGTGTTAGTACTGACTTTCACTGTATGGATACCAAAGTGAGTAAATGATGGAATTTTACATTTTGGGGTGAACGGTTTCCTTAAGGAACAGACCTATTCATTTTCTGGATGAAGAAAACTTCACAATAAGGCTCAGATTTCAAGGGCTGTGGCATGTGGTTTTAATCCTTTTCATCCTTTTTGATCAACTCACATTATTCCGATTTTAAAGTAGTTCTAGTATTACACAGACATTTTTCTTGATTTTTGTGGTTCATTTTCTTCATGCTACTGCTGCTTTGTGCAATAAATCAGTTGTCAATTCTAGAAACTGAGATCAGAAAGCAGAGGACAGAAGTGATGGTGCTGATGAAGCTGAAGGAGCTTTGAATTGATACATTTGAATCCACAGTTTCACCAATTCCAATTAAATCTGCAGAAATTATGGAATAACTCACTGTATGAATAAAATAGCAGGCTAATGTTAGATGTGACCTTTTGTCATTTTCTATTTATGGAAAAGGTGTTTAGGTCTGGGCTTAAAATAGATTTCACTTTTGCATTTTTTCTGCACTATTTCTACATACTTTTGTTTATGCAGAAGCCTAAAATTAGCAAGATGCCAAATTTAGATGTCCTTCAGAGCTATAAATAGCATCTAGGAAATCATTTGAATGTTGGTCTGTGAATGAGGACAGGGACATACTCAGGTTTTACATGGAAAGAATTCAAAATAGCTGATGCAGAAATGCATTTAGTGTCAGGCTTAAAAATGTTCAAATATAGAACAAGGCAAAAAAAAAAAAAGCCTTAAAACAAGTACTTAGATCTAAACATTTAAAAATAACATTAAAAAATTTGTTTGAAATTAAATTGAAGGAGTTTTGACAATTTTTGTACTTTTTAAGCATTTTGTATTATATATGCATGCATATATGCTACTCATTTATATATATATATATATATATATATATATATAAGGGGAAATGTATTATGGTACATATTTAGTGCCATTAAATATATTTTAGCCATTTAAAAGAAGTACAAGCTGCATGATTCATGTAATCAGTTGAATACTTAAAATGAATAAATGTACTTTTATATATACACATTGACATACACAAACAAGGGTTGATGGTTGGATTAAAGTCTTTTATTTGCAGACAACAGAAATACCAGGTAACAGGTTGGGTATGGTGAGTGATAACAGTCCGTGAATCAAATAGGTGACTTAGCTGAATAGTTATGGGCTTCTCCGTGTTTTGTAGGTGATAGCTGAGTTGTAGCAGAGTTCACAAGAAGATGGACATGGAACTGGATGACGGCGGATATCCAAAGGGCAGATGGACTGTAGGCTAAGGTAAGGTCTGTAAGTCTGTAATGTCATGTTACGAGACCAGACACTGAACTGATGGGGAGGTAAGTATATATATATATATATATATATATATATATATATATATATATATATATATATATATATATATATGACTTCAGAGTAGGTGAATGCGATTAATATTCAGGGGATACTGATTGGGTGGGTGGAGCTGGTTGTGATGACTGTGACTGGCTCTTTGACATGCATACAGTACTGTGTAAAAGTCTTAGGCCATTACCAGCTTTCTTTTTAGCAATGTTTTAATGGCCATCCATTTATTTTTTGGTCTCTTTTTAAGATACAAACAGAAAATAAAGGAAATATATACACAAAATGAAAATAAAAATCAGAACAAAATGGCTTCTTTAAGCAAAAATCAGTATTTAGTGTGACCTCTTGGATGTCTTCCAGTTTGTCAAAATATTTCTTGGCCTTCCAGTCTTTTTTCATTCCATTTAGGTTTAAGTGAGCGAGGCTCCTGCTACTGCTCAATTATAAGGGGAGTTTACTAAATACTTGCCACTTTAGCCCATACAAGCGTTTTTTTTTTTTTTTACAGTTGTTTAAAGCACATATTCCTCACAATACAGATTCTTTATTAGTGTCTACAGTTCCATTAGAGCGGCAACTAACGCTTCTTTTTTTCTCGGTTAGTCGACTGCTCTAACGATTATTTTTATTAAGTTTTTTTAATGAATCAAGTGATCTTTTTTTACGTTAGAAGTTAGAACTAATTTAGCAGTTCACTGAGGTGTGGAAACACTGGGACATTACGTAATAATACGATTTGATTTTGATTAAAAATAAGCCTCTTATGTGTGGTCGTCCAGTGGTAGACATTTGAACTTTAAAATGAAGAATGTCAAAGATTTTCTATACAGTCTTAAATGAACTTTGATCGTGTTCAAGCCATTGAACAAACGTCTCCTGAACCATGTATTTTGGCACATTGTAACGCTGGTTTGTGTTGAGCAGGCGCGCGGTCGGCGCTTAGCGAGCGCGCAGGCCGGGCATCAGGAGCGCGAGCAACTGAAACCTTGCACGTGCGAAAGAGAATGTCCGCGCACGTCCAAATAAACTTCTTTGAAATGCAGAACTGATTTTCGTTCACTCAAAATATTTTCTTATTTGCGAGACGAAGATTTTCTCCTCAACTCAATTCACATGCGCGAAATGCCCGTTTGCACGCTCAAAATATGATCTTGTGTGCGCAAAAATTTGGCAGGGATCCAATTCCATAGGTGGTGCGCCGTTTTGGTTTTGCAAAGGGAACAAAGGACCATTTTATTTGGCCTCTGTTTAAAGTATTCCCATACTTTTGATAATCGTGGTCTAGGTTTTTGTGATAGAATGGAACTTTCTCCATTCCCAGGAGCAGAAGCCGCCATTACGCGAGATGAATGTAAACAGTGTGACGCGTCGTTGCAGCACTAGGTTCCATGAAGAACCTTTAACATTCATGCAACATTCCCATTGCACAAAAGGTTCTTTAGAACATTAAAATGTTCTTTACACCAAAAAAAAAAAAAAGAACTGTTCACTAAAATGTCCTTTGGCGAACCCAGAATCGTTCTTCAAAGAAGCCAGCACGACTATGAAAAAGGCCCTTTGCAGCACACCTCTTGGGCATTTTAAGTGTCTCTTATGATATCTTTACACATGTCTCTTTGGTGGAAATAGCTTTCATACCAGGTTAGTTTCCATGACCATTGTTTGAACGCCAAGAGTTGGATCTTGCCAACTCCTAAATTGATAACTCAATGCATGCGTCACAAACAGATCACCTGCAGGTGTAGCGCCTTCCTTCCTTCCTTCCTTCCTTCCTTCTAAGTTGTACGTAAAGAGAAGTTACATTTAAATGACCTCTAACACAGTTTAACACATTATAGAGTACATAAATATTTTCCTTCGTGTTGCAACATTGAAGGCCAAGAATGCAGTCAGTTCTGCATTCTTTGTTGTAGATACAAAATAAGAAAGAATTTCAGATAGGGGTCTAGTCCTTCTGAATGCCCATATAATTGGATGTTTGATTTATATAGATATGATTTTTCAGTGCATGAATACTGCCCCTATCTGGGCATACATCAGGGTTACATACATCATGTTTTTGTGTTGTGTTGCAGTTTTTTTATTTCCTTGAGTCTTTCTCCCTGCTTCCAGGGAAATTTAGTGAAATGTATTTTCTCTCTCTCTACTTATTACTTTTCACTTTCTTAGATTATGTATCAGTCTCACTGTGGATC
Source organism: Opsariichthys bidens (assembly GCA_037194245.1). Lineage (NCBI taxonomy): Eukaryota > Metazoa > Chordata > Actinopteri > Cypriniformes > Xenocyprididae > Opsariichthys > Opsariichthys bidens. Next base: position 8,532,648 of record CM074301.1, on the reverse strand, counting down.
TTATGCTACACTGATTCACGGTACATGAAAAACTGTTCGAACCGTTCGTCGCAGTTCGGTTCGTGTGTGCGTCGCACGGTTCGACGCATGCGCAATGTAGCCCCGTATTAAGACAGTTTCGCCTCAGTTAGTTTCGCGCGAACATACATATAGACAGTAAAAGTGAGGTAAGGGGCCGTTCACATATCGCGTCTTTTGCGCGCGCATATTCATTATTTCCTACATAGGCGCGCGGCAAGGGCGCTCAAAATGGAAGCAACGCTTTCCACGATATGTGAAGGGCTCCGAATGAAGGCTGCTCGGTCGTTCAAATCATGTTACTTACGATGACAACGGAAATAAAACAGTAGATAGAACTGCGACTGTGTGCAAGCATTGTGCAAAATGCATTCAATATGCCAATGTAAAAACACTTCTAATATGACAGTTCATTTGAGAAGACATCACGCCAATGTGTCGATACGCACAAACAGGAGAGAGCCGCCGGTTAGGAAACAACTACTGTCCGCAGCATTTAAGCAACCTCTCAGTGATAACTAAAGCATTGGGGATGTCTATGTTATTACATTATATTATATATTTATGTTTTAAGTATTTTGACTTGTTTAAAAGACAGAGCTTTAAGAGTTCCTCTCTTTATCTTTTAATTTTTTTTTTTTTTAAAGAGCTACACTGAAGTTGGCAGTTTGATAAATGCAAGTTAATTTCAATCTTTGTGTGCTAAAAAGGCACAAATTCCTGTAGAGATAACAATACACATGCTCTTTTTTTTATGCCAAACAATCGAAAAGCATGTCATCATCAATGTCTTCTCTCTTGCTGTATCAAAATCTCACCTTGCTTTTACTCAGAGATGGTCCCAATAATGTGCTTAAAGTCAAGTCAAATTCAGTTAGTGCATGATTACATTACAAAAATGTTAATACTGTATCCTAAATTGTGATTAATTAAGCTAATAAGCTATATATCAGATGCTGAAGGAAATTTCTGGAGTGTTAAAAGATTAAAAGAAAAAATAACAACAAGAACCCTACAGAACCGAAAACGGTGACCCTAAAACCGTGATACGAACCGAACCGTGGGTTTTGTGAACCGTGCCACCCCTATTTTTTACATGGATGCGACCGTTTATAACTGGAATGTGTAAAGTGCAAGATGGTAGAGAAGACATTTTGCTCAATATTAAAACATATCAAATGTTTTAAAAAGCTGTCAAATTATGAGATATTAAAAAATTTTGTTCCACATGGTACGTTTTAATAGTCAGCTAAATTTCCTCCTACAGTAGTTCCCAAAAAACTGTCCGCACTAACCACCTCATTTGAATAATTGATCAAAGATGATTAAGATGATCTCATTTCCGAATTTGATTCACTGAAAATAAATTACGCATTTGTCGCTCTCATTTACACACGCTAAATCAAGTGTGTGCACATTTTCAATGAGAATGTCACAACAGAACGAGCTTTCTTTCTAACTCATTTTACATTTGATTTGGATTGGAATGACAACAGTTATTATCTATTCAATCATATTTACTTCTCAGAGATATGACAAATTTTTATAAATCAATGACTTTTCGGTCGAATAGTTCACCTAAAACTAAAAACACTCTCCATCTAATTACGCTCAGGTTCCAAAACATCACATTCCAAACACATATGGCTTTTAATCCAACATGGAACAAATACGTTCCTGAAAAGTTACATGTCAATAATCTGCACATACATCTATTTTCCATACAGTGACGCTATCTCTTAAGCTCAAAGAAAGCCAAAACAACACACAGTCCTAAACATGGCCTAAATGACACATGCACAAAGGCTGCAATGTTATATTATACCAATGGGTGGCCAAAGAAGATTTTTTTTTTTTTTTTTTTTTTTACTGAAAATATTCCTCTGTAAAGTCAGTTGTTGAATCAAGAACCACTGTGAGTGAGAACCATTCAGAGTTAGCAAATCAGTGTGATTCATTAAAAAAAAAAACAAAAAAAAAAATGCTCATTTAGAATATTTTTATAGTTCTGTTTTTAAATTTTTTGCAGACTGTCGTTGTATGGAAAATAACAACTACATGAATAACAGGATTGGGCCTGAATGAAGTTGAACTTGACTTCATTTTTGATGTTGTCGTTCAATGCCAATGAATCGTTTGTGACGCTGACAATTAGCATTATCTTTAGCTACTGACATTTTGATTGAGAATTGAAAAACGGATCAACTGAAGATTTTCAAATTTGCTTATTTTTCCAAAGCATGATATTTCCAGAGAGCAAATTAATGCAAAAAGTGTATTTGTGTCACTGACATAAAAAAACAACAACAGAGATACCTGATACTTTCCTTAAATTTACATGATACAGAACAGGAAATCTTACAATAACAATGTTTTATTTCCTTATTCAATCAGACATTTCATTTAATTTAATAGTCTTTTTAAAAGAACTCTTACATTTATTGATTTCAAATGCACGTCTTTTTACCCAGCGATTGCAACATTTTCCATAGCTTAGTTTCCAGACTACGCCGGGGAGTTACATGACTAGCTTTGTCAAATAACCGTCATTTTACATCTTATGGAAAAACAATTTGCTGTGTACTCTCGCAGCACCTCTGAAATTTATTCACCTGAAGAGTTTTGCCATTCAGAGAAGCAAGTTTCCATTTTGTCTGAGACACAACCTGAATATCCAGTTAAGAAATCATTTTGAAAAGTCAGAGATCTTTCATCATCACATCACTTTCAGGACCCACAGGAGAGAAATAATTTAAATAGCTTAGATGGAACAATGGTGCTCAAGAGCTACTGTTCCTACACGTCAGATCAACATATGCACGAACATTCAAACACGACAGCTGAAATATAAAACAAAAATTGAACAAACAAATCAATCATAAGAACGCATCTATGCATCACAAACAATTTTGGCGGTTTGATTCATTGTCATGGTGTTCAGCTCTGTATTAGACTACAGGAAGGCTGAATGAAACCTGAATAATAACAACAACTAATGACAGAACAGGTCTCATCGTTCTCAAGAAATATGATACGTGTTTGTGGAACGCGGCTTGCGGTTTAAGTAAGGTTTGCTGTCTGCATGACTGGTCTTGTGCACATTTTTATGAAAACTGAAAGTTTAGTGACGGTTGAAGTGCAGGAAAGTATCAAATTGCAACTCAATGCTATGATAAGAATCTTCGTACTGCATCCAAACGTATTAAAATACATCTAAAAGAGGCTCCTTAGCCCTGGTCCAAAAGGTCTGTGGTCATTTTGTCCATACAGTCCCTCAAAAAAAGTATGCCACATAATATTTTAGAATGAACTCAACATTTTCCAGATCTGTAACCCTAAAACGAATATAAAACGTACATCTTTAAAATGGCATGATCTGAAGTCCTACACAAGTAGGTAACATCCTCTCCTCTGCCGTTCTAGGCCCATTCCCAAGTCACTTGGATAGGGTGTTTTCGTTACAGGCAACACCTCTCTGGAAAAAGCGGAAAGTACAGTCTTCCCTAGATTGAGCCTTTTCATCCGCATGGGTTTTCCGATTGAAATTCAATGGAAATTAGATGTAAATCTTGGAGAGGCTGAAAACATATACAAAAATTACCACAAAAACATTAGGTCATAGCTGAAAGACAAGTAAATGTGTCCGACAACAAGACAGCATGACACGATAACAAGTCTCTCATTATAGGGATGTGTGTGATGATGCATTTTGCTGGCCCAGGTGTCCATTTTCAGCAACTTCCTGCTGACTTCATCCTTCTGAATTTCCCTCATCATTATTGACCTTTCTAAGGCCTCTGTTTCGATGTCTCTGAATGGCTTTCCAGATACGACACAGCACTCCTCCCCTAAAGTGTGCACAAACACACAAAATTAAAGTGAATTCTGGAATAATTTGCTGCTGCTGCTGCTGCAAAAAAACTAATTGCAGACTTTGTCTTAAAACCAAATTAACGCACTTGTACCTACACTGAATGAATGAAGGAATGGACAAACAAACCAACCATTCAAATGTTTGGGCTCAGAAAAATATTTTTCTTTTGAACTAAAAATTATTCATGGTTTCCACAAAAAATATTAAGCAGCACAATTGTTTTAAACATTGATAATAATAAGAATATATTACATATTAGTTTTATTATTATTATATCACATATTAGAATGATTTCTGAAGGATCATGTGACACTGAAGACTGGAGTAATGATGCTGAACATTCAGTTTTGCGACACAGGAATAAATGACATTTTAAAATATATACAAATAGAAAAATTTTAATAATTTTTCAAATAATTTTTGTTTTTACTGTATTTTTTGATCATATTAAATACAGCCTTGGTGGGCATAAGATACTTTTAAATGCATTAAAAACTCGGACCAACCCCGAACTTTTTAATGGCAGTGAATTATATATATATATATATATATATATATATATATATATATAAAATGCATTTTCTATTTATTACAATTATGCATTATATTACATTTTTAAGTGTGGCTTACATTGGGGCCGCTTCATGCAAATGAACAGTGTAGACAATCAGTCACTCAATTACATATTTACAGAGTAAACCCTCACCTAAGCCTGAGGCAGCGAAGATCTTCTTTTGTCACGTCGCAGAGAATGTCATTGAGTGTGTAATCTTCCACAACAAACTGTCACAGACAGAAACCACAAGCATGCATCTGTTCGTTTATCATTGGAAACTTAAACGGTGAGTCATTTTCATATTCTGGGAAAAACAACTACAGTGTGATTCAGTGATTGGTATGTTTTCACCTTATCTATGGTCTCGGAGTCGGCACCCTGCTCTTTCAGCCAATCAGTGAGCTTCTTGTCAGGTTCTGGCTGTGGGGCAACGTGAAATATAGAGGGGGTGGAGGGTGTCTCTGGTGAGGACAAGAAAAGATGATGGAATATTTAAGCACCGATGTGAAGATCCTTCTAGACAGGATTTTAAGACTCAGAGTAGCAAGACAATGTAGAACTCAACTCTTGCATTGTCAATTAAAAAGATCTTGACCAAAAATAATAACAACAATGAATATTGAATAAACGGCACTCTCGCCACCTTCGATACCATGACTAAAGTGCCCTTGAGCAAGGCACCAAACCCCAAATTGCTCCACGGGCGCTGTCGCAATATGTGTGTGTTCACTACTCACTGCTGTGTGTGTGCACTTGGATGGGATAAATGCAGAGCACAAATTTCAAGTATGGGTCACCATACTTGACAATACGTCACGACTTTCTTTTTTTTTCTAAAAAAATCAATTGATCTCTTGATGGAAATATATGTTGTGATGTTAGAGTCAAGTCTACTCCAGCACATCCCAACGACTTTCAATGAATTTTAAAAGGATAGTTCACCCAAAAATGAAAATCAGCCCATAATTTACACACCCTCAAGCCATCCTAGGTGTATTTGACTTTCTTCTTTCAGGCGAACACAATCAGAGATATATTAAAAATATCCCGGCTCTACCAAGCTTTATAATGGGAGTGATTGGAAGATGAGATTTTGAAGCCCAAAAAAGTGCATCAAAAACGTTTCATAAGATATTTGTCTTACGCAAACAAATCGACTTTTTTGGGCTTCAAAATCTCATCCTCCAATCACTCCCATTATAAAGCTTGGTAGAGCCAGGATACTTTTAATATAACTTTGATTGTATTTGACTGAAAGAAGAAAGTCATATACACCTGGTATGGCTTTAGCGCGAGGAAATTATGGGGTAATTTAATTTTGGATGAACCATCCTTTTAAGGTCTGCACTCAGAGGTGCCAATTCATCTGAAAATTTCTCTCCCAACGATTTGAGCCTGATGAATCTTGGCTTAGTCATCCTGGAATTTGGCCATGATACATCTTGCTAAATGGTTGTTTAAGAAATGAAAAGCTACACACTCCATCAGTTAAGGTTAAAAGAACTGTTGCCAAACGTATAACATGCTAGAAACATAATAATCAGTATTATGATTGATATAATATATATATATATATAGATATAATAATAAAACTAATATGTAAATAAGCATTTGCCTGTTTAAATCCAACTTTTTTTTTTTGGACAGGCTGTGTAGGTTTATAGATGTATGTATATACGCCACTGTTGGGTTCTGTCATATTTAGACGGTTGCGTATGTGGTGCATACACAGCACATTCCAGAGCCCAATTTATGGCTGGGGCCCTCTCTGTCCATAACGTTGGACAAAAATGTTACATTTTGATTGGATCTTGGTGGACGAACACAAACAAATTGTCCAACGCCATCAGAAAAGATGCTAGGACAACAGCCCGACACACCTCTGGTACCAAGCCCGGGAAGGACGGGACTTCTCATTGGTCTACTTCATGCAGTTTCTGCCCTTCATCTAGAGATTCTTATGCTTTTGGCCTGCGACTGCCATTCAAATTCCTCAGACCCTCCGGATTTAGCAGCAGTGGGTTAAACAAACAGAGATCACAATGATCCGTCCAAATCTATTCATAACTATGTTTGGAAACCTTAAAACTGATGCAAACAGACATCCATTTCATACTTATTCAGAGAAATAAACTATTTGTAGGGCAACATCTCACACAAATTCAGCTGTAGTACAAATTAATGAACGCATGACAGTTCAATATTGTTTGGACTATATTTATATAACAGCACTGAAACGGTTCTTTTAAAAGTTTTTAATGACATCTTTCTAGCTACTGATTCTGGTGATCAGGTAATTCTTGTACTACTTGATTTAACTGCCGCGTTTGACACTGTTGACCATGAAATCCTAATATCTCGTTTGGAGCAGTGGGTGGGCGTTAAGGGCATAGCGCTTGAATGGTTTAGATCCTACTTGGAAGGCCGGACTTTCTGTGTCAGCTGTGGTGGTTTTGAGTCCTCCTCAGCTCCTCTCTCTTGTGGGGTTCCACAGGGCTCTATTTTAGGCCCTCTTCTCTTCTCTCTTTATTTGCTCCCACTTGGTTCAATATTAAGAAAGCATGGTATGTCATTCCATCTTTACGCGGACGATAGCCAGATTTATGTGCCTTTTAAAAAGAATGACACCGTCAGATCGCTAATCGAGTGTCTTGATGATATAAAGGCATGGATGTCTCTTAACTTTTTAAGCTTTAATGCACAAAAGACAGAAGTGATGGTCTTTGGTGGCAAAACTGGAACCTCTCCTGTTGATTTGGGTGTCTTGGCCCAGTACAGCAAAACGACCATCACTAACTTGGGAGTTAAAATCGACTCTGACCTTAAACTTGATAGTCAAATCAGAGCAGTCGTCAAATCTAGTTTCTTTCAATTGAGGCAGCTGGCCAAAGTAAAGCCATTTCTTTCGAGGCAGCATTTTGAGACGGTAATCCACGCCTTTGTTACCACTCGGCTGGATTACTGTAATGCATTGTATGTGGGGGTTAGTGTGTCTTCTGTTGCTCATCTGCAGATGGTACAAAACGCTGCAGCACGTCTTTTGACCGGAACACGTAAATACGAGCACATTTCGCCTGTTTTAGCCTCACTTCATTGGCTTCCTGTACATTTTAGGATCCGTTTTAAGATTATTTTACTTGTTTTTAAGTCCTTAAATGGTCTTGCCCCATCCTATATTTCTGAGCTTTTAGAACCTTATACACCTACCCGTTCTCTCAGGTCAGCTGATCAACTGCTCCTGAATGTGCCCAAATCAAGGCGTAAGCTCAAAGGGGATCGTGCCTTTGCTGTGGCAGCTCCTAAACTGTGGAATGATCTGCCACTGTCCATTAGACAGTCCTCCTCATTGTCTTCTTTTAAATCGCTTCTTAAAACCCACCTTTTCTCTTTGGCCTTTGAAACGTGAAATTGACATTTTATCTACTTATTCTACTCTGTCTTACGTTTTATGTTATTTTTAATTTCTACTGTGTGTTTTTATGTTTTTATATTCTTCTGTACAGCACTTTGGCCCACTTCGGTGGTTTTAAAGTGCTTTATAAATAAAGTTTGATTGATTGATTGATTGATATATTTCTTCAGAATATTTCCAAATGTATTCTGGTGATTGTATGAAAAGTGAGAAATGTGTCAATTATAACCACACCATCAGTGACGTATGACTCAAAAAAATCAATGTCAGCAGTGACGTGACGACCAATCATTACATAATTGGCATCCCAGGGTGAGTGAAAGTAAAATCAACACACTACGTAGGTAGTAGACAGCATGGTGACATGCTAGGTTATTTTTTTTTAACAGAACTTGTATTTGCTTTGTTCTATAAACTGGTTGTAAACAACTCCAGAGGTCAGAAAAGGGCAGGGGAAATCAGATAGTCGTGAGTTAACGCTTTCTCTATTACCGTAGTGAATAGGCCTACATATGATTTCAGTGTAAATAAAGACAGAGTGAATGGCACAATAAGCAAATCTAAATCAATAAGTGTGAGTGATTTGGTTACACAGCTAACCTGCAGCAGACTGCTGTCTCATCCTGATAAGCTCGATGTCGTGTACCCGTTGTTGGAGAGTTTGTCTCAGTACCTGCTGATACTCCCGCTCTTTTTGTACCAGTTCTTCAAGCAGCCTGCAGAGGGAGATATAACATTGAAACACTTTCTCTCAAACTATTCATGAACAAATTACAGTCTTGAAAGGTCACATTTCACCTACTAAATCCAACAAGAAATGTATGACAGCACAAAGAGCTATGGAAGCTTGTTTCCACCATAAAAATAAAAAAGCTAACCGTGACTTTTTATCTCGCAATTCTGACTTTTTTTCTCAGAACTGCAAGATTTAAACTGTGAAGTAAATTGTAAGGTCAGATTTGCATTATAAATTGCAATTCTGACTTTTCTTGCAATTGTGAGTTTTATATCACGCAATTCTGATTTTATACAGTACTGTGCAAAAGTTTTAGGCAGGTGTGAAAAAATGCTGTAAAGTAAGAATGCTTTCAAAAATAGACATGTTAATAGTTTATATTTATCAATTAACAAAATGCAAAGTGAGTGAACAGAAGAAAAACCTACATCAAATCAATATTTGGTGTGACCACCCTTTGCCTTCAAAACAGCATCAATTCTTCTAGGTACACTTGCACACAGTTTTTGAAGGAACTCGGCAGGTAGGTTGGCCCAAACATCTTGGAGAACTAACCACAGTTCCTCTGTGGATTTAGGCAGCCTCAGTTGCTTCTCTCTCTTCATGTAATCCCAGACAGACTCGATGATGTTGAGATCAGGGCTCTGTGGGGGCCATACCATCACTTCCAGGACTCCTTGTTCTTCTTTACACTGAAGATAGTTCTTAATGACTTTCGCTGTATGTTTGGGGTCGTTGTCATGCTGCAGAATAAATTTGGGGCCAATCAGATGCCTCCCTGATGGTATTGCATGATGGATAAGTATCTGCCTGTACTTCTCAGCATTGAGGATACCATTAATTCTGACCAAATCCCCAACTCCATTTGCAGAAATGCAGCCCCAAACTTGCAAGGAACCTCCACCATGATTCACTGTTGCCTGCAGACACTCATTCGTGTACCGCTCTCCAGCCCTTCGGCGAACAAACTGCCTTCTGCTACAGCCAAATATTTCAAATTTTGACTCATCAGTCCAGAGCACCTGCTGCCATTTTTCTGCACCCCAGTTCCTGTGTTTTCGTGCATAGTTGAGTCGCTTGGCCTTGTTTCCATGGCTTTTTGGCCGCAAGTCTTCCATGAAGGCCACTTCTGACCAGACTTCTCCGGACAGTAGATGGGTGTACCAGGGTCCCACTGTTTTCTGCCAATTGTGAGCTAATGGCACTGCTCGACATCTTCCGATTGCGAAGGGAAGTAAGCATGATGTGTCTTTCATCTGCTGCAGTAAGTTTCCTTGGCCGACCACTGCGTCTACGGTCCTCAACGTTGCCTGTTTCTTTGTGCTTCTTCAAAAGAGCTTGGACAGCACATCTGGAAACCCCTGTCTGCCTTGAAATTTCTGCCTGGGAGAGACCTTGCTGATGCAGTATAACTACCTTGTGTCTTGTTGCTGTGCTCAGTCTTGCCATGGTGTATGACTTTTGACAGTAAACTGTCTTCAGCAACCTCACCTTGTTAGCTGAGTTTGGCTGTTCCTCACCCAGTTTTATTCCTCCTACACAGCTGTTTCTGTTTCAGTTAATGATTGTGTTTCAACCTACATATTGAATTGATGATCATTAGCACCTGTTTGGTATAATTGTTTAATCATACACCTAACTATATGCCTACAAAATCCCTGACTTTGTGCAAGTGTACCTTGAAGAATTGATGCTGTTTTGAAGGTAAAGGGTGGTCACACCAAATATGGATTTGATTTAGATTTTTCTTCTGTTCACTCACTTTGCATTTTGTTAATTGATAAATATAATCTATTACCAAGTTTATTTTTGAAAGCATTCTTACTTTACAGCATTTTTTCACACCTGCCTAAAACTTTTGCACAGTACTGTAACTCGCAATTCTGACTTGCAAAATTTAGAATTGCGAGAAAAAAAGTGCAATTAGTAAGGCAAGGAACACAATGATCTGTATTGTTTTTCACAAATATGTCTATAATAATGGAATTTATTACAATTATACTAATATATTTAGGAATATATAAAATACACTACCATTGAAAAAAGTTTTTTTTTAATAAATAATATTTTACAAGATGACTGTTTTTCCTGTATTTTTGATCAAATAAATGCAGCATTGGTGAGCAAAAGAGATTTCCTTTAAAACTCATAACTTCTAAATGGCAGTGTATTTGTAGTAAAATAATAATTCATGGCCAAGAAGAAATATTTATGATGAATATTTGAGTTATATTTTGAGTATTTTCTTTTTTTCAATCCACTCGTATTGGAACAGATGTATTTTTACATTTAATTGCCTTCATCAGAATAATACTGAATGTTTTATAAGGTAACTGTGATGTCTACCTGCTGGTTTCCTGTTTGAGGCGTCCAAGCTGGGCTCCCAGCGGGTGCTGTGGCCTCTGAGCCTCATGAGATATGACTGAACTCAGGGTGCTCACTCCAGATGTGAGGGTTTGATCTTCCTGCGTTGTACGTGCCACTGATCCAAACTCACCATCATCCTCTTCATCTACTTCATCTGCGTCCTTATCTGCGCCCTCACTTTCCGATGCAGGTCCGAAATGTGTCTGCAGCTCTGGAAGAGAAGGAGAGAGAGAGAGAGAGAGAGAGAGAAAAGGTTGAAAAGGTCTTAACCCTCTGGTTTCTGTTTTTCCTTCTTTTTCTCTCACTCACACACCTGGAATTAAAATGGTAACAGCTGCCTGCACAGCCCGTCTGATGATGTTGTCCATGGCAAACATCCAGTGGGGTTTAATGTGGTGGTTCCTCAACACTTTATTCACCTGAGAGGAATACACAATAAGGAAAGACGAATATTAATGTCGTCACACTCAAGGCAAATACAGGAGAGAGGTTGAGTTCTTTCTCAGAAACTTCAATCAAATCAAATACATCATCCAAGATGTTGATCATTATAGAGAAAAGAATGCCTTTGATTCCCCAACAAGGTGGATAAAAATCGCATATTTATGGAACCGGACATAACTAGACATTCTTACTTCATGGAAAATGTTTTTTTCCAAGGTATGATCACTATACAAAAAAGAAGAATGCCTTTGTTCCCAAAACAAGGTTGATAAAAATCATATATTTATGGAACAGGAAAATATGTTTTATATAATTAGGAAAATACATAACTTGACATTCTTGCTTTATAGAAGTTTTTTTTTTCCAAGGTTTGATAGTAAAATAAACTAAAGACACAATATAATATAATAAATACAGTAAAATACAACAGAATATATGTCAAAATAAATATATGGGTGTAAAAAACTGAAGGCAGCTCAGTAGAATTAAATGCATTTGAATAAAATCAATGAAACAAAAATATTCAAAGCTTAAATTGAATATTATAAAAGTTATTCTTTTTTCAATAATAATAATACACAATTTCTTAAAAATTGTTTTTTAAAAAAAAAGGGATGTAAAATTACTACCATTAAAATGTTTGGGGTTGGTCAGATTTCTTTTATGTTTTTGAAGTCTCTTGCTCACCAAGGCAGCATTTATTTAATCAGAAAATATTGTGCAATATTACAGCATATTACTACAATGTTAAATGAATATTTTGTATTTTAATATATTTAAAAATATTATTTATTACTGTGATGGCAAAGCTGAATTTTCTTCAGGATACTTTGATGACTAGAGTTCAAACGAACAGTATTTATTAGATTTTTTTTTACATTTAAATGTCTTTACTGTCACTTTTTCATTAATTTGATGTGCCCTTTTGCAAGAAAAGTATGAACTTTGAACAATAGTGAATGTCTGATATCAGTCTTTAAGTTTTTTTCCCAATAATGTAGCTTTAAATTCAGCTAAAGCCTTATTATTCTTAGTACAAAGTCGAATACTGTTCTATAATAAGAAAGATCACAGTAAAAAACAAAACATTAGCATAATGCCTTCACTGAAAGCTAAACACTAGGCAAAGTAACAAAATAGCTGTGTATCACAACATGCTTGATGTTTGATATAAGATTTTTTCAATTGTGTATCATGACACTGAGAGTGTATATACAGTAGCAGCATTACAAAATAAAACTATTTATACTGCAATCGACTCACAGAATCCTGGAAACCAAACAGAACGAGCTGGATCTGGTTGATTGACGTGCTGTCGAAGTCCAGGTCCAATTTGAGTTTCGATATGGTGGTTGCCATGACGCGTCGCTCAGGGCAACGTATAAAGTCCCGTAAGATGCAGATGATCTGTTTGATGTGGTCCACTGACAACTTCAGCTCCTCCTGACCCTAAAAGACAAGGACACAATAATCATTGCATGATTCTGACAACTCACACACTAACACAGACACAAATACACGGATACACACCTGAATGTGGTTCTCCATGAGGTTGGAGGTCACTTTATCCTGGTCCTCATTGAGGACCTTGTAGAGTATGGCACGTCTTTCACTGTCTTTCTTCAGCAGGAAGAGGCCGGAGTCGCTGTTCTCAGAAGAGGCTGGAGAGCTGCGGTCTTCTGCTGTTGGACTCTCATCTGGAACACTGCATTACACACATTTAACACTGATTCAGTGACAACATATGAATCCAGGGGGTCTTCTATGACAAAATATTTGAAAATGTCATTTATTCTGATAGCAAAGCTGAACTTTCAGCATCATTACTGGAGGTCTTCAGTGTCACAAGAAACCATGATACAGTTTTTCAAGATTTCTGATGAATAAATATTCAAAAGAATACCAGTCATTCAGCACCATATATTATCATCCGATGCATCACTGTACCATGGAACCGGCACAGTAGGTTTATTGAAAGGGTTAAAAAGAAAATTATCCCATAAATTACTCACCCTCAAGCTTCCAAGTTTTATAATGGCTCAAGATTTTGAAGCCCAATAAAGCCCATCCATCCATCATAAAATTGATTCACACAGCTCACAGTTAATAAAGTCCTGCTGAAGCAAAGCGATGAGTTTTTGTAAGAAAAATATCCATATTTATAACTTTATAAACTATAATCACTAGTTTCCGGTAACGGACGTACACAGGTTGAGTTCTGGCTGAAAAGTGACCTCTGACCCGATGCATGACGTAGGATGTTGAAACAGACTCAAGTTCCTCCTCTCTTACATCAGAATCCTCCTACCTTTATTCTTGAAAATTCTCATTTTAAACTTCTAATTTGTGACCGGTGTGTTGTTTTGCGTTTCTGCATTCGTGAATATGTCATGCATCCTGCCAGAACTAGACTCGTGTACAGATGTCACTGGAAGCCAGTGATTATAGTTTATAAAGTTAAGAAATATGGATGTTTTTCTCACAAAAATGCATAGCTTCGCTTCAGAAGGCTTTAATTAACCCCACAAAGCTGTGTGGATTACTTTTATGATGGATAGATGCGCTTATAGAAAGCCATATACACCAAGGATGTCTTGAGAATGAGTAAATTATGGAATAATTTTAATTTTTAGGTGAACTGTGCCTTAAAGGCAGGGGTATCGATGACTTAAAATTTAATCTCATGATTTTTACCATTAAAAAATTTCTCAATTCATTTTGAAATGTTTTATAAATGTTATAAAAAAAAAAAAGAAATTAATTAATATAAAATGTATAAATGGTCTGCGGCAGTCTTGTCTCTTTTTTTTTTTTTTTTTACATGTGATTTTCTTTTCTTAATTTACAATGTTTTGCTCTTATGCGATTCATCATACTTTTTGAGCTTTAAAATATCAATTTAAATTAACTGAATTTAATGGTGTCAAATATTAAAATGTTATCTCTGACAGCCAGAGTATAAATCTGAAGTGGTGATTAAAAACGTTATTTCGTTAGTGGAAAGAGGAAATGTGGTTAATGTGTGACAGCTCTGTGATTTGGTGTGCGAGTTGAAACCGAGGTGAAGTAGTAGTCAGTAAAGTGTTCATGGGATTATTTTATGAGCAACCAGAGAGCACCTGTTGTAAAAGGCATTATCTCATTACACACACATACATACACATGCCCAGCACACCTGTCTCCTCATTCCTCCGTGTTAATTAAACAGTGTTTCCAAGGAGTCGACTAGCTGTCAGGACAGGCCTCAGCGCTTCACGCACAGGAAGTTGATTTAGTGTTGAGCTGAGAGCCGAAGCGGTCGCGGGTACTCAAGCTCCGTAAACACAGTCACGTCATTAACATTCCACACGCTAATCCAGCGCTCACATAATCTTATACATATACACACTTAAGCAACTACAGCTATTGCTGACCAATGCATGACCTAAACTCGTCTGGACCGGTTTTCGGACCCTTATTAGCCCCGATGCCGGCTCTGCATTCACCTTAGTGCTCTGGCGAGGAATCTTCTGCGCTCACCTGAGGAAGTTTGAGCTGGGCGGTTTGATGAGGTTCTCAGAGCTAGAGCGTTTTTTCTTCTCGAAAAACACATCTTGTTTGGAGTCGCAGTCTGGAGACACAGAGCCTGGTTCACTGCTGCTGCTCCCTGTGGCCTCCGTCTGCAGCTGTACTGGTAACGAAACACTTCGGATGTAGTCTAAATGGAGTAAAACACAAACGCACACACACACCCGATTACACGAGTGAGACCAGAGTTTACCACCATTTTTAAAAAATTTTCCACCCTGAAGTTTAAACCTTCTCATAAATATGAAAACTAAAGTCAAGTGTAATATTTTTAATACACTTTATTATGGCAGTCAATTCAACATTCATTATACCGTTATTAATTTTAAAAAAAAAAAAAAAATATAAAAAAATAATAATAATAATAATAATAATAATAATATATATATATATATAAATAATTTAAATATGTTTTTCTATTCATTTAATTTGGGTTTCTTTTACTATATATTAGCACAACATGGTTTGATAGCATAACAATTTACAATAAGGTTCGATTTGTTAATATTACTTAACTACATTAGTTACATGAACAATGAAAAAAAATCAAAAATTAATCTTAGTTCATGTTAATTTCAACATTTACTAATTCATTACCAAATCAAAAATTGTATCTAATAATATTTTTAATGCACCTGAGCTAAAATTAACAGTGAACTAGCAATGGACAGTTGTATTTTTACTAACTAACGTTATTAAAAATGAATAAAAACTAATAAATGTTTTCCCCATTGTTAGTTAATGCATTTACTAACATTAACTAATGGGACCTTATTGTAAAGTGTTACCCACAATATTACAATTATATTACTCAAAACTTTTCCAAAAAGTGGTAGCAATTTATTTTACAGTCCTGTTCCCCATGTACATACTACTAACCCCGAACCTTCCTCAAACCTAACCTTAACCCATGTAGTTACCTTATATTACCCAGTACTTTCTAAGGTAAGTACACTGTAAGTACACATAAGTGCACGTACTGTAAAATAAAGTGCAAACACAAAAGCTTCAATAGTAAGTTAAAACCCTGGAACCAAATCAATTTTAAACCACTGAGAACAGATAGCAAAATAAAGATCAAGAGAATGAGGTCACAAAGAACCAGAGTACACAGAGAGCATGCACTCAATACAATCACCAGAAACCATCAAAACATAAGAGATTATGATTTCATGGTCCTCAGGAAAACACAAGTACACATAGATGAGAGACACAAACCTTGCCACACTGTTACACAGAGAATCCAAGCAGTCGATTGGATGGCGTGAAGGGAGAAGGAAATATTGAGTTGTTATCATCTGCGTGCTCCAGATGCAAAGGCTGTTCCAAAATATACCTCCTCCTAAGAGGAAACTTTTTTGACCAAATTTTAAAGGTAACATGTAGTATGTATTCTTCACTGAAATTGCATTTTCCAGAAACCAATTACAAAAACCTGAAAAAGCCTGAAAAAGTTAATTCAAGATGTACAAAGTTCATGGTAAATGTTTGGAGCAAGTAAGATTTTTTTCTTTTTAAAGAAATTACTTTTATTCAGCAGGGATGCATTAAATTGATCAGAAGTGACAGTAAAGGCATTTATAATGTTACAAAAGTTTCCTATTTCAAATAAGTGCTTTTGAACTTTCATGAAATGGTTTCCACAAGTATATTAAGCAGATGTTTTTAATAATAATAATAACAATAATCTGTTTATTACTGAGCACCAGCATATTAGAAGACTGAAGACTGGAGTAGTGATGCTGAAAATTCAGCTTTGCATCACAGGAATAAATCACATTTTAAAATATTTACAAATAGAAAATTAAGTTTTCACATTATTACTGATTTTACTGTATTTTTGATCAAATAAATGCAGCCTCGGTGAGATTGACTACCTGCTAAGGGACAGTTGTCGCCTTGTAACCTGAAGGTCATGGGTTCGAGTTTCAGTATTGGCAGGAAGTGTAGATGGGGATGAATGAACAGCGCCACTCCACTCTCATTACTCACAACTGAGGTGAGCAAGACACCTAACCCCCAATCACTGGATGGGTGAAATGCAGAGTACAAATTCCGAGTTGGGCTAGAGAGTCAGACAGGTAGGTTGCACGAAGGTTGAGAATTCGAAGGTTGCGCATGAGCAAGGCATCTAACCCCCAATCGCTCCCCGGGCACCACAGCAAAATGGCTGCCCATTGCTCCATAGTTTGCAATACGTGCGTGTTCACTCCTCACCACTCCTAATATCCATGTGCGCACTATTGGTCAAATGTCCTTTTCAACAAATTCTCTCGAAAACATTTTTACTGAATGGTAAAGTTCCCTTTGTATATAGGCTACATATTTTTATGCTTACTAGAGTATCAAGCCGTTAGCTTAGCAACATGCGAACATTAAACTATTAAAATCAACTAAGACTGTGCCAAAAGGTATTTATGTTCTCTACACAGAGAGATTTTCAAACGAGAGCTTTAAATGACACAGCAGTATGCAGCTCATACAGAGCTTTGGAACAGAGCTTGTCGCTCACTAATATTGTTGTGGGCGACAAGCTTCTGTCAATGTCAAAGAGAAATCCGAGCGGTGTGTAAGAAAGCAGTGCACATGTTTGTGTGAAACGACACACCCTGGGAATGCTTTTCATGGACAGCAGGGTAGCTGACATGTGCGGCAGGATGGAAACAATTTGTGAAGGTAGCGTGAGGCCGTACTGTTGGTTTTCCTCGGACCCCTCCCCTATTCCAGGGTCCTGTTGTTCCTACCCATCTCTTGTGTAAGTTCAATCTGGACTGCAATCAGCTGGCTGAGAGCAGTTCGGACCTGTTGCGAGTATCCCAGACAGCGGCGAGAACCAGGAATGCTGGGGTATGGAGGGGGTTTGGCAGCTCTGTGTGTTTGCCTGCGAGAAATGTTCTATGTGCGCTCTCTCACGGACCCAAAATGCCTCACACACCATGGACATGACCAGAAGGGTCAACCCAGGTCGCATTATTATCACAGCTGTGGAAAGCATGTTAGACTTGGTAAGAGACGTTACCTGAGGGCTTGAAAGCGATCTTGTTCTTTTTGCCTTTGATGTTTTGACGCAGGAACAAATCCTTGAGCAGGTCCCCGGCCGTCGCTCGTTTATTTGGGTCAGGCTCAAAGCAGGAAAGGATGAAGGATTTGGCCTCTGACGAAAGAGACTCTGGGATCTCTGGATGGATCTTAAACATGCCCACCTGGAACAAAGAAAACAGGAATGACTGGAGGAAACGCTCTTTGATTAATAGCCGAATATAGTTATGAATATAAAAGGAATATACTAATTAATATATATATAAATATATACACTATTTTTAATTATATATATTATATATTAAGATTTATTTATTGTGAAATATGCAAATGCTCTAGAAGTAGCAGCCCTTTTTTCATTTTTAAAGGAAATATATTTATACCTTGAACATGGCAGCCTGTGGTTCTCCCAGCTCATGGAAAGGAGGTTTGCCTGTCGCCATCTCTATGATGGTGCAGCCCAGGGACCAGATATCAGCCGGTGCCCCGTAACCTCTAGGGCCTTTATCGATGATCTCGGGGGCCATGTACTGCAACGTGCCTGGACAGAGGTTTGCCAGAGAAGAGCAGAAATTCATTAGATAAGAATGTGCTGTGATAGGATGTTACACAAAATAAAATAAACCAAGGAGAGAAGTTCAGAAGTGATGACGATGACAATAGAAGGCGAGAGGGAGGACGGATGAGCGCACCTGCTCTGATGCTTCAGCGGTCACTAATGAAACACAAACACACTCCCGTCTCAAACACTATGCTAATCTAATTACTCTCACACAGGAGACATTCTCATGTTACCAGTGACCAGGACTGATAATCACTATTTTGTGTCAGGAGACAAAAGTTATTTAAGTCATAGAGAGAGGTGACCGAGTCCACACCAGTGGTTTGGATATCAAAACGACCAACAGCCATTTTGGTCATTTTGAAAGGGCTTTCAAATATGAGGACATATATAGTAAAATAAAAAATAGTAAGCCGCACAACTGTTTTAACATGGATAATGATAGTAGAAAATGTAGCTTTGCAATCACAGGAATAAGTTACATTTCAAAATATAATTTTAAAAACTGTAATAACATTTCACAATAATACAGTTTTTACATTCTATTTTTGATCAAATAAATGCAGCCTAGGTGAGCATAAGAGACTTTTTTTTGTCAAATTATTACAGCTAAATCAATATATTATTAATTAAATACATTTTTAATGATTAATCAATTATTATTATTATTATTAATTAAATATCCATTATTATTATTATTTATTTTATCATTTGTGCTGATACTGATAAAATTGAAATTGGAAAACACATTCTAAAATGTATTCATGTATCCTGACAGTGTTAGGATGGAGGAGGTGCCATGACCCTGAAAGGGGAGGAATGAAACTCCCTCGGATCCTGTTTGACTTGACTGAACTTTAAGCCCAAAACCCCGACCGGGCGAGAGCACCAGGATGTATGAAGCATGACACGCAGCACAAGTCAAATGGAACAGGCAAGAGGGTCACGTGGAGAGCACATTCTCTAATTAACAAAAGACGATGAAAGAGAAACAAATACCAGTAAACGTCTCTGTGCAGGGATTGACTCCCGCCAGCCTCTTGGATGTGCCGAAGTCGGAGATTTTCAACACGCCACTGTAGGTGTTGACTAAGACATTGTCTCCCTGTGGACAGATGAACGGGCATTGAACTTCCGGTTTTAACTGCCCACAAATAGCTTACAGACCCAAAACAGATGTCAGAATTGTTACCTTGATATCCCGATGAACGATTTGATTCTCATGCAAATAACGAAGTCCTTCCAAAATCTGCCGAGTGTAGAAGATTATGGTGGCTTCTTTAAGAGGACCCCACTTTGAACGTAGCAACGCAGACAGACTTCCTGTGGAGGAGAGACGATGAGTCATTTTTAAAGTAGAAAAGACATCCTTAATATTCTTCTATCAGAAACGACACATGTACCTCCAGGGACCTGTTCCATGAAGATCTTGATATAGCCATCCTCTGACACAGAGCCCAGGTACTGAACAATGTTCCTGTGTTTCAGGTACTTGTGGAGGGCTATTTCCTCATGCAGTGGTTGGGAATACCTGTATGTATCAGTGTTATTTTAGTATTATTTAAATACTATTATAGTATTTATTAATATTTCAAATTAGTTTTTTTTATTTTTGGGTTTTCAGTTTCATTTTAAGTTTAAGTATTAGTCATTTTGTAATTTGTAAATATTTCCATTTAGCTTTAATTTCATTATTTTTGGTCACTAACTTTAGTACTTCAATTTAAATTAATTTAATTTGAATTTTTCATTTAATAGTAATTGATAAGGCAACATTTCTATTTCTTTTTTTCAGCTTTATTTCAATGTAAAAATAATAAAAACATTTAATAGTTTAAAATATAATTTCAGTTGGAAATACATCCTATTGCTCCAGAAAAATCCAAAATCCTGTTGTTTTTTTAGTATAATTTCAATAACTATTTTTAAAAAGATACATTTTAAAGTAATTCAAATGATTATTAATCATTAATTAATTAATTACAATATTATTAATCATTAAAGTTATGTTTTTTATAATAATAATAATAACTACTACCTTATTAATCATTACATGGTTCATTTTAATACTTTTTACATCATTTTTCATTAAATTATGCAACCTGAAAATTTTTATATTGTGTTTGAGTCAGAATTGCATTACAAAAGTAAAAGTGCTTTGCTGCTTTAAAAGGATAATCAACCAAAAATTTTCACTCTCACAACACTCATTCCTATGTCGTTCAAATCCTGAGTGACTTTCTTCCAAACGTTGAGAACAAACAACATTAAACAACATCCACAGGAAAAAGAAAGTCATACAGGTTTGAAACGACACGATGGTGAGTAAATGATAACAGAATTACCTTTTTTGGAAGGATTGTCCTTTTAAGAAGCCTGATGGAAACACCAGCATTCAAAACATAACATATGCAGGTGAACATACATCCTGGCCTTTTCAGACATGCTCACCTGCTGTCTCTCTCTGGGATCTCTTTGATGGCAATGCGCACCTGGTTGCTCAGGTCTCTCCCTGCGTAGACCACTCCGTAAGTTCCCCTACCTAGAACCACCCTGTCGCCATTTTCATTGTAGTCGTACTCGTACTGCAGGTCAATTCAGGAATTAAGTACACCAATCCACACAAATCCATCAAGAACAAACTATAGTTGAGTCTTTGAAGTATTCACCTCCAGGGTGTCCCCGTCGCCCTCCCCCTCCAGCTCGACAGCATTTCCTGATCCATCTGTGATCAACTCCTTCACCATGGAGCAGAATCTTCAAACAGGAGACAACCATTCCCACATCAGTGATCAATGATGGGAGTAACTCATTACAAGTAATGTGTTATGTAATCCAATTACTTTTTTTTCTTCAAGTAACCAGTAAAGTAACTCATTTCTTTTAAATTAAAACAGAATATCCTTTGTTACTTTTTCAAATATTGCAAGTTATTTGTTTTCCCATGTATTGACTGACAGCGCCTGTCCCCATTTTGAGAGAAACCAGGAGTCCAGAGTGTGCGCTGGGTAAACATGATGTTTATTGTAGTTCTAAATGTGAACAAGCATTTACTCATCTCACTTGCACAACAACAGTCAAAATGAATACAAACAGCGATTTGCAAACTGAGAATATTATGCAAACTTGTAATAATTAAATGTTAAATTTCATAAATATACTTTATGTATTTAATCTCACTTTATTAACCAATGTCTAGGTCTTCGACGATCCAATTACACCACATTGCATTTCATTTTTATGTATTTTATATAAACTTCAGGAAACACCAACCTGCCACACTGGTCCTCTGTGGAGAAGTAGATCTGGAAGTCATCCGAGTTATCGTGGACATACAAAAAGCAGCAGCGCTCATCGAATTTTGAGATGCTAGAGGGTAGAAGGATGCAAGATTTGTTAACACATTTAAATAGAGGAATTGCTACATGTTTTGGCTTAAAATTGTATATTACCTATAAAAAACAAACAAACACTCGAAATAAAATTAATTGTTTTGTTTTTTAAAAAATACTACTGTTAATTTAACCTTGTTAAAAAGGTAGATACGGAGAGAAAGAATCTCACCTTATGCCTTTGATGGATAATGCTGTGAAGTTCCATTCATGTATTCCCTTCTGTCACCACAACAGTTAGGAAAATCAAACAATGATACACACACAAAACAACATCATTTAGCAAACATGACGGCACATAAACCACTGACCGTCTCAGCAGGGGACACGTGCCATATAGAAACATTCTTCTCTTCAGCTTCACTGTTAATGGACACGTACGAGGGCTGATACACTTTAGTTGGCTCCAGAATCAACACCTGCGTGAAGGAAGAAGGGACGAGTCTGTTAAATGCTGTTCGGTCAGGACAGTTGTGATCTTAGATGAGACACTCATGTGAGGTGATTTAGTACCGGAAAACGGAGGCCATTTGTGGTTCCCTGTGTGGCCTCCACGATAATGTCCATCCAGAAGTTGAGTCTCTCTCTTTGAGGAGAATGTTCAGTGTTCTGCTTCTTAAAATGCTGAATCAACTGAAGGTTTTGGACGACTGAGCGCAGGTACCTGAAAAATTACATGAATGAGACTTGCATTAAACCCCAATTTTGCCATTTTAGCAATCAAAGTTGAGCTATGACAAGAAATTATGAGTAGAAGGACCAGATTGAAATTCATGTTTCTAGCATTTTAATGAAATACACCACTGTTTGGCTATCTGACACAGCTCTTTCTTAAAGTTAACATATAGAATAAACATTGTACAGGTATATTGTAAAAGTACCATATGGGTGGTTTGAGTTTGAAGAGTTTCTCTGCAGCCTGAACAGCTTTGGGGATGTCATTGGCAAGCATACCGACAGTAAAGAACTGCCCCACATCCCAGTAGTTATTCATCTTCTCCAAACTGCCTTTACGGCCAAGCAGACTGTTCAACCTCACACCTGAGAGAGAGAGAGAGAGAGAGAGAGAGAGAGAGAGAGAGAGACCTTAATGAAGTGAACAAACTGGGAGAAACGGGATACAGGAAGTGTGCTCCTCCTTACCGATTTTCCTGAGTTCTATGGAAGTCTCAAACTGCTGTCCGGACACTATAAGCAGCACTGCCAGATTAATGCCTGAATAGAGAGTGGGCTGCAGCTCAAAGCCTTTTCTATACCTACAACACACACACATACACATGATAATAAACACAATAAATAAAGTAACTACACACTGACATTTTGCAAAGAAATGTACAATAATACGGTGTCATAGGTGGATGCAAGGGCTTGCCATGTCATTGCTAAGGTGTATTAGTACATTTAATGTGGGTGCTGGGGTGTTTTTGGTGTTTTAAACAACTTAATGCAGTTATTATTAGGGTGTTTTAGCACATTTAAGGCCCCGGTATACTGATGTGAACAAAATCAGGCCAACACGAAGTTTTATGTCCATATGTAAAAACATGAACATGATTTTAAACAATCTATTGTATAAGAATATTTGTGTAAGTGCAATATAAATAAAAGTAGCTTCACTGTCTTTACTGGAATGCCAAATTGCAGAGCAAACACATCCACATTACTATGATCAGATGCTTGTCTTATGATTTCTCTCATTTTTGTTGTGTTTAAGCATGAGGCACATATTTACATATTCATCTAAATGCCACTCTCAGCTGTGTTGGCTGTGTTGCTAACAGTATATCGCAGAATGAAAAAGATTTTTGTCGTGAGTATATCAAGGCCTGCTGGGGTTATCTAGGTATTTTTATGCAGATGATATTATGCAGTGTTCTGGGTGTTTTAGCACATTTAATGTGGTTGCTATGGTATTCTGTGTGTTTCAGTGCATTTCACGCACCTGCTAGTGTAATCTGGGTGTTATTAGCATATTCAATGCACCTATACTTGGGTGTTCTACTACATTTAATGCAGGTGCTAGTGCATTCTGTTTGTTTTTAATGGATTTAATGCAGATGCTATGGTGTTCTAGGTCAGTGTTTTTTTTTAACCTTTTTTCAGTCATGGCAGCATTTTGAAAATTTCTACATACACAATAGTGGTGTCACGATACTGCAATTTCTAACTTCAATATGATTCCTTGAGAAGTATTGATACCTTTGTAAATAAAATAGGGAAAAACTGCTGTGTATACGGTCATATAGACATTTTTAATATTATCTTTTTTTTTTTTTTTTCCCAAACATTGAAAATCTGGGCAATCTTTTTTTTTTTTTTTTTTGAAAAAGATCACTTTATATGATGACAGATTTTAATTTAGGCTTTTTATTCATAAAAAATCATTGCTCGGTTACCATTACAACTATCTGTTGTGTTGTGTTTTTAGCATACTTAAATTGGGTGCTAGGATGTTCCAGGTGTTTTAGTGTATTTAATGCAGATATTTGTTCCTAACCTAATGATTTCCTTAATAAAAAATGAAACCAATAAATCACGTTTGAACAGTGAGTTTCGAGCAGCTCATTTAACTCACTCACCACTGGATGGCGTTCTCTCTGTTCTTGGTGTCCTTGCAGTCAGAGTCGAGGAAGATGTCCTTATAGATGCGCCCACACAAGCAGAACATATCAGGTGCAGGGTGCTCACATGACTGAAGAACCTGCAACATCACACGCAAAGCCTGCTCTCGATCTCCAGGGCTGTTTCGTCTGCGTTCACACACACACACAAATATAAATGCACGTGTTCCTGAGATTAAGGCTGTATACGTTAAATGTCTGTTTGCCAAGCATATGAATAGGAAAATATACCACACAATGCAGATTTGTGGTCACCTATTGAGCGCAAAAGCATAGTGGAACTGAATCATGGGCTGGATGGCCAAATCACAGGTGGGCAACATCTCAATGGTCTGTACCAATTTAACCATGGCATCATAGTCCTGTAAACACAAACCATTAAGACCATTAAAATCAGCTGTAAAGTTTTTAATGTTTAGATAATTTTGGTTTACAGTATATACCTGTATATCTCTGTACGAGAAAAGTAGGTTCATCACAATGTCCTGAGTCAAAACCTCAGTGTTGTCGATGCGGAGTTTGATCCGGGTAAGCTCCTTGGCCAGCTCCTCACCCTGGTATTTATCTCGAGCTTTTCGGATGTCATTCAGAAGTGTGTCTTTGTATGAAGCACTGCCAGGAAGGAAGATACAACAGAATTTAGTGAACAGTGATAAATTTGCAGGTACTATAAGCCTCAAAAAAAAAAAAAAAAAGGTTCTTTATTGGCATCTATGGTTCCAAGAAGAACCTTTATCCTACATGGAACTTTTTCATTCCACAAAAGATTCTTTACAGTGCAATAAGGATCTTTAGACTATTCAAATGTTCTTAAAGTTCAGAAAAATGGTTCGTTCGACGGCGGCCAATAGAGCAAATACTCACAACGCAACCAAATACAGAAATGTGCTGCAAACATTCAAAACACTTATATTATCAGGATGTTAAAATAATTTAGGTCATTGACAACACCACTGACGAATAACACTGAACAATAAGCATGTCCCAGCCAGGTTCAACACTTGTTGGGGTCCCCTTGAAACAATTCTGCTGTGGTCTGTACTAATTGCAGAGCATTTCTGTATTTTGATGCATTGTGAGTAATTGCAGCAGTTTTTTGTATCTGGTTGCGTTATAAATATTTGCAGTACGTTTCTGTATTTAGTTGTGTTGTGAGTATTTGCAGTACGTTTCTGTATTTGGTTGGGATGTGAGTATTTGCAGTACGTTTCTGTATTTGGTTGGGATGTGAGTATTTGCAGTAGGTTTCTGTATTTGTTTGGGATGTGAGTATTTGCGGTGCATTTCTGTATTTTTTGCATTGCGAGTAATTTCAGACCGTTTTTATATTTGGTTGAGTTGTGAGTATTTGCAGCATGCTTCTGTATTTTGTTTTGCATTGTAAGTAATTGCAGCAGTTTTTTTTTAACTGATGAAGATGTTTTCTTAATATGTTGGTGTTTTATCTATTTGCATGTGTTTTTCAGTTGCAGCACAATGGGTTCTCTCACCACCGTAGAAAACCCCTTTTTGGAACCATCTGATGCATCTAAACATCATGCAACAACACAATTAGTTTTGTTTGTTTACTTTATGTGTTCTTGGACAGCTAAAAAGGTGAGTCAGACTTCTGAACAGCCAAAAATATAGCTATAGGAGACTAGTTTGTACTGTATGTAACAGGGTGCTGAAATCTTGGCACTACAATCTTTGGGAGTTCTACACGGTTGATATCCGAGCTCCAGGTGAAAGGACACCCCGGCGCTTGTTAGAAGCTACAGGAGTTCTTAATAAATCTTGCATGCATTTGTGCATGTCTGTCTTTTTGATATGACTGCTACATCCCAATTGGGTTGAGTCCCATTTCTTCACTCCAGGGATGAGGAGGTGTGGGCTAAAAATGGTTTATCGATCACAAAATTAGAAGATATTTGCTTGATTTATGTTCAGTAAAACATGGAATGACATGGTTACGTAACTCTGTAAAGGATCATCTGAAAGCAACACCATAGAGTGGGCATCCTGCCAAGAGTGATCATAATTTGAGCAGTCATACCAAGACGTGACGTGAATGTCTTTGAGCAGGTTGACAAAGCGGTCCACCAATGGGACGCACAGAGGTCCTAGAAGGTTGTCCCAGTTGGGTTGCATGTACTCTGATGCTCTACGCTGGGCCACGTTCTCACAGCACAAGTACTCGTTGTTGGGTGTCATTAAGTATGGGATGAAATAGTAGTTCCCACTGGAGGCCTAAGAAAGAGAAACAAATTCTAAATTGTAAAAAATTCAAGACAGACCTATTCTTCGCTGGTAGGAGCACTTTAGAGGTCACTGGAATATGAAGTCTTGTGATATAGTTTATGAAGTCTGTTACATTGAGTAAAAGTACAAACTGTCTGTCAGAAATATCTGTGTGTTAGTGATCATGTACTCTGCAACTGACAGCCAAGAACTGTCAAGTGCCAAGGAAATCTTGTTGACACCTTTGTGATCATGTAATGTCCCAGCATTCCAGAGTGAAATGGAGGAGGTGTCCAAAGCACATCTTAGGAGTCTGCCACATCAACACCTCAAATGCAAGGGGTCACCTAAAGCCTCTTTCCAGTCAAATAGTCACCACACATTTCTACACTATTTAAATGGTTAGGCCTGGGTTCTAATCATAGATACGGAGCACATTTTAAATTCTTTGACTCCCCAACAAAAGCATTGTGCTTTTTAAAATGGGGTCCAGGAGGCTACAAGGGGATCGAAAAATAGAGAGATACTGAAAAAGCCTTTGGATCCTCTTAATAGTGATCATTAATCATTTAAAAGGAACCAAGCTGTTTCTCAGCAAGAAATAACTCGCAGACATTGATTCAGAGCTTCTAATTCCCGAATAGACATTTCAGGCAGACTGACAGGATGTGAGTCAGACAGACATCAGTGGTTACTCTCATACCAATACATGAATATGTGGTTTTCCCAGCATGCACTAGCACACCTGCAGTACCTACTTTGTTCCTTAGGCCGGAGCCCCTGTACTCAGGAGGCAACTGGACCCATGGGAAGCCTATTTTAACTGGCCTTGCAGCCTACTCCAGGTAACACGAGATAGAGAAAAAGAAAGAAAAGCAGAGTAAACAGTGAAGGGAACTAAAAGGATCAGAGAAAAAGAGAGTGAGAGATAAAGAATATACACTACACTACACAGTGTTAATTGAAGACTGGAAAACACAGGCGATTGTGTAAGAAAAAGCAAAGTTCATCCAGAAATTCTGTCATCATTTACTCACCCTCACGTTGTTCCAACTCTGCAAGACCTTCTTTCTTAAGGAAAAACTGACAAGAAATACACTAGTCTCTCTTTTCCATGCATTTACAATGAATAGGGAGTTTTCAAGCTTCGAAGGGACACAAAAACCAAAATAAATAAATAAATAAATAAATATATATATTTATAAAATAAAATGCAATTATTATATGGAAAACTTTAAACTTAAAAAACTATTTTTTTTTTTTTTTTTAAATTAAGAAACGTTACTTTAGCAACTAAATTAAAAAAAAGCTGAAATACTAAAATTACCAAACAAAAACTGAAAAAAAATAAAGCTAAATAAAAATATTAAAACAAACAAACAAACAAAAAAACTAATAAAAATGATAAGCACATAACAAAAACTGAATTTAAAATGAAAGCTTTTATTTTTATATTTCAGTTAATATAAAATAATAAATACTATAAAAGTATATAAATAATACTATAACAACACTGGGGTGAGGAACAAACACATATTTATGCAAATTCACTGAAAATCTTGACATTCGCCTTAGCTCTCCTTAGTGCGTTTATGAGAGAAGTAGCGATTTGGAAATCAAATCTTTTCAATGAATTGCCTGATCCAGTTCACTGGCCTCTTTATATTTTACTTATGAATTATTATTCGCACAGTGATCAAGTTACTAGAAGTTACTGTCATCTGAAAACAATAAAGATTTAAATTTCACCCTGTTCCTCACACAAAGCGATCACATGACACCAGCCCCTGAGACATATAGGTCACTTTTAAAATGACAGCGTTTTTGTTTTTGTTTTTTCACTTATTTCTGCTTGAAAGCTTCAAATCACCATAGAAAACAGAGTCACAGTCTTCTCCTACAGAACGAAAGTCTGAATCATGAGATTGAGTAGATAATGACAGAATTCTTAGGTTAACTATTTCTGAGAAAGATGAGAAAATGTAGACGATTTTGGAAAATACCTGAATATTTCCTAATGAATATTAAAGGGAAAACATTGAATTGAATTTCTGTTCACAAAACTGATGTTGGAAAGTTAACACGGATCTATCTTTTGCTTGATTCACCATTTCAATGAATCACATAGCTATAAAACGCTGTCAAGATCAGCTTCCTCACTGTAGCCATTCAATATAAGAGGTTTATATAAAGATGAGCACTCAATGACCCTCTCCTTTATCAAAACCACTAACACCCACTAACTCAAAGTACCATGACATCTTGAGAGCCCCTATGAGTTCATCTGAATCAGCAATAGTCTTCTGACTGAGACACGGCAACCCACCAGAACCTTGTATCCACTCACAAATTAGTGTACTGTGTGTGCAAAAAAAAAGAAAGTTCAGGAAATGATCTGCCCACCATGTAAAGTGGAGGATATATTTTAGGACCCTGACACAGAAGAGCATATAAATGTATGTCATAAGAGCTCCAAAAATAGTCCCATACACAAAGCTCTCGGCACACCAACAACGGACGCCAAACCTCATCAGATTACATCCTGCAAGGAGTGTTTTGATACTTACTGTGTTTTTCTGTGCCACCATGTCCTATGCGGGAAAAAAGAAAAGAAAAGAATTACTCAATTCCCCAAAATACATGCATATTAAAACAATAAGGCCCACAACAACACAGAGCAGTAATATTGATGTAAAAAGGTCACAGGTATGTTTGTAGAGTAATTTACAATTTACTCAACCAATCATAATAAAGGGCCAGGACTATCCAAGTTCTGCAGTCATGCCATTTATTATATTTATTTCATGACTGATGGCCATGTTGTGCAGTGAATGAAACTGAACTGAATCAGCTGGACACAACAGCGTGACAGAACATTAGCAAAAACACAAACAGATCACGAGACGCTCCTCCCCATGTGTGAATGTCCTCATCTCAGTATTCTAGAACGCATGCCTTCCAATGTCTCTGTGGCAACGTGGCCATGTGCAGCTGTCCTGGGCCGATTGCATGCCTTAGTTCGAATACAGACCGTGTTGTTCTGGCAGCTGTATTGCCCAGTGCCCAGAAAAGATAAACTCCTTCCTAAGCTGAGAATAGCAGGTCAGACCCTGGTAGTGAGCGGCCTCTTTGTTCAGATGACAAAGATGCTAAATGTGAATGTAAGAGCCTGTAGGCTCTGAAGTTTAACTTCCAACCAATACTTGTTAGTGTTTTTTTTTTTTTTTTTGGGGGGGGGGGGGGGGGGGGGGGGGGGGGGGGTAGCCAAATAAGACAAAATCAACAATCTTTTGTGGACATCTTTAAAGAGAAAAAAGATTTTTTTTTTTTAAATGAATAGAAAAAAAGCCTCTTTTTGTGGATGCCTTTAATGGGGAAAGTAAATGTTTTTATTTTTAATTAATAAAGAGGATTTTATTTAAGGGTAATACTGTGTTTTTGGACAATTCTAAGTCTAAACGATCTAAACAAGCTTTATTTAAAGGCACAGCACTTAATTTTTCTGCAATCAGCACCACTAAACAATTAAAAAAATATGTTTGGTAACAGCAGGTTTCCTAGACACCCTCCAAATTTGTTTATACAAACAGGTACTCCTGCCTCAAACTCAAACTACTGATTAAATCAATATTACTTGGTTGGCCTCTCAAACAAAATTATCAATGTTAAAAGGACAAAAAGCCACAGTATTTACTCTTTTAGGAAAAATCAACCTAATATAGCTTTCTTAAAATCACTGAACATCAAAAAAGTGACACACAGCAGCTCTAAATAAGACATATTATATATTTTTTTTTACATCTTTACTGTGTAATGTTGCTGCTTGAGCATGAAAAGGGTCTGCAAAGTTACAGTCTCAGCGTCAGACGTCACACACATGGACCGTATGGCTGACGCATATGGCGCACTTAATTGGAAACACTTCAGGATTTCTGAAGTAGTCATCTAGTTGGATGAATTCAACAGGATGTCCGCGAGACGTGCGTGTTGTGTTCTTTAATGCTCTGCCTGGAATCAAATGCCGTGATACCAAACCCCCTTGTGAAATAAAGCCGTCGTGTTTACAGCTGTGACAATGAGCACTTACCAGGATTAACTAAATGCTGGATTTTAAAAAGTATGTGAAGTTCACGGCTCACAATATCACACAACGTTCTTGAATAAAGGGATTGACCAATTGTAACACGCTGCTTCAGGAAACCAATCAGAGCACACTGCGCTTTTTGGAAGGAGGGGTTTCATAAAGTTTACTGACAGACTGAGAAGAGAGTTTGGGCAACAATGTGAAATATGTGAAAAATAAGGTGTTTTTTGTACATTCAACCATGAAAACCAATTCAAGTAGTGTAGACCCCAACAAAATCAACTAGACTTTGTAAAAAGGGCAAAATAGGTCCTCTTTAAAAACAACAGAAGTCTAGGCAAACATATATTGTTTATGAGCGTGTTTAAGACTGTAACTCTCACCTTGAGGGACTGTGCCGTGTCAGGATCCGTGTCATGGTAGAGGATGACATTGTTTGCCATGTCAAAGCTCTCACGCACACCGAGGTGATAAAACAGGGAGGGTTGTCTGAATACATCACTCATATCCACAACTGCAATGTCTGAAATCGATCAGAGACACAGTCAATGCATGGGCAGAATCCCACTTCTGCAGTACAGTGCAGCTTTGCAAACTTTAAGCATCAGTCTCAGTGAATGTTATTTAAGAAACAAGCATTGATTTTGATTTTTATGAGCTTCTTTTGTTTATTATGACTTCCCATGACATCACACACTATAAAATCTTTAAATAACCTTTAGTCTGTTTAAAGTTAGTCCTAGGGGGCATATTTGTTCTACTATATATGGTTATATTTGTTCTTTTCCAGTCAAACACAATCTGTGCTTATTTCACTGAAACTCTGCAAACATCTGAAATCGTGTTTGAAAGCCAGTTTAAACTCCAAAATGCAAGACCAGACTTGATGTAACCGTGAGCGTGACTCACAGTCTAGTAAAGACAAGAAGAGAAAACTAGTTCATAGAACTGTATATGGAGAGTATATCTTGTTCACTTCTATTTTACACAAATCAAAGTTTTAGGTCTAAAATGCACTTTCTTTGCCCACAAAAGTTCACGGCATCAAACCCAAAAACATTCCCTTTTTCTCACCCTCCTAAAGCTCATATGTAAACACATTTTGATCACCCAGAGTAATGTGCGCAGCCACGCCTACAAGAGACGCCTCATACTAGACCTGGCGAGTAAATTCCAGGAAAGGAATGTGCTGGAGGCAGAAGATCCCAATTGCACTCCTATTTATCCCTTGAAAGACACTGGCATGACCTTATAGTAACAGCCTTCCCATGGGAAAGTTCACATCACTTTACCCTTAATGTTCATCTAGCATACATTTTGAGAAACTTCTATAAATTATGTTTCACAGTATATTATAATTATTGCTTTTTCTTGTGTTAAGTTGTTTTATTTATGATTATTTTATGCTTATTTTTCTTTTCGGCATGGTGTTACTAATATTTACTTTTTAGTCATTTATGCAATAATTATAAGAGAGCAATCACATGTTTTTGTATGTACAGCACCACCATTTATTTAGTTTTATGGAGTTTTGCTTATTTATACGCATTTCATTTTTTAAAAAAATAATATGATTTCATTTGCATAATATTAGTATTAGCACTATAAATTTAAACAAAGGATTTCAACTCAATTGCACACCCATGCTCTAAATCTAACATGGACCGTGCCAATGTGTTTCTATTCTTCTGAGGCACCATCCTGCAGGGCTGGGTGTTATCCCTGTCCAGGAGGCTCCCCCGAAATGAAACAGCCTGGATGTTTCAGTACATCAGCACACACGATTCCACTCATCAGCTGGTTATTAGAGTCTCCAAGAACAGAACTGGGTCTCTAGTCTCGCGCACTCATGCCCTAAATCTGCCTTGCGGTGCCATGCGAACTCACCTGCGTCATAAAAGGTATCTAATACCGTTGTCTCCCCAAAGTCCAATCGTCCAAAAGTTACTGTAGTTAATATGGCACTCTCCGCGTCGCAGGCGCGCTGGAGACACTGGAGCGCCCCGGATTCCGGGCTGTTCGCGGCCACTGCCTTCAGTCCATCATTCAGCACATAAACCGCCCGCAGAGACCTCTGTTTGGTCACCGGACTCGGGCTGGTCACATCAGCCCTCTCCACGCCTGCAGACATGGAAACCGCTGCGGTGTGGTCGCCACCAGCCTCTGCTGTGGGTTGATTGGACATGATCTCCATAGTGCGAGTAATTGTTTTGTCCCACTGCGCGTTCCTCCTTTTCTTTGCGCCGTTAATCAATAATGAATAACCAAAGTTTAGTGCGCACCTGTGGCACGGAAACGCGCGTGGCTGTGACGTCCAGCGTCTTGCGATTCATTAAAGCAGCGCGCATCACTACATATTACAATCCGGTCCAGTTTCATCTCGTTTGTGCCAGCGGTTATGCAATTATCCAAATCCGCAGCCCGTGTGAATTAAAGTGCAGAAAGTCAGAGAAACTTAACGCGCACCGCGCACTCTATGTCTCCAAAGGCAAGCATTACCATCCTATTTGAGGAAGTCATTCCTCCTGCCCTCTCTGCAAACTGATCCGTTCATTTCCTCAAACGTGTGTCCTTCCGTTCAGGCGTTAAGTATATTTCATAAGAGGAGAAAAACTGCGCAAGTGTAGAGCGCGAGGAACGTCTCGCGCCTGTTACTGCATGTACAGTCACTATTGAATCATCTGGAGCAGATGTCTAAATATAAAACTTGCCCGTGTTGATACGCGCATGACAAACAGAGCACTGCCACCAGATCCATATTTCCAGACTCCGGCTCGCCAAACTGGTTTACTTTTTTCATTTCATTTCAGTGCCGAGAAACTCTAAGTAATCAAAACACCCTGCGAGGCACACGCTCACTAACAGCGTCCCGTTTGAAATGATGTGGAAATGGCATTTTACACTTTTTTGCGACAAAGCAAACTTTTTTTTAGCAAACGTTTTTGTATCAAAATTGCCAACACATAATTAATTGTTTTCTTTTTGCATTATTTGACTAAATTGATCCTTCGCAAAGACCCTCCCTCTAGTTACTGTTGCTATGTCCGACAAGCCATGTTCTCACAGTGAAAAATACTTCGCGGAGCAAAGAGGACACAGACAAGACAGAGCTACTTTTGATATGAAACAGTTCCATATTTAATATATCGTAATTTTTTAAAAAAAGTTTAAACAATCAATACCGTATAGTGGCTCTTTAATGAGTCGTGACAGATCGCGATAGCTCCTTCAAGCGGCTCGTGAACCGATCATCTCTTCATACTAGTTCATTTATAGCATCAAATAAACATGAATGAACTTCAGAAGGAATGTTGTTTCAAGCAGAAAGACTTGAGTTCAAGTTCACCAACGTTAATCTACAAACTCCTGCTTTGTTGAACAAAATGGCGGATTCGGGGTTATGATTGGTCAGATCGCCTGTCAATCAAACTGCATACAGCATAGGCTAATTGACCCGTCGAAAACAGTTTGATTGACAGGCGACCTGACCAATCATTACTCCGCATCCACCATTTTGTCTGACAAAGTAGTCAGGGGAGTTAATAGATTAACGTTTTTGAACTTGAACTTCAAAAATTGTGTGTGCTCACGTCTTTCTGCGCTTGAAACAACATTCCTTCTGATGTTCATTCATATTTATTTGATGCTATAAATGAACTAGTATGAAGAGATGATCGGTTCACGAGCCGCTTGAAGGAGCTACAGCGATCTGTCACGACTCATTAAAGAGACACTATATGCTATTTATTGTTTAAAGTTCTTTAGAAAAGTACAATATTTTAAATATGAAACGGTTTCATACGTTGTCAGTGTCCTCTTTGCTCCGTGATGTATTTTTCCCTGCATGAGAACATGACGTGTTTGGCTTGTCGGACATAGCAACAGTAACTAAAGGGGGCGGGTCTTTTCGAAGGGTCAATTAAGAGCCTGTCAATTACAGGCCTATTTAACTTGGTTCTTTACACATCACACATCTCACATTTTATCTCCACACTCTTCAATGACATGGTTGCCTTCTTAGTAAATACACAAAGTTTTTTAACTCCACTAGTCGCAGAATTGTTTGTTGTGGTGACCTTGGAAGTGGCGTCATAACCGAGGGACAGACGTAATTGATGTAGCCTAATTAACTTTCACACAATAAATATGGATGTTTATTACTTACTAGTTCCGTTATCTATATTTATTACTTTTTTAAACATAATAACTCATTTTTTAAAAAAAAATATTGAACATACAATGTGAATTGCTGTCATTTTATCAGAAGCAAAAATGTCAAGTAGGGTAACCATCAAGTAAATATATACATATATCTGAGTTAAGGTATTATAGTCAAACATTGATTTATTTATTTATATTTTTGCAAGTTGGCTCATTTTACCACTAACTTTGCCACTATAGTTAGTGGTCAAATGGTAAATGTAAATGATTTTGCCACACATACGAGGGTCTGGATTTTCCTTCGCTGTTAATGTTCAGCGCTTCAGTGTTCTGCGTCAGAACGTCGGCTCAGTATTGGCTGACGCTGTTCACATGAACAACAGCTCTGATGTAGAACACAGAAGCGCTGAGCGTAAACAGTGTAGCAGAATGACACAGAAGAGAAGATAATGCTGAATAAAGTCGTTATTTTTGTTTTGTTTTTGCACACAAAAAGTATTCTTGTCACTTCATAAAATTAAGGTCGAACCCCTGTAGTCACATGGACTATTTTAACGATGCCTTTAGTCCATTTCTGGGCCTTGAAATTGGTGCTTAAATTGCTGTCTACACTCAAAAAAATACTTCAGTCTAAACATAAGTTTTATGTAATTTAATTACATAGCAATTTTCCATCCATTTGGATTATATAGTTTTAACATAACCAAACTAATAAACTTAATGTGATTCATATTTGTCAGTCATTCGTAAATGAAATGGGTAAGATTTATGTAAGAGTTCACAGAAAAATGCCCAGGTTAATTAACACTGTTTAGTGGTCATGTGTGTGCGCACTACTGAGTTAAAGCACCATTGAAGCAGTGTCAGAGTTAATGAGATCATTAAGTGATGATGGAGCATTAATGATGAACGCCTACTGTTAACAAGCAGAATCACTGAAGGACAGAGAAACACAAGAACTACAACTGATGAAATCAACTGAAGATAAAAGACCTTTAATCTCTCACTATTCATATGCTCAACTATTACATAAATCTTACCTATTTCATTTACATATGACTGACAAGTATGAATCACATTAAGTTTATTAGTTTGTTTATATTAAAACTATGTAATTCAAATGGATGGAAAATTGCTATGTAATTAAATTACTTAAAACTTATATTTAGACAGAAATATTTTTTTCAGAGAGCTCTCGGATTTCATAAAAAATATCTTAATTTGTGTTCCAAAGATGAACAATGACAGAATTTTCATTTTTTGGGTGAACTAACCCTTTAACATGACTAAAAGATCACTTAACGCACACACATGTCAAAAATATTAATTACAACACAGGATTGTTGCTTCAGAAATGTTGTCAACATACTGGCGTCATTGACTGAAACGACTTGGGAAAACCAGTGGTTGTGGCGAAAGTAGCAGTTCCTCATTCATCCAAACCTTACTCTTGTAGATAAAAGGTGTGATGAAGGGGTTCAGAATGATATATCTTTTCGGAATAAAATCCACGTTTTCAATTATTCCACACACAAACGTATTTATCGATATTTTATCTTTTTATATGAGTTATCAACGAAATGAGAAGTATTAAAGACATGTAATGCACTATCAATTACAAAAAATCTTTTTTTCTTTTTTCAAATGGTTCACCCCAAACATTTACATACTGGATTCTAAAACATTTCTGAGGTGGGCTCACATCTCCTGGTTTTACCTGAGAGCACTGCATGTGCATCATTAGTGATGTGACCGTCCTTAGAGACACAGTCATCTGCAGGCCTCACTGGCCAGCAACCAGGAGACCTGATCCTCAATTACCAGATCAAATACCATAAAGAGCAGCAGATGCCTATGGAATGATATCAGTGAATGTCTTAAATGTGTTTGAGAGAGGGGTCCATATAGCTGCAGACGGTGTGTGCTTCTGAGGGCCGACTGAATATGTTTGTGTATCTGATCCGCGTGATGTGTGTGATCTTACCCTGTCGAGGAGCTGAAATTAAAATGACCTTCATCTCATAAAACATCTCACATATACATGACCTTTGAAATGTTACATAACGGTAACCCCTATCCAAAAATATTTATAAGAGTTTAAAATCTGATTACAGATCAGCTGTTGGATGCTTGGATTGAGGCTTCTGACTTATTCTGGAATGGGGAATGAACTTTCTAGTAATTGTATTTTCCATTAAACAATATATTTTGGTGGGTCAATAAAGATGACCAAGATAATAAGAAAAAAAGTAAAATATCTAGTTTAAATTCATGGGGATTTTTTTCTTTTTTAAAAATCCATTCAAAAGTTTATGATTTATGATTCATATGATTTATGATTCAAAGAACTTGAAGGGGCAATCAAGGAAAAGAAAACACGTGATAGTTCAGTCAAATCGACGAATCATGATTAGTATGTGTGTGTCGTGTAATACACACACACACACATTATTTCTGTCAAATCGATTAATCATAATTTGCATTTATATATACATATATTTCCAAACTTTTATTTTAGATGCGATTAATCGATTTGACAGCACAACAGTTTATCTTTAAAATAGAACATATATAAATGTATGTATATATATATATATATATATATATTAATGTATATTATATATTAAAAAAACGTCAGACACTCTAATTTAAACTACTTAATTTTTAAATGACACCATTTATTTAATACAATCTCTTTGACATGTTATTTTAAGCCCCACACATTTAAAACATGTCCAAGTCACGGTTTAAATGATTTGCATATTTTTCTAATGAATTATGTATAATACATTTTTAATAAATCCGAACAATAAGATTCAAATACTTGACCCTGGTGCACCACCTAGAGGACATGAGCAAATATAATAAACAGAGAAACATTTTTTGAAGTATCTTTTTTTTAATAAAATCTGCACACATAATTGTATTTAGTACATTAAAATATAAAAGTATATATAGTAGATTTCAAAGAAATGACAGAGTCAACAAAACAGGAGTTTTCTCATTGTCATCACCAACATAAAAGAAATAGGAAAGACAGAAGAGTTTGGAACGCTCCAAATAAACAAGGCCTCAATGTGGGGTTGCTGCATGTTGAAACCGCAAGGGGTGTGAAATTAAACACACCTTTGCATATAAAGAAAATAACAGAAGGCCTCCAAGTCAAAAGAAAAGAACTTAAGGTGAAGAGTATTTAAGTAAAACGCACTGGTTTCTCCTTCATTTGATGAGTTTTCTGACTAGCGTTCAGAGGCAGTACCAGAGAGGGTGACGGGGTAACTGTGTCACAGTTGTGCAGAAGACCAGCTAATCCCCATGGCAACCGCTATCACCTGTCTCCAGGTGTGGGTCATCGGCACCCTTTAATCACACGACCCACAGTAAGGCCACACCCGGGCAACGGGTCTATGAGTCAGTGCCCACTCTGAGCATAACACGCAAAAAAAGCTTCTTAAAACAACGAAAGCAGAAAGAGTACAAGTGATTTGGGGGGGTAAACAGTTGTTTTCTTTAAGCAATTGTTCTGATACATTGTTGTTCTTTTTTTGGCACAATCTACTTGGGCTGTGGTGTGGAACCTCAGCCAGATCCTTCATCTGATACACTCAGCATGCTTGAGTTCATTTGGACAGGGATTTCTTAATCTGCTCCACTTCCATCTAAAACACAGCAAAAACCCAAGAGGTGTCAGTTAAACACAGCCATAGGAAACATGAACAATACTTCACATATTAAGATTATTTAGTGTTTTATTCCTGTGATGGCAAAGCTGAATTCTCAGCAACATTATTCCAGTCTTCAGTGTCACATGATCCTTCAGAAATGATCCTAACATGCTGATTTGCAGCTCAAGAAACATTTCTTATTATCAATGCTGAAAATATGCTGCTTAAAATTGTGGAAACTTTGCTGCACTTTTTTCAGAAGCAAGTTCAAAAGAACGGCTTTCATTTGAAATATATATTTTTTTTTTTTCTATTTTTTTTTTTCTATAACAAAGTCTTTAAATGTCACTTTTGATTCAATTTAATGTGTCCTTGCTGAATGAAAATATTAATTTCTTTTAAGAAAGTACTCACTTCAAACTTTGAATGGTAAGAACTGCTGAATTTAAATGACTTATTTTATACATTATTTACTCAAAATTCACTAAAAATATTTGAAAATAAAAAATACACACTTTTAAGTGGTGCAGGGACGACAACGCTGGTTTCTTCGAGATTTTCCTATGGATTATGGGGTTTTTCAATTTATGAGTAAAATAAAGCCAGCGCTAAACATAACGTCACGATACTTTGATTTTCTGTTCTACAACGTAAACGGCACACACCCTTATCGAAAATGTTTACAGTCGAAAACGCATGTTTCTAAGTAACTAGACAAGACAGTTTGCGGTGTGAGCGAGTGCATTGCATGTTGTAGAAAAAATGTCAAAGTATCGTCAAATCATGTTTACCACAGGCTTTATTTTACTAATAAATTGGAAAAAACTCATTACAAAAACCCAAATCTACAAAAAATCTTGAAGGGTCCTCTGGGTTCTGACGTCATCCCTGCACCACTCTATATCATCTAATATCAGTTAATTGATTACTTTAAAAATGTGATATTAATGTAATAATTACATTCATAATAACAGTTTTTTTTTTATTGCTTTCTTGTGTTGCACCTGATCGAATACCCCTCACCTGCAGTGAAATACGAATCCTCTTCTCCTCATCCAGTTCACTCACCAACTGCTTGATTTCTTGTCTGATAAAACAAGTTTGAGAATAACATATTTCATATCATTCTTAACAGACATCAATCAATCAACTCACTCATCCCACATCTCATTCCTTCTACACTTCCATCCATTTCTTTTTCATTTCCTTCCATTTATACTTCTTTTCCCTCTTTCACTACTTCACTCAGTCCATCTTTCATCTAACACAGGGTCCTGGAAGGCCACTGTCTAGCAAAGTTTAGCTCCAACTTGCCTGCCAGGAAGTTTCAAATATGCCTAGTACGACTTTGATTAGCTGGTTCAGGTGTGTTTGATTGGTGAAGGGGCTAAACTCTACAGGACAGTGGCTCTCCAAGAGAGCCATTGGACACCCTTGATATGACCCCCGACCCCATGCCGTTGGTTCATACTTGTGCTGGCTCTTCATGAGCTCCACAGTTCCTTTCAGGTCTCGCAATTGTGCTTTGAGCTCCTCCAGCGTGGCTGTACCCTGTTCGCTCTTCCCTCTGGCGTCAACAGAAGGGGAATGGGGCCGCAGAACAGCAGCGCCCTGGTGGAGAGAAGCCCCACCCGACCCAGAAGAGGATAGAGGGGCACTTGGTTTAGGGGGTAAAGGTGATTTCTCTGGAACCTGCGGAAAACCCCCAAGAGATATTAGAACAAGAGCTTATCGAACACTCACTCTTCCATTTCGGGCCTCAGTCTCTGTGTGTGTGTGTGTGTGTCTGTGTATGTGTACATATAGTGGCACTTTAAAGTATTTGGATACTTAAAGGGATAGTTAACTCAAAAATTGAAATTCTATCAATTCTACATTTGTTTTTGTCCATACAGAGAAAATCAATGTGGTCCAAAACAACAAAAAGTGCTGGAGGTACGACATATTTTTGGAGGTGAAAATCTAGAGATGAGCCCTTTAGCACTTCCAGCTCCATCATCCTTAAGTTAATGGTTTTTTTTTTAATGGGGTTTTGATTAAATGCTTGAAATAAGGTCAGGATATTTTCACTCTTTATTCTACAACATACAATACATTAGTAATACCCCCTTGTGATTGTTTTTTAAGCTTTGACTTGCTAACTATTGGCTATGGACATTGAACTCATCTAAACTCATCTACTCACTAATCTGCTTTTATAGCTTCATTGTGTTTATAATTGCTCTCTTGCAAATTATTCTAACTCAAATTTTCAAATGGGAAAATGTTTATTTTTGTATAAAGACAAAGTGTTGTTGGAAGCTTAATGGTGGTGAAGTCATGTGACCAGAGTATAGTTTGATTATAGTTTCAGTTTCGCTTTTGACTTCTGCCGATTGTATTTCGGTTTCCAAGATTAGACTATCATTGACGATGTTCAAAGATTGAAAATTATGATGAACAAAATGTGAAAGAATTAAACTTTTGTTGGTTACAAAGCTTATTTTCTGCAATAATCCAAATGCAAATGAAAAAATACTACTGGGTTTTTGTAAAACCAGGGTGAAAAAAAAAAACCTCACTGCAGCGCTGCTATTGAACCCCATTGACTTTCATTCTATGGACAAAAACATGTATTTTCCGAAATATCCTATTTTTCCCCACAGAAGAAAGCAAGCCATACAGGTTTGGAAAGCCATGAGGGTCAGTAAATGATGACAAAGTTCTCATTTTTGGGTGAACTATCCCTTTAAGACACACTTAAAATGTAAGAATCCCTTAACATTATAACAAATATATATATAAGAAAAAAATCATTTAAAAGTGTGACTTAAGTATCCAAAAGTAATCATTTTTTAGTGTCACGGCACATAAAAATGCTTGACGAGATCGCTCCCTTGTGGTAGGACAGGGATGTGCAAGCAAAAGGAGTGGCAGGTGTAAGGGGGCAGGGTGACTGGGAGGGGGTGGGGCTTACTGTTATGATTGGCACTGCCTTGGGCATCTTCTTGGAGTTGTCAAGAGTTTTGGGAGTGATTGAGTCCTGCTCTTCCTTTCCCATGTCCCTGTCTCTCCTCTCCTCCTCTGGAGATGGGGAGTCCAGGAGGTCAGGACTTGAGAGAGAGGACTAGGAAGTAGAGAGAGATTTAAGTAATCATGGCCAGATTACCCATAGACAGGCGGAGCATGGTAAGCCCATGTGACATTCACACATAGCAAATGGCACAATCATATCTGACGACTTAACACTGAAAACCTGAAAGGTCACAAATATATGACACTTTGTCAGCTGATTGCATCTGATAGGTGTGAAAAAAAAAAAAAAAACGTGATTGACTAGACACTGATCAGATAAAAAATAACAAACAAGCATGTTTGGCAGGGTTATTATAGTTAACTGAAACTAAAAACATAAAACATTTTTGTTACTTGAAATAAATAAATACATAAAAAATGAATTTCAGCTAGTTGTCAGAAGCAACATTTCTCATTTTCATTTTGTTACAATTTATGTATAAACCGGAATAAAAACTACCCAGCAGGCCACCGATGTCATAAGAAAATAGTTTCCCACGTCAGGTGACCAAAAGTCTAATGTAGAATACTGATGACAGCTGACATTAATATTTCATTTGTTTTAAGCTGTGGTATTACGTAACCATAATTCAATGTCTTCCAAATATCTAATTCCAACATCAAACGCCCCCATTTAGTCATGAGGTATGGTAAAACCAAAAGTCAACGTCTGATAAATGTCACAATGCTAATGTTGACACAATGTCACACTAAAATCAACAAAATATCAATGTGCATGATGTTTTAAGTCATGGTATTAAGAAACCAAAATTTCAACGGTGGTCCAATGTCCAATGTCTGTCAAAAAGCCAACTTTGGATTTTGACGTCAAACCCATTTTTCATTTTCAACCAAAATTTTATGTCAGTTCAACATTGGACCCCTATGTCTTTCTAACGTTTCACTGACTTCCAGTGCCTGCTGGGTATATAGACATATTAAAAAAAAAAACAAAAAAAAAAAACACAAAATTTCTAG
This sequence comes from Opsariichthys bidens, assembly GCA_037194245.1. Classification (NCBI taxonomy): domain Eukaryota; kingdom Metazoa; phylum Chordata; class Actinopteri; order Cypriniformes; family Xenocyprididae; genus Opsariichthys; species Opsariichthys bidens. The sequence goes on along the minus strand of CM074301.1, from coordinate 8,489,898 downwards.
AAATACAAAAATAAAATCTGTGGACTCACAGACGTGAAGATCTGAGATCGTGGTCGCCGGTCCATCACACGGGGACGTGTCGCGGTCGGGTGGTTCAGCTTCTCTGTGGATAAGACGACGGAGTCGAAGTCTTCTACATCTTCAGCCAAGCGTCACAAATTCAAACATAAACACACAGGACCACATATATATCACGTGCATTGGCATCACGAACACAGAAAAAAAAAAACGCCAGACCGTAAACAAACATCTCCAGAGTGGAAGTGAATGAAGTGAGAAGGACAGAGAGCTGTTGTAATCTTATTAGATATGAATTATTATAAGTCTCATTAGTTATGACAGTAGTATTCTACATTGAATGACCATTCTGGACAGGAACTCACCGATATCTAGGGATTTGTCTGCAGAGCCCCGGTCAGCTGCCACACCACTGACATCAGATTTCGGACTGTCAGACCTGTACAAAAGATATTTAAACCAGAATGAGCCTTAGTAAAAGCACAGAAAGAACACTAATGTTCTTGGAAATGTCAATAAAATGGAGTGATAATTGATAAAAGATATATAGCACTGAATCCGGTTCTGATTCTAGTGAACTGGTTTATTTGGATGGTTCTAAATGAACAGATTCAAAAAATTAATGACTCACTGATTCACTGCCACAAGTCATTTGAATGGTTCTGAATCAATCCATTGAAAAATGAAATTACTGACTGATTCATCGGAATCCCTGCATGGAAATAGTTTGGATGGTTTTAAATGAATCCATTCCAAAACTAAATGTTACTGATTCATTGGAATCACAGCACAAAGTCAAATGTTTGAGTCTTTGAGACTCTGTCCTGTAAAATAGGATGTTTTTAGTGCAAATTTATCTGTTAATGTTTAATTGTGACACTAATTGAGTTCCATTTTTATGTCAAATAAAGTGTTATAACATCATCTGATCATGATGCATCATGGTTTATTTAATCATGTCTTTTGTATGATGATATGATCATATTATGATCTCTCTGCTATCTCAATTACCCTGCTAAAATTAGATACTCTCAGTTTAATGACTTAATTCAGCATTTACATAAATACTTTTTTATCTTTTTATAGTTGAATATAATGGGCTAACAATCATGGTACGGTGATGTGCTCTGTAATCTAGTATGTGTTGGTGATGCTGGTACATGTGTGTGTGAGACTGACGGTATATTGGGTACAGCTGGTCTCTCGGGTCTGTCAGGGCGTTTGGGTGGCAGGGATGACGGTCGATTCGACGCGTTGTTGTTCTTCGGGGGAAGAGGCTTCTTTGGGAGGAAAACTGGGAGGGATGGCTTTGGAATCTCACCCAACTTCGACTCTTCACCTACATGTAATTACCATCATCAGTGACATCATCATATAATCATCATTATTACAGGGTATAAAATGTCATACAAGGATGTTTACAGGAAACTAAAAGAGGGGTTTGTCAAAGCAGAAAGAGAAAATGTTATTCCAACATCTGTTTACTAAGGGAAGCAAGAAAACTCTTTAAACACAAAAGTCAATCTAAACTTTTTGAAGAAACCTAGCAAAGCCTGCAGAGTAGCAAGTTTTGTCGTAATTGTTTTAAATAATTATTATTATAGTTGGAATTAGAGTTGATCAAAGCAAATTAAAACAGCTCTACCTTTTTCCTCAGCTCTGTGTGGGAGAGATTCGGGCCGTTCTGGTGGAACCTTTTTTGCCTCTGTCTTTTTGTCTGGGGATCAATACACACAATATGAGGGTTCAACAGGGCACAGCTGACTCGATGGAAACATGCACACATTGAACATCTGGGATTGAAAATTCAATTTAAACATGGAAATTTTGAAAAAAAAAACAAAAACAAACAAAAAGTCTCTGCGCTATTTCTAAGTCACTACTCAAATAAACATATTTGTGACATTGATCATGTGACTCTTTGTACAGACAGTCAGATGTTCTTGCTTCCACTGAAGCAGAAGATGTTCTTTGGAATATGATCGTCAGGTTTTTCACAAACCTGTGGAGTTCATGCAGCTCGAGGGCTGCTGTCACTGAAGCAAAAAGCACACGAAAGCAAAAAGATCAAGTCAAGATTATTGCATTATGGGATACTGTTATCCCACAATGCAACAATCTTGACTTGGCATTCCATTTCCAGTATGACAAATATCAGGAAGCAGAATTTAAATCACAAAAATAACCGTGGTCATATGATGTCTTATTAAACAATGTATTATGAAATAGTTTAAAACAGGTTTTAAAAAACGGTGTATTATATTACTATTTTACATCATTGAGAAAGTCTGAAATCCATGTTAATATTTATAATTCAACTTTTTACTGAAGTTGTTATGCTGATAATACAATTTGTGATGGAAAAAGAGGAATTTTCATTAGCGGTCTCAGATTTTGACACCCAATTCATTGAAACTACATGAACACTTAATTTTAACAATATTGATTGATACAAATTAATTGATAATGCAAAAATGGTCAAATGGTCTATCACTATTCAATAAACTGTCTCTCACTCCTATTTCATGGTATGTCAATACTAAGATTATGTGGGCAGAGTTTCAAAACCTCTGAAGAGAAGTTAAAAAGAACTCTTGCTTTTTTAAGCAATTTCTGAGTAATCTGGGTCCTCCTACATACATCCAGTATATCCATAAACAAGTGAACACTAATGTGACAGAGAATAGATTCCAATGATGATTAAATAGACAGCTGATAGATTTGTGAGCCACAAGGAGCAGCCAGAATTCACTTGATGGGAAATGTATGTATATAATATAATATAAAAAGAATCTTTTAAATTGTTGCATGCTACATTGTTTTCACATGATTTCATTAGAACCATGTTGCATGTTTAATTTACTGACAGAAATAAATGATTATTTAATCCTTCTTGCTTACATTTCTAACACTGGAAATGGAAAAGCGTCAAGTCTAGAGTATTGCATTGTGGAAAACAGTACCCCATGTAGTGTACTCTGCTCGTATACTACACACTGACAACTGCAGAAAAAAAAAATGCAGAAAGAAAAGGAAAGGAGTTTGTTACCTGTAACCTGTTTAGTGGTTGGTGCTGCTGGAGGAGGTGGTTTCTTAGGTCTCTGTAAGCACATACACAGTTAAAACACACAGTACCCCTATTAAAACACACATATACACTCATTAACACACTGATCGCCTTTTAAAACTCATACTCCTATTAAAAACACAATCCCTTCAGGCCAAACATCAAAGGACATGCTGCTTAACCAGGCAAAGGGTAAGGAGGGAGGCAAAAGTACAGGGCAGAGGGGAGTGTGTGTGTGTGTGTGTGTGTGTTTCACCACAGCTCTCCTTTAGCACAGAGACTGAGGCCCGCTGTCATACAGGCCGGGAAATGGCTGAAATGTGTCAAGAGAGAGACAAAAAATAAGATCTCACCTCTTTTTCTGCCTCAGGAATGAATAACTTCACAAAGTTGTCTGGAAACACTCCCTGTTTGCCATTCAGCTCTCCAAGCCACCAACCAGCGTCTGCACACTCCTACACACAATAACAAACAATGAAGGCACACATTTCATCAATGTCTTTCCGTGTTCTAACCAAGCCAGATATGTAACAATTAGTCCATCCACACCGAAAGTGAAAATCCCAATCAGAAAATATTTGCTGTATAATATACTGTATAGTTATCTGGAGAGGAATTTTGAACAGTGAGATTTCACAGTGGGCGAGGCCATTAAAATGAATAATTATTAAAATTAATACAAAAACAAATAGTAGCCAATAGTTTTATTGGTTTTAGAGCCATTTTGCGTTGTAATCATTATACTCACCTTATTCACAATCGTAACAATATCTCCTTCTTTGATGGACAGCTCATCTTCGTTTTGAGCTTCATACGGGAAAATTACTTTGCAAAATTCCCTTGCTGTAATTTAAAATTTCACAGCCAGAAGTCACATCAAGAAACAATTATGTCATATTTGCATACAATTTGAGTACATAAACAAGGCGTTTAAATAATTCACAGCACAGATGTGATCTAATCCTGTTACCTTTGGCCTTGCTGTCAGGCTCTGCCTTCATGGTTTCTTGGGCAACAGCTGGAGCGACTTTCTTCACCATCTGAGGCTGTGGAGAATCAAATACTTAAATGAAATACTACATTGACCATGCTATCCATGCTAGGGTCAGTAAGATAAAAAATACAAAAATATTTATTACCAGTTAAAAAGGTAACATTGTGAAATATTACAATTTAGAACAATCGTTTTCTATTTTAATACGTTTTCAAATGTCATTTATTACTGTGACGACAAAACAGCCCTTTTTCAGTCACATGTTTGTGGTCACATGATCCTAACAGGCTGATCTGGTCTGCAAGAAACATTTCTTATCAGCATTTATTTGCGATTCCAAATCGGTTTAATGACCCGTAACTCTGCCTGAGTATCGGACAAGTGTTCACTGTTGGCCAGAGGAGAACTGGCCCCCCGACTAAGCCTGGTTTCTCCCGAGGTTTTTTTTTCTCCATTTGTTGGAGTTTTGGTTCCTTGCCGCTGTTGCCTTTGGCTTGCTTAAGTTGGGGACACTTGCTTGATATTCAGCAGTGTTTTTGATATGCCTGCATTGGCGCCGTTGTATGTGAACTGAGCTGAGCCGGACAATTACGTCACGGTTTTCTGCAGTGCTGATATACATAAATTAACTAGACTAATAACTATTGATATTTGCAACGGAAAGAATCAATAATATATAGAATAAGCTGCACAATGACCCCATTTTCTTATTAATGTAAAGCTGCTTTGCCACAATTTGCATTGTAAAAAGCGCTATATAAATAAAGATGACTTGACTTGACTTATCAATTGTGAAACGATCAATTTATCATCAATCTTATCAAATGTTGAGCTGATAAATATCTTTGTGGAAACTTTGATACATTTTCAGGATGAATAGAAAGTTAAAAATAACAGCATTTATTTGAAACATTATTAAATGTCTTTACTGTCACTTTTGATCAATTTAATGTGTCCTTATACTAAAAGCACTAATTAATTTGTAAAACTATCGAATGGTAGCGTAAATAAATACACTTTATATTGTATTTATATATATATATATATTTTACATATTTAAAAAAAGTACACATTTATTATAAAAGGAATTTGATATCAACATCAATTCATTTTAAAAATAATAATGCTGATGAGTGCGCATGGCTGTCAATGAGGGCAACTAGAAACATAAACCCGACCCTAATGAGGGAGCCACTCTGCATTTTTCTGATAGACAACATGCAGAATTAGTTAAAAGCTATTGTGCTATTGGGAGGCCATAAGGAAGTTGTCAGGGGCCCAGTGAATTCAAACATACGTGTGTGAATAACATACTGTCCATTTGACTGTATATCTGGCCTCTCTCCCACAGGGGAGCCACAATCCTTCCACAAACATGGCAGGGAATCAATCCAACCTGACATACAACAAGCTCTTTAACATCCCACGCTCCCAGTGAGGCCTAAACACACGCATTTGCTGTTCACATCAGGAAAAAAAAACAAAAAGTCCCCTCTCTTCCTCCTTCTCCCTCTCCTCCTTTTCCTCTCATTTAGAGGAGTCACGATGGAGTCAGACTAACAAGCGCCATGTGGCACCCAAATGTTTAAACGACATAATAGGAACATCATTACATCTGGCTGCACTGCTCTTCTCAAAGGACTCATGTCATCTCTGAAGACCCGACAGTGACTTCCACCCACAGAACACCCATAATGCTCTGTCTCGAAGCCCACCACATGAAACGAAACAGATCTCGGTCGTCGTCTTTAACAACTTACTTTTAACATCATTAACATGCTGTAGAAATACGGACAGATCAAGAAAAGAGTTGCAGAGAAAAATAGATCCTTTCTTAATTACCTTTGTCTTAGCTCGAAATGACAAAACTATCCTTCTGAAATATCCGGTGTGGATACCTAGTACTGTGTGCGCAAGTCCTGCCTGCAACAGGAACCTCCAACAAGCTTTCAGTCTAACCACGGTTCACTCCCCCCTGAGTCACGACAGTCTCTTACAGTCTTACAAGCTCTACTTCTGCTTTAAAACAGCCCTGAAGTCAGGAAACCACTCAGAGAGAGAGGAAGAGAGGACGAGAGGGGTGGATATGGAAAGAGAGCCGTGTCAGGGTGTGGTAAATTTGTATGTGGGTAAACCTTAAGCTTATAAACGACACTGCATTTCCATATTCCAATAATCGCTTGCCTTGCGAAGTAGAAAATTGTCTCTGTTACAGGTGGAAGAGTTCCATATATAATAATAACAGAGATTTCCTTTTATTTCGGAATAAACAAAGTGAGGTTTAGAGACAAAAGGTGCGGAAGACGTCCCATAAATACTTTTGAGAACTTCCTTTCTTGGTACCCACTCTAGAGAGACTACACACACACACACACACACACAGAGGTTTGTTTTGCTATCTTAGTGAGGACATCCCATAGGCGTGATGGTTTTTATACTGTACATGCCTACACTAACCCTACTCCTAAACCCACCATCACAGAAAACATTCTGCATTTTTACATTTTTAATAAAACATTGTTTAGTTTGTTTTTAAAGCTATTTTAAATATGAGGACTCATAAAACATCTTACGTTGCAATACCAATGTCATTATACAAATTTGTGTCCTCATAAATCATGAAAACAAATACACACAGCTATATTTGAAATGAATAACCTACCTACTGCATACTATGATGTGTATACTGCAAACTGCCTAATATTTCTTCTGAAATATCATGCGACTATAAACATTTAAATAGTATTAAAGGTACATTCTTCTCACATGACCTCATTATGTTGTATTTTTAATTTTATTATTTATTTTGCCTTGTTATCCAAGTTTGTGTAATAATTCCAATATAACTTCTGATTCAAGTATCATTGGAAATAGAGAATCAAGTTGAGCACTGTGACATATTGTACTGTGTTGCAAACCAATAATGAGTTTATATACATTTTATTAAATATAATAAATATTTTTGTTTATATAAATTCATTTATGAAGCAATTTAAAGCTAGTAGTATATGTAGTTAAAGATGAAAATTAAATGAGTGTTAGATAGTAATAAATGTCAGGCATATTTAATGTGATATTAAAATATTTAATATGGCTGATAATCGATTTGGTACCGATATATTGTGCTTACATAGAAGCATTTAGAAAATTCACATGCATATGGTATATACTGTGTATTGCAGAAGTAGTATGCATAGTAAGGTAGCATTTCACACATAACTGTTGACTGTGTGTTGAACCACACAGACTCACACCTTTGATCAAGAACAGGAAGAGACAAACACACAAAATACAGTTTCCACAATAACACAAACCCAAAAATAATCAACAAAACAAAAAAAAAAAAGAAGAAGAAAAGAAATGAAAGACATAAATTAAAAGAGGGACTAATAAAGAGCCAACTATGGATAGAGAAAATGAGGAAATGAGCAAAGGGACGCATGCCACTCTCAGTGGGACAGGAAGGCAGGAAGGTTTTAATGAACGAGAGCCTATGGGACTGAAGGCAGAGTGAACGCAGGGGACCAAGATAGAGACGGCATGACTGTAATTAACGAGGAACAGTCGTAAAATCTGAGAAACACACATACACCGTTCTTTTGCTTCATTAAAACACAGAGATATATTCCAATATTCCAAACTCACCTTCTCTGCCTCATTGTCCATGTCCAGGGATCGTGGGCGGAGCTTGATCGGCTGGTCTTTGAAGATGTCCCCGAACCCGAACCCTCGAACTTTTTTGGGCTGAATCTCAGAGCTGGAGGACACACTGCCAGTGTCAGACCGTAAACTACTGGAGTCACCGCCATCACTCTCTGAGCCGGTGCTGTCCTTTATACCTGAAGATACACAAAGATGTTTCGAGGGAGGATTGAAAGCATTTGCATGCAGCTTTGCATACAGCATTCTTCATAGCAGGACAGTTATTATATGTAAATAAGTATATGTTACAGCTAAAACTAATATGTTAATGAAGAATTTATTCAAAAAGTTAAATATTATAATAAAAATAAGAAAATTTAAGAAAATAATCATTTTATTTAGCAAGGATGTGATCAAAAGTGACAATTATGTTCATAAATGCTGTTCTTTTGAACTTTCATTAAAGTGTCCTGAAAAAAAAAAAAAAATCAAAGGTTTGCGCAAAAATATTAAAGCTGCACAACTGTTATATTAGCATGTGAGAATGATGAATGAAGAAATTGATCACGTGGGATGACTGGACTAACTAATCTTAAAATTTTAAAATTAAAATAAAAATAAATATTAAAATAAAATAAAATAAAAAAATAAAAAAGCAAAGCAGATGATGCAGATAATACTAATGAAAGTAAAAAAAAAAAAAAAAAAAAAAAACTTAAAATGCCACTGCGCTTATACATTATTAATATAATATAATTATAGCCGAACCCCCCTAGAGACCAAAAAATTTTTTTTGGTACCCCTGAGATTTAAAGTTATAAGTAGTTCAATAAGCCAACACATTTGCATATTCACAGTTCTCAGATGCTGACTTTAGGTCACATGACATGCAGCTAAACAAATAAAATAACCTTTTTTAAAAATTATTGACTTATTTGTGATCAGTTAAAAGCAGAGGAGGAAGTGAATGGTACGATGCACATAACTTGATTGGTTATATGTGGCTGGATATTTTTTAAAGCATCTGGATGCATTTCTTCTATGCATTACAAATGTTTCACTCATCTAAGTGACTTCATCAGCTGTAGGGAGGTGGAGATTTCCCCACACTTAACCTCATTACACGAACATCAAAGGACTCGCAAATCACTGTGGGTGTCGCTTGCTTAATGGTGTGAATTATGACTGTCATATGCGACGGGACAAACTTTCATGTTTCACCATCTGCTTGTTAGCTGTAATAATCGACTCTTCAATAAGCCAATAAATCTTCGATAAGAAGAAAAATATGCTCCAAAATCAATTCCATTCAATTCTATCATGACCCGGATCCCTGGGAATCTTCACTGGCATTTGGTTGGTAAGATAAGGAAGCATTTTTAGATGTGGTCAAGAGAGTATATGGTGTAGGGACTGACTGGTTCGAGTGCTGCGCGTGTCGTCCTGTGGGGTCAGATCCTCAGCCTCCGCAAACACCTCCTTGGTGAAGTTAGAGGGGAACATCCCAGTTTTGCCGTTGAGAGTGCCCTCCCACCATCCCTCCTCCACCTGATTGAAAAAACCAACACAAAAGGCAGTTAGAGACTCCATATTTGGTAGAAACAATCTGACATGAAAAATATTCATAATGTGACTATGACGGTCACGCATTTATTTGAAACTACAGCCTCGTACAGTCCTCACCTCTCCCAAAACCTCGATAACATCTCCGATCTTCAGTTCTAGCTCATCTTCATTCTGCGGAGCGTAGCTAAAGGCAGCTTTGCAACGCTTTTTTCGGATCGCTTCACCTGTTGACATGAAATACACGTGAATAAATGATGTGGTTTGTAATGTCATCCAATCATCCAAATAACAGAAAAGAGAAGCACTTACACATTTCAGCACTAGGTGTCACCCTTCTCTTTAGTTTATGCTAAACAATTAGCAACACATTTTGCTTCAGTGGAGATCACTAACACACAGACTTCTGTGGCTCATGAATCAGCCTTAGACAAAGTTTCAATTCTCTACAGAATCGAGAAACTGGCCAGCCCAACATGGACCTATCGATATTCATATCTTGATGCCATACACAACTGAGAATGCCTAAATATTCCAATACCTAATACTCTGGAGAAAACCAATGGCTCACATTTTCTTTGGAAACCAACATCTCTATCTGCAAAACAAATTCAAGTCACATGAACCAACACTAGTGCTTTTGTGTGAAAATCAGGTGATATACATAAATTGAGGACTCTAAACAGAATGCGTTTCTTTGTTTTGGAAACTGGCTGTCCCGTTAAAATTGTAAAAAGCAAAAATAGTATCAAGTAGATTTTTTGTATTTTTTTATATATCTCTATGACCCAAATCATTTACTTAAACAACAATAAACATTTAGTAAATATTTACTAAATATCTTTACAAGATTATATCACTCATAAGATCAAAGTAATTGTCCTATTTTCATGGTTATATTTTCCTCCATATTTTTTAATTATGCATTTTAATTTGGCAACATACTCAACTAATTCAGGCCTACCTGATCTCTGATCAATCAGAGGATTCACAGTGGCCCAAAGAAGACAATATGTGAAGTTTATGTAATTGTCTATGTAAAGTTGATTAAATGAGGTTTAATTTTGGACTGTAAAACACACATACAGGAAGTGGTAGCAGTGAATGGTTTCTGGTCTGAGGAGAGGAATACTGTACTTACTCTCAAAGGTCCAATCACACACACACACACACACACACACACATAATCCCATTACAACCGGTCTGACGGACAGATTCTGGACCCGTATGGGTGATTTGGCACATTTAAGAAGGATAAGAGTCTTTGCAACAGCTTATATTATTTTATTTAACCGTCACTCTTTTCATCTACGAGAAGCAAATCTGAGCCAGATCTCTGTTTAATTGAATCTTAGATCCACAGAAACTTTAACCAGCCCCCAAATCCTGTCCTGTGAGACATGAGGGTGTGTTTGTGTGGGTGTATTGTGCTGAATAAGCACTAGACCACTTTTCAGATCAGGAATAGATCAGATACGCTACCTTTCTTGGCAGGTCTGAGGCTGGGTTCTGATTTCGGGCTGGCGCTGCCATTGGACAGGTCTGATTTGGATCCGGCCAAACTGGACTCCTTCTTCACCTCCTTTTTCAAGTCTTTCCTTATCTCCTAAAATAGAAAAAAGGGCATTTAATGCACAGAAACGTTAGGGGGAGCCCTAGCGCATTCTCATTCACTATGTGTGTGTGTGTGTGAGAGAGAGAGAGAGAGACAGGCAGACAGAGAGGCGGTGATAGGCCTCAGTGCAGCAGAGCAGAGAGGCGCTCATTTCCTGGATGGGCCGTACAGTGACTCGGAGTCAAACTCTAACACACACACAGCTTTAAAACACTTCTCCATCTGTTTGTCCGTCTGTTAGAAGAAGTAGCAGCTCTGTCTGTACTACACTTCTCTCTCTCTCTCTCTCTCTCTCTCTCTCCACAAGGGCTGTCAAGGTTGTGAAAATGTGGCTGGTGATTAAATGTAACTCAAATAATTGTATTAAACTGAAATGAACTAAAGAGATAGTTAAATACACATGAAGCTCACATGGAACTTGCAAACATAAACTGGATGATTTAGTTGTATGGTAGCTGTATGATTTTACAACAATATGGCCTGGTTTCATAGACAGGGCTTAGAGCCAGGATTAGGCCTTAGTTCAATTAGGACATTTAAGTAGCTTTTACCAATGTGCTTTAGAAAAAAAAACATTTCTGGTGTGCATCTTGAGACTAAACAATGGCACTGGTATATTTTAATCTATGTCAGTGCAAGTTGCCTCTAGGTAAAGTCTGGGACTTTAGTCTGGGACTAAGCTTAAGCCTTGGAAAACCTGGGTTTAAGTGTTTGGTTTAAATTCATCACTTTCACACAGCTTTTTACAGAAAGGCAGTCTGATTGAGCCCTTGTATGAAGGAGGATGACCTAGTTAACAGTAGTTTTTAATATACTCCTCATTCCAAATCTTAAGTAATGTGCTCATCTTCTCTGAACAAAAAGGTTATATCTGTGCAGATATAAAAATAACGCGAACCTGAAGTGTGTTGCATTTGTAATGGAGGATATATATATATATATATATATATATATATATATATATATATATATGCAGATTCTACTGCAAACTGAACATTTCCCGAGATGGTGTGGGGTTGTCTGGAGAGCTCGTAATACAATATATGACTGGCAGTATGTGACAGTGCACAATGCTTGCTCTACCCTCCTCGTTCTCTTGTTCTGTTCATAGGATATGTGAATATAAGGTATCTGTGACTTTATGGCCTGTGTAAAGGTTAAGAGAACTGCTGAGAAAGATCTCAAGCATCTCTTGGCTAAAACAGAGCTGTCATCCTTTCTCAATTTCCTGCATGTTATCTTTCTCTGCTCACACTGCAAGTCCTTTCTGCATGTTTTACTCTCTCGCTCACTCTGACATGGTTATTTATTTAGAGGAATAAGAGCAGACTATCTGCTCGCTGGATGCTTCGTACTTGTAGATCAAATTGTCATTCTGCAGGTGGACAATATTCAAAACCATAAATCTCAATTATATGAGCACATCTTACATTTTTTAAATCTGACTCATGTCTCTACACATATCTTGGGCTCTTATTAAAGACCACATTAAAGGGGACCTATTATCCCCTTTTTTAAAGATCTAATTTAGATTACACAGATAATTTATTATGGCATGCTGTAAATGCCCCCTTTTGAGTGCATGCGTTTTCGTGCATGTATCTTTAAATGCAAATGAGCTGCTGCTCCCTGCCCCCTTTCTAGGTCAGACTGTTGAAGACTCTTATGTTTACTCTTACATCTAACAACAAAACACCTCAATCGCTTCAAGACATTTTTATCACGACAGCTGCTCCGGGCCAGCGTCGAGACAATGACGGACAGTGTACAGCTCAAACTGGGCGGAGACTAAGCTAATACGGTAGAGGCCATCAGCAGTTGTGGGCGGGGCCTGTACAATGTGACAGAAAATGAAAACGGCTTGATCTTGTTCTATGACACTGTTCATTTTTTATCATTAAAGGGTGTTTGTGTACACAAACTGCCAGCACAAATTTATGTTCAAACACTATGTGAAAGTGAATTTTGCATAATAGGTCTCCTTTAAATGGTTTAATATATGCAATTCTTTTTTCTGTGGAGACATTTCCATCTGAAACAAAAAAGAGAATTAACATTTTTGAGCCATGGGCTTACGCTGTAATTTCAAATGTTTTTTTGTTTTGTTTTTTACAATAGCGATTTTGAATTTATAACGTAACATAACCTGTGATCAATATTACTGTTAAAACAAAATGTGAAAGTCCTATCAACAAAGAAAATCAATATTTTGGGTGAATTTGATCACCTTTTAGGTATAAACACATAAACATGAGGTCTTTAAAGCTATCGTGAAACTCTTCATTAGGAGTGGAAAAAAAAAAAATCACATATCATAAGTCTCTCAATTAGTTCAATCTAAATTAGTTTAAAACATCAAAATCCAACTAAAAGCAAAGTTGTGATATTTTTCAGCTAGTTAATATATTTCAAAAAATTCAAAAGAAATAATAGATGCGTTTTAAAAAGTAATTAAAATGGGAATGGGAAGACGTATCAGAATTTAAAATGACACATAAAACAGGAAGAGTCTCTCACAAAGAAAATTGCGAGTTGCTTTTCTGAATAGTGTGCAGAAATACTAAATTTAAAAGTTATCAGCCAAGGAATGAAAGACGGTTACAGTAGTTAGCGTTCTTTATGTTGACTGCATGAGTGTGTGGAAAGAGATAAACTGAAGGAGAGAGAGCGGTGAACAGTCTAGGCGTGAAGAATGAAGGTCTCAGTGAAAATGCTACAGAAGAGATATTCCACCATAAAAAAAAATCATGCAATTAACATCCGCTCAGTAGGCCACTCACATGAGCAAGAACTTAAATACAGACCACAAGATTCTCCTGATATAGCACAATTTTGATGTCAATTTATAGGGAAGAAGTCATTCATCGTTTGCTCATTTGTCGCTAAAATGCTCCCTGATGAAATTCAGCTGACGTGATTTTTGCAATGTTTATGGTTTGTTGTGTATGCAGACATACTCCTTTTACATTTGATGTTGCCCACAAATATGTTGCTTAAAATAGAACAGAATCAATATTTTTGGTCTGTTTTCTTGGAAGAGAAAGAATGGATATTTTAAATGCATATGATGTATAGCTAAAAGCTTTATTTTTTCCCCTTGAAATATGGGAAATACAAGCAAGACAGAATGCTACTGAGCTAAAACAAACACACACACACATGCTGAGAAGACAGGAGATAACCAGACAGATTGAAAGGACTGAGTCCTCAACCGCAAATAAGAGTTGACCTTGAGCCGCACATCACACTGGATCCTGTAAATGTCTGTATTGTGTTGCTTGTGTGTGTGTGTATCCCAGAAACATTCTTTCCAAGAAAAAACCCTGAAAACAAAATTCCATTCCCTCTGCCATAACTGCCTTATCAAGTTATTTATGATGAAAAGAGCACACTGCAACTGTCCTGCTGAAAAGACTTTATGCTAGTCTAGTTTAGCTGGGCTATGAAATTAAAATATTTATGTACGCATTCATGTTAATCAAATGGAGCACAACAAAGAAATTGAATGCAATCATGTATCAAAACAATATCTTTGGATTTGAAGTGTATGAAGAGTTTAGCATTCACTACACAGAATTGAATCTGTACCGTTCGACGGACAGCATTGGGTTTCAGCCCTAGCATTAAGTCTTGTGCAAAGTTCTCCCAGTCCCTGTGTTAGCATACAGGCAGGCCCATTGACTGATGGGTCGTCTCCAAACTCCACATCTCACAAAGTCCTACTGTTTGATTCGGATCGACCCGTGCCAGCCCTCAGCATGGAGCTGATGAACTCTGAGAACATCTGAATACGTCACAGTGTTCAGAAGCGAAGCTGCAAGTATAGTTTAAAGTACCATCACCAATAAACCTTAGCTATGGGTTTCTGTACAGAAAACATTTTGTGGCTGTTGGAGCTCCTCCCCAATAGGTTGACCTGGTTTTAACCTATACCACACTGGGCTTTGGTTAAAGAGTGGTAAACAATTTATAACATGGTAATAATAGCTGATAAAAGAATAGATGGTATGGCATATGTGTGATGGTCTACCTGCATACCTTATGGGGTCGCTGCCATGGCAACTTATTAAACCCAAGCCCCTCGGCCCCGAAGTACAGCTGGAGATCACATAGTAGGTCAAACACTGAAACTTGAGCAAGAAGAATGGGGAGGATCATGCAGACCCATGAACACATTAGGAATGGGTCACGAGGGCTGACTAGTCACCCAAAAACCAGTCTGTCGAGATTATTTTGGTAAAACCTTACAAAAAGATTGAATTAACTTTAGTTAGTGCATTAGTGCATTTAGTTAGTGCAAAAAGGTATAAATTATATTTTAAAATATATTAAAACGGTCATTTTGAATTTTAATAATTAGGGGTCGGTTGCACCAGCTGGATGTAAAAAAGTTGAGTGTAAGCTCTACGCAGGACTTAGTTACACCCATCTTTCAGATAAATATTTACACCTGTTGCACCATCGAAAATGTTCTACCGCACTGTTAGTTGAGGCACTGTTTGCGTTACTATGATTACAAATGTGAATTTATTGGCTCCAATGAACAGACGAATAGATGAAAAATTACTGTTGAGCCGAAAAAAGAAATTATTGAGCAATTCAGTAAGCATATGCATATTTTGGTATGCAAGCAAAACAATTCAGTAACAAATAAAACAAAGATTTTTATCTGGCAAAAGATAACAGCTTTTTACACGAAGTAAAAATTTAGGGAGCAAGTTGTAGGCTAGACCTGTTCACAGAGTAGAGTACACATATTTTTGGAGTAAGTTATACTTTAATAACGCTTTCAAATTGACCAGATAATTCCGACCCGCCTTTAGTACCGATGACAGTTCTGAAAAACACGACGATAGCCCGCTGATCGTGTATCCTGTATACCAGACGTGCCATCATCTCAACGTTTTTATTTGTCTTTATTTACACCATGGAAACAAATCAAGACTTCTCACTTTACGCCTACCTTTGACTAGGCGTAAGATTTAGTCTCAGACGTGCGCTGCGACAGGAATTAATTCTACGCAGGACTTAAAACGCATTTTACGTTAAGCTTAGTCTTACGATCGTCCAGCTGGTGCAACCGGCCCCGGGGCTGTAATAACTTATAATGTCACAATATATCGCAATAGAAAAATGCAACAACATGTATCATGTATAGTGATAATATTTATTGTGTGTAGTTCACCCAAAATTAAAATTACTGTGTGAGACAAAATTCAAGTTTACAGTGTTTTAGTGTCATTACCACTACATTAAACTACTATAATGTTGAATATAATGTATAATAATGTAATGGGGGAATATTTGTGGATTCTGATAATGCAAAATGTCTAATGTTACAAGCAAAAAGTGGCCTACATTGTTTTAAATCTATCTAGTGACAGAGTGCAAGCATATAAATAATTCTGTACTTTCATCTTTAGAATCATGAAGAATCATTTTTACTCCACCTCCAATGTAATACCAAATTTAGCATTTTAAATCAACAGTACATTATTTTTTAACCTTTTACCATATGCCTTGGAGTATAGCAAAAAATATTGTATGGCGAGTTCAGTATCGAGATATGTATCGTGACATGAGGGTTTTGTTAATTGTCATTTCATCTAACGGTATTAACTAATGTTACGTATAGAACCTAAAAGTTTCTCGTATATATCCTGTACGTTCGCTGTTAGTCAGTTTGCATGATAAAACAGTCTCGGAAAAGTTGTATATTTAAATTCATCCTCTTTAATGCACCGCAGATGCAGCCAAGCCCATTCAAACACATTCAAACAAATCTTTGGCTATTGCATCACATCTCACGCTATTTTTTTTGAGGGTTCAGGTATAAGCGTAGCGTTTTTCTATCGTGTGGTATTTAAACACAACATATCCATATCCCCTAAAAAGAAACCCGTTCGTTCGGGGTCAAGTGACTTCACACTAGCTTAATACACAAGGCCTCCTTAAAATAGATTAGTCGACAGGTCGGTCGTTCAGGCAATCCACCAACTTAACACATCACTAACAAGCAAACAAAATGTGTTTTTGCAAAATGACACTTTTTTTTTATAGTTATATTAAATCCATATTAAAGCCAAATATATATTAAAGCCATTTAGTAAAACTTTCTATGCACTATAAAAAGTAATTTTGCACAAAAGCAATTTTAAGATATAACAGTGGTGTTTTGTGGAGGGGACAATCACAAACCCACCGTTTCTCACTCATCTCGCTTTACGGCATGCAGCTGCAAGGCTCACTTTTTTAATATACACTTCCTGCCAAACTCAAAGGCTTCAACAGAGCTGAAGTCAAACCACAGTGTGTAGCTGCAAACTTCTGCAGTGCGCCTCATCAAACGATACTGTATGCACACACAGACATACACAGACCAGACCAGACGAGACCTTTTGCTTTTAAACTGTAAAAATAAAAATGCCAGCAGAAACAGCAGTTTTGCAATGCACCGTGTGAACGGCAGAGGCCTAATCACCTGACAGAGAGAGTCTGGGTTTATCAAAGGAACAGATTAGAAGGGAGCATTTACATGCTTACATGCTTTAGACCACGAAACATTCAACTACCACCACATACTGACTGTCTATGCGTGCATGAACCTCTATCAGGGTTATTCTTTTTAAACAGTGATGCACACACACACACACACACACTGAGCTCATACTCGGCCTGTCACGAGATTCCCTTTCACTGACTTCCTGTTAGCAAGAGAGCTCTAAAAGTGTGTGTGTGTGTGTGTTTGGGTGTGATCCCCCCATTCATTGGTCTGCTCCAGATGGTTAATGCTAGCTGGTTTCCAAAGTGTCCCATCATTCCTCTGTCTTCCAATACACAGGGAGGAGGAAAAAAAGTCATCATATGCTTCGGGGAATGACAAGCTCTCTCATATACAACAGTGTAGACGACCTTGGTACGCCAGCGCTGCTCTTGATCAATGCCACGGGCCCTCTCATGCTGAGAACCAGGCTGCATGATGTACGTAAAAATGATCCATTCCCATAAAAACAGATTTCATGTTTGAAATCTGAAAAGACAGAGGAGGTGAATAATGGAAATGTCTACAGTGCAACAGCTGATTTTAACAATGTTTGTTCCATAACGTCTTTGCACAGGTCTGAATGGCACTGAATATAGAAGTAGCTAGAACAATAATAAGATATTTTGAAAAAGAAAGTAACTTTGATGTTAGATGCTTGAATTTAGCTTGTTTAAAGGATTTACTGCGCATCAACTGCGGCATTAGGAAAGGGACAAAATGTATGTATTAGCTACTGTAACAAGTTAGCAGCTAACAACCTAACTTGTAGATAATTGTGTAGTCTTAAATAATAAGTACAGGTAGATTAATCCAATACTTGGATACTTAAAGATACAGACACTTCACATAAAAATAACACTGTCAAGGCCAAAATATTTGACTAGTTTTAGACTGTTTTACGTTTTGATTTTGTTAGCATGCTAACAGTGTGCTATACTTTAGCTTTTAGATAGTTGGCAGAGTAAAATTCCCTTGAAAAAGTTGTGTACTGCAAATATTGCTGGCTCAATTGCTTTTGATGCTCCACTTTCTTTTCCATTCCGTTGCATTCCACTTAGCTGTTTCAGAATAAATGCTGTTTACGTAAGTCTTAAGGTTTAAACACACAAGCATTTGAAGCAGGTGTCTATCAGCGCTTGTTTTCAAACACTCCCTTGTATATCCGTGTAAGCGTTCGGGTGAAAAGTGTCATGTTTTTGAAACGTTGATCATTATAGCCAATCACAGACATATCTGCTGAGTGAGTGAACACAATGGCCAATCAGAGGTGTTTAAGAATCTGCTCAAAAGCGCTCAAAATGCTAGGGGGAAATGCTGATATCGTCACATTTTTAACATTTCAGTACCAACTTGGTACTTTTGACAACCCTATATCAATAGAATTTCATATGAGGCCGAATGATTTCCCTGTGCAGATTTCACAACGGGTTCGGTTAGACATACAAATTTGCTATGCTGACCTACAGAAAGTTGCTTGGTTTGCAAGTGACTTCTGTGTGAGCACTGCTGCTAAACTAATGACTAGAGAGAATGGACATTTTTTGCCTGTGAAATTTCACCCAAAATAAGGTTAACCCTAATACAATATGGTCCAATTATTCAGTGCTTCATTTAGGCAATATTTGTTTAAGCAATTCACTGTTCAGACAACCCAATGTAGCTTTGCAAATGCCTAGTCTTAAAATATGTACTACATTTGGTTACTCCAATTGGTTAATTTATTAAAGTGTCACAAAACATGCAAAAATTTCCTAGCCTATGTGAAATCTTCTGAAACAAGGTTAAAAAGGTCCTTAACAACAGGGACGGTGGATGGGAAACCGTCAGTGAAGTGCAATTCTGACTAAAATAGAAGGAGGAAGCAAGAACAACGAATGATGTTAAACTAAGAATCCAGCACACTACCTAAAACCTCCCTCTCTCTAAGAGGTTAAATGCTCTACAACCCAGTTACATCAGCAAGTGCTTCTGGATGCTGGGATACAGAATTCCACGTTTCAGGGTGAAATGCTTCATTGGCTGTGACACAGTTTCGTGAGCTGCCGCCCCATGGATTATTAGTGCAGTGGAGCGAGAACAGAGCCCCACGCTGAGACACACACTCCCACATAGACACAAAAGTACAGATAGGTAGAAATGACAATCACACATACAAAAACAACGTTCATACGCATGTAGACACATACACACGCAATTTTGAAGGATTTAGTTAGACAGCCCAGAGACCAAGTAAAATGTAAAGGACCTCTATGGAGAGAATGTAAATGGTGTGAGGACGAGTAGTGGACATTTATTAATAAACCTATTAATCTGTATCTAATAACCTCTCAATGAGACAGTAAGGAGTGTCTGAATGACATGTGAAACAACCATTCACAGTTTCACAGACATTTGTACTAGGGTCAGGTAACTCTGAAAGGATGCTATAATGATTAATCAGCGTGCAGTTGCCTCAATAAATACGAATAAATGTATCCCAATAAATAAATACATTTCTTATTAACAATAAATAATGCCAACTGTCTTTGTGAAATGATGCAAAGACAACAACAAAGAAATTGAGAGTCTCATTCAGCTCATTTTCTCGAATATATTCTAAATATTCAATGCCATGAATCATGCAAACTTTGGCAAATCCAGTGATTAATTGTTCTGCATTGTGGGCCATCTGACAAAATCTGAGCAGATCAAGCCTGTGCTACTGAATCATAAATGCTCTGGAGAGTCTATGCTGTAATGGCAGTTACAATTTACTGCTAAACGTAACAGTGATGGCACATTTACTGCAAATTTCACTGTCAGAAAATATGCAAGCTGTGTTAGGAAACTGACAAATAAATCTTTGATGGCATTAATCTGGTCGTGGTGCGGATTGTGATAATGGTGTCATCGTAGGCAGATGGAACAATTTGTGGAATTATGTTTTGAGGCAGGCCTTCACAGATCCTCAAACACTCCGAGCCAAACCCAGAGAGCCTCCAATTTAAAGAAAGAGGGTTTCTAAAAAAATAAATAAAAATGCATTCTATATTTAAAACGAAAGGTTAAAGGTCATTTATGACAGAAGATAATCTCCTTATTTCAGCTCCGAGAATAGCAGATTATCTGATCTTAATTTAAAAACGTGATACTGAAACGATCCTTGCCAGCTGTGCAGACTTGAATCAGAGAATGAGAATGAGGAAGAAAAGCAGAATGGCATGAGTCCAGACACGATTGAGCGCTCGCGAAGAACGGATGCCTATCTATTCTAAATTACAACGCTCATTTAATCACAGAAGAGGCTAAATTATCGGCCCATTATCACGTCACCAAAACAGGAAGCTGGGGCGCATGCATGACTGAACCGATCTGCCAGAGAGGAAGCCCCTGTACAAGAACTGACCGGCCCACTAGAGCGCTTACGACTGTTGTTCGTCTTCATTCATTATCACAACCTCCCCGTAGCATGTGGCGGCTCAGCAAAACTGTAAGAGAAACTGATTGAGCTTTGTTAAAGCGATTCATACATCATGGCAGAGCACAAATCGACAGACAAACAGGATAAGGGTGAGATTTACTTGTGGCAGACCTCAAACAGGAAACACCTGTAGATGGCAACATGCTTTCTTGTGTCTCTTTCGCTTAAAGATAAATACACACTTCCATTTATCCATCAGACGAGAATGAGTCAGATGTTAAACTCGTTAAAGGGATAGTTCACCCAAAAATTTAAATTATTCCATGATTTACTCACTCTCAAGCCATCCTAGGTGTTTATGACTATCTTCTTTCAGATAAATACAAGTTATATTTAAAAATATCCTGGCTCTTTCAAGCTTTATAACGGTAGTGGACGAGGCCCAAAAAATTCATCCATATGTCCTAAAAATAATCCATATTGCCTCAGGGGGGTTAATAAAGGTCTTCTGAAGTGAAGCAATGTGTTTTTGTAAGAAAAATATCCATATTTAAAACTTTATAAATTCAAATAATTCCGCCAGATCACCTTACGAAAGTTGACTTGCGCCTAATGAGTAACCCCCAAAGACTATAGAACAACACAAGACGCATAACTCCTATTTTTTTGAACGGGAGAAAGTACAACGTGCAATATGGCGGAATAAGTCCCGCCTTCTAAATAAGAGGGAATCGCAGATTGGTAAAGTCACACGCAGCGGCCGTTAGAAGCTCCGGCTCCTATAGAAACAGTCAAATGCGCACCTCCGAAATGAGACACAAGAGACGCGCAATGAGGAGTGCGCATTAGCTTGATCCAGCCTGAAAAATACAATTTTTTTGTCATGATTCGAACGTTTAAAAACAAAAGTTGTCCGATTTCATTGGGGATTTCAAATATGAAGTTTCATCGAAAGCTTGGCAAACAGCTTTGGAGAATTTGATGTTTCCCCATTCAAAGAGATGTAAGCTTCACTTGCATGTCACGCGAGGCATTTCAAAGATGGTCAGTGAGTGAAATGACTTGTCTTAAAGGGACTTTGGTAACCTCTGACCCGATGTATGACACAGGATGTAGGGGTATCGTAAGCTTAGACGCCTCTCACGGTTTAAACAAATAGGGCTGGGCAACAAACTGAAGCTCCTCTTATATTGAAACTCTCCAACATTTCTCTTTAAAATTTCTCATTATTCATTGCTCTATCCTCTGCGCTTCCGCGTTTGTTATTACGTTATGCGTCGGGTTAGAGGTCACTCTTCCCCTGGAGCTATATGGATTACTTTTCTCATGGATGAAAGCTTTTTTTGTGCTTCAAAATCTTTTCATTTTTGGGTGAACTATGCCTTTAAGTTATTGACTAAGTGTGGTTGAATTTTAGGCCTGGTTTCACAGACGGGACTTAGATTAAGCCATAATTATGCTTTACAGTAGTTCAATTTGGACATTTAATTAGCTTTTATAAACATGCCTTAGATAAAAACATTACTGGTGTGAATCTTGAGACAAAACAATGGCACTGACATATTTTAAGGTATGTCAGTGCAAGTTTCTTGCAGTTAAACAGCTCAAACATGCATTTTAGTCTGGGACTAGTGTTAAGCCTGGTCTGTTAAACTGGGGGTTAGTCTGCTGTAGAGAGATTATCCGCTTTAGAAACTTATCTGAGAGGGTTTTAGCAACCTGAAACAACAAAAAATTAAAAGCGGAACTGAAAAAGTGTTCCTTTTAAAGCACAGCCAAAAATAAACAGACATATAAACTAAATAAAAACAAATGATAAAAACTGTACATGCTTTGTTTTCAAACGTCTGGTTTGTAAGTCACAGCTGCTCAAGCATTTTTACCCAAAGTTGAACATCTAACCCATGCTCTGATAAGAGATTACGTAAGATTATGCACTTCTCAAGTGAGAAGGGGGTCTGGGAATGAAGCTAGACAAAATTCAACACATTTTTCAGGCGCTTATTTCCTGACACACTATGAGTGTCTGAATTTTCACACTCGCTTTCTCACAAACCCTGAGGGAAGAACGGTCACTACAGATGCTTAATTGTTTCTCCTGGAAAGGATAAAGATTGAATAGAGAGAGAACTTCAGCTCAAGTTTCTTGCTTATCAGATTTTTCTCCCGAGAAAAATAATAATAAAAAAACGTAAAAAAAAAAGAAATAAAAATTACACATGTGCCTCCCCAACAATTTCAGAAAAGATATCAAACTGTGCTCAGATTTACCAATAAGTCGGAGAACTCAAATTCATCTTGTTCAATTCTCCAAGACCAAAGGATCTGTGCTATATCCACATTCATTTTATAGATCTCAAATGCATTTCCATATGTATCCTAGGGAATTTTATTTGATACTTACATTCAGCAAGGACATGTCAAATTGAACAAAAGTGCCAGTAAAGACATTTATAATGTCACACAAGATTTCCATTTCAAATAAATGCTGTTCTTTTCACGCTTCAAAAATTCCTGAAAAAATATTAAAGCAGCCCAGCTTTTTTCATAATGCTGATTTGCTGCTTAAGAAACAATTCTTAAATTAGAATGATTTTTGAAGGATTGTGTGACACTAAAGACCGGAGTAATGAAGCTAAAAATTCAGCGTTACCATCAGAAATAAATTACATTTGAAAACATATTAAAATAGAAAAAGTTATTTTAAATTGTAATAATATTATTTCACAATATTACTGTTATCACAGTATTTTGTACAAAATGAATGTGTCTTGATCACTGCGATTAGCACCATCATGCAATAAACTCAGGAATGTTTCTATAAAGTGCGTAAAAATAGAAGATCGGATTTATATTTATTTTTTGGAAACGCATTTATGTGGTCAAAAATGGATCGGATAACAATCATTAATGTAAACAGGCCAAAAGAAAACCCTTTGAGCCATATAAGTTTCCTCATGAAAGGGCCTCCACACAAACCACTCAAATCTCACACGTTGGCTCACATTCACACATCTTGTTTTTCCTCTAAATGTTTAAGGTCATCAAGCTGCTGAACCCTGAACACGGAGCATGACTTATGTTAGCGTAAACACAAATAAGTGCAAATGTTCCAACCTCTCTCGGCTGCTCCAAGACCACTATGAGCCATACGATGTGCGTGTGCTCTGAGCTGTTCAGGTGGAAATCTGACTCACAAGCCGTTTTACTGATACCCCAACTCAGCACAATCCAAACCCACAGAGAGAACATAACAAAACTGGCCCTACGTTAGTATGCAGGCACCATGAATCGCTTCTGAAACACGGAAACCGGCAAAATCTGCTTTTTACATCAGCGCTATTGTTCTGAAAATAAGGTTGGATGTGTAAATACTCTTGATATGTGGGTGTATAGTAACTATGCAAACCAGAATGGAAACGTTGCTCTAGCTTTTTAAATTACTAGCCATTTATTTGGCAAGCACCATTTTACCATGCTAACGTAATACAATACATATATGGTCGTAACCAACCTAGCATTTGTGATGCAATGGGATAGTGATAAATAAAAGCTAACAGGCAGATTAATTAATAGCAACGTTAATCCAATACGAATTTCTCATTAAATATACAACAAAACCACATGAAAACAATCTTAAAATGTGGAGTACATTTGATTAATTTAGTTGTTAAAATATCTATGTTTAGTTGCTTAAACATGTATGATGTTATTCTGAGAAACACAAAAGATGATATTTTAAATAATTTTGTAACTGTTTTTATCTATATAAATGAAAGTCAATGCAACACTGGACCCCACTGACTTTCATTTTATGAAGAAAAAAATTGCTATTTTCATGGCAAGAACAATTAATAAAAAAAAATTTAAAAAACAGAATTAGCACAGTAATAGTAAAAAATGATAGTTGATAATCAACTCACATGAATATAACAAACCCATAAAAGGAAGAAAGTGAGTTTTCATCTCCATACACATTTTTTATAATCAGCTTACAGTCTGTGAAGAGAGACTTGGAACTGATTTTAAGGAATAACTTTCTATGATGCTTGTTTTAGAGTCTTTAGAGTAAGTGCTGTCTGAAATGCCCATTGACTTTCTCACTGCCTCACTGCATTCTCTCCCCTGTGTCATCAGAGGAAGTCTACACTTCCCTCTAACCAAAGAAGAGGAAGTGACCTCATGAAGAGTATCACTGCATAAACTGCATCGTTTATAGGCCAACAGAAAAGCTGAAGGTTGTGGGATCAAAGCAAAAATGGGAAAACTTTCTTCCAATCTACAGTATCTTATGCTTTTTTAATCAATTTAAAACATCATAAATTACTGTCTATAGTATCAATTTGACTAAATTTAGATGATTCATACATCAAATGACTCAAAAGATTCAAACCACTCTAGTTTTTGAGGACAGAACTTTCCTAAATCGTTTGATGCTTCTTTTTTTTTTAGATGAAGCATATCATGATCAACAAATAAATAAGGGCTAAAAGAACAAGAAAATGATTAATCTTGCAGCAGGGTTATAAAACTAATCTGCAACACACACACACACCGCTAAAACAAGGGCTTTAACACTTGACTTTTCTGCCAACCACATAATTTTCACTTATGTTCAGACCGACATTTGTGGCATTACTTGTTGAAAAGTAGTGTGTTTACAATAAGGAATAAACAAAATAAATATACAATGAGAAGTGCTATGAAAATACTGAGAATTCTCCTACTGTGATTAGAAAGAGCCTCATATCACGCCTTACTGGTGCTAACGGGTGCGTAGCGCTACTATACTAACAAGCTTTCATGGACACCTGAGGTCATGACAACCTGCGAGTGGAGTTCACAGGTTTCCTGCTACAATACGCACCTGATGTACTGATGTCACTGGAGACAGAGAGAGAGCACACAAGTGAGAGATTCTCTCTTTCTCTACAAATTAACACTAGCGTCTTGTTCGTCTGCGGTGCCGCAGCTCAGTGTGGCCACACTCTTCCAGTCAGCACACACACTGACACAAACAAAATCGCCATGACAGTCAGCATTCACAGTTCCCGGCTGAGTTCAGCTCAACACAAACATACACACTTGCGAACACACACTAGTGCTGGGTGATATAGAATGAATATTCATTATATATGCAAGGATGTCAGATTACTTGTCCGGTACCGATACCGGTCATTCAAGCTTTACATAAGTTGTATGCAAGGTCTCTGTTGACTGCCACTGTTAATCCCTTTAACTCTGAAGGCACTTTTAATGATTTCACACACTTAAACGTATTGGCTTATAACAAGGTATCATTAAGCACATGGTCTCATTTGATAGAAAAACTTACTGTAAATTACTTTTTGAATATACACTAGGGCTCTGTAAGATTTCTTACATTTTTTTTATAAGTATCTTAGAATAAGACTGCATTTATTTGATTAAAAAAACAGTAATATTTTGAATATTATTACAATTAAAGTGTCAAGTGTTTTTTATTTTAACATAATTTTAAAATGTAATTATTCCTGTGACGCAAAGCAGAATTTTCAGCGCCATTACTTCAGTTTTCAGAGTCACATGATCCTTCAGAAATCATTCTAATATGCTGATTTGCTGCTCAAGAAATATTACTTACTATTATCAAAGCATTTAATTTACTGTTAAACAGCATTTATTGAAAACATTATAAATGTCTTTACTGACACTTTTGATCATTTTAGTGCATATTTGATGTATAAAAATAGAAATGGAAAAAGGATATTGTATTTGGTTGAAATTGATATTTGAAATAATGGTTTCGCAAAAATGAACCTTTTACCAGTAACCTAACACATTGCTTGGTCATGCTAAATTAAGGCAAAGAACTGGTTTCCTGTGGTGACACTGGCAGGGAATTCATCTACTACCTCCAGCAGTGAAAGGTCAAAAGTGCAAATGCTTGTTCAGCACTTACCCTGACAAAGTTGTCGGGGAAGAGCCCCCTCCGACCGTCCAGCTCTCCCTCCCACCAGCCCCCCTCATCCTTCCTGATGTTACTGATGATGTCACCGACAGCGATGGTCAACTCGTCATCATGCTGGGCCTGGTAATCAAACTCCACAATGGCTTCCACTGGGAGAGAGAGGAAAGCAAACATTTAGAGATTTAGAGGTCAGGGTTGCATACAGGAAGCAGGATATACAGTATTACTGTACGAGACTCACGTAAACACAAACTTCAAAGCTCCATCTACAATAGATCTGTAGTAATATATATATATATATAAATAAATAAATAAATAAATAAATAAATATATATATATGTATATATATATATATATATACACACTTATACAATATACACATATGCAACAGTTTTTATGTGACTTATGTAATTCAACATTCAAACCCACAAAGATCCTGTTTTTGGTACTGTTGCCATTTTATCTTACTCTAACAAAGTAATGTTAACCTACATGTTTGTAGTGGTGGTTGCCCAAGTTGCTGCAACAACTATAGGCTGTTGTGGGTGGTTGCCAGGGCATTGCTATGTATGTAGTAATATGTTTGGAGTGTCTGTAGCATGTTGCGATGCTGCTATGTGTCCAGGATTGTTTCTAGGGTGTTGCTTGGATGGATGGTTTCAAGTGCATTGATAGAGGACACCCTGTTATCACCTATGTTTTCTAGGGTGTTGCTAAGTGATTCTAATGTACTCTGGGTGGTTGCCAGGGAATTGCTATGTTAGTACTAAGGTATTTGGAATATTTTTGGAATTTGTTGCTATGCAGGTTCTGGGTTGTCTCTAGGATGTTGCTAAAGTATTAAAAATTATTATGGGTAGGTTTTAGTGTGTTGCTAGGTGATACTAGGATGTTCTAGTGGTCAACAGCAGGGGTGTCCAAACTCAGCCCTGATGGGGGCCACTGTCCTTTAGAGTTTAGC
This sequence comes from Opsariichthys bidens, assembly GCA_037194245.1. Lineage (NCBI taxonomy): Eukaryota > Metazoa > Chordata > Actinopteri > Cypriniformes > Xenocyprididae > Opsariichthys > Opsariichthys bidens. The sequence goes on along the minus strand of CM074301.1, from coordinate 8,462,144 downwards.
TCCAACTTGTCTTAACACATGCCTTAACTTACATACACAGGAAGACCTTGATTTGCTGGTTCAGGTGTTTTTAATTGGGGTTGGAGCTGAACTTTGCTGGACAGTGGCCCTCCAGGATCAAAATTGGACCCCCCCCCCCCCTTCCCCCTTTTATTGTCCTGTTTGAAAAAAATTGTAAGTGTATTCACTTTTCAAAGATTTATTTTTATTGCAATTCTATTTGATGCCACTATACAAAGAAATTACACACTGCACCTTTTGCACGATTTGTGCACATCTCCGATTGAGCACTAGGCCTACAAATAGTGATGCCTACCATAGAAACTACTTTGTCATGTGTGCTCTGACAACATCATAACTTCATATACAGTAAAAAAAAACATTTACTGAGATAGCGAGAGAAAGACATAAGTCCTTCCGTAAGGATAAGGGCTGATAGGAGCGTCAACAGACATCGTGTTTTCACTGGAGTTCAAGGAAAGGAACAAAAGCAACAAAACAAGGAACCAAGAAGTTAAAGTAATAAGATATTATAAGGAAGCTTTTTGAACTCTACTTAACTACAGAGTTGCTATTTCTGTTAGGGAAGTGCAGGATGAGCATGTCACCCTCCCAGTTTTGTAACTCTCTGTGGGTTTGAATTGAATTGTGTGTTTGTATGAGGTCATGTCATGATGGTCAGAAGGGGTTACTGTGAGGATGGGCATGAGATGGAGACAGAACATCACAATGATGCGTTTATGAGTCATCAAGCCATGCCACACAAGACGAGATCACACCCACGCTTCGCTGCAATGCAACGCATGTTGCACAGATACAAACATACAGAGCAGGACACTGCAAACATCCTTTGTGACATCTATACAATCTTTGCTCTATATTTGTACCTCTGACCAAAGGTTTCTTTTTGGATACTGGATACTCTTGTCATGCATAAGTGTACTGATATACCATTATATGTTCAGAAATGCATAAAAACAATGTCTAAATCATCCCTAAGATGACCCAGCAGAACATTCTGGAAACTGCTGAGGTGTGCAGGGAGAAAAGCACGAGGTCGTATAAAGAAATCGGCCAGCCCGCAGCCATAACAAACACAAAAGGTACCGAATATTTCCAAACATCTGGTGAAACACGCCTACACATACGCACAGATATAAAAAAACCTACCGGCACAAACCCCCACACACAATACAGAAATGCTACAGTCTGTGTTGTTATATGCAGATTTATCATCTCTAATGGCTGATCAGACCCAGACAGAATCTCTACAGACTTTTTTTGCCTTTCCTCCAATGCTATTTTGGAAAAACTGTAGAATTTGTTTAAAATAGCTTAATGAAATTAACCAAAAATACATAATAAAAATAGGGTTGCCTAATATATGAGGACCATACTAGTTAAGAGCCAATCCGAGTGATTTTTTTGTCAATTAGTGTATTGTATTGGTCAACATTAGATATTTACCAGCATATCTCAACTGTTCATTATAATGTTATGATGCCTAAATTCATATAAAGTATCACAACATTGTTTTGAACACTGATGATAACTAGTGCTTTTACATTTATATTTAAATATCATTAATGAATTTATTTATTCAATTTATATAGAATATTTTACAAATTCAAATATATTATTAATATATAAACAACAAAAATATATATAAAACATATATAAATATATAAAAATTAATACTATTTATATAATAAGCATACAAGGATCAGGAAATGTGTAATGTGGAAATGTGTGAATGATGGACGCTCCATTTAAATGATAATCAGAGACGGTTCCTGTGGAGTTTTGCTGGCATAGATTCTATTTATATACATAGGCGGATCATAACATGACCTTAATCACAACAGTTCATCCTTGACCTTTCCACCGTCCTGGAACACCATGTTGCATCTTTTATTCTTTAAAGGAACTGCTATGCTATACTTTGATGACATCCTGAATGATGACCATCAAGTCAGCCCATCTCTCTTTCTCTCTTTCCTGGTTTCGTCTTCCAGCTGTTTAAAGTTTGGGTTAGAAATAAAGATGTGACATAAAGCACAGCTGCTATGTTTATGGAGAAACATCATCCAAAAAACCCTCCCACACACACTTACACCCCCGCACTGAGAATACTTGAGTTGGTCTTGAATCTCCGGAACACCCACAAATGTCAGTCTCTGTCTGACTTTTCAGCACAACCTTTCTTCAGCTGACCCACACAAACAACAATACACTAGAAAGCTGTTTCCTGTTGACTCTTGTCTTTTTTTTTTTTATTGGTCACAAGAGACACAAGAATTAGGATCCAATTATTAGTGGCACATCCAGGGTAAGAAACAAAAGGGGGTTTAAAAAAAAAAAAAGATATATCTTTTTAAAAAGTTCCTTTTGGTTATCTGTATGAGGCAACAAATACTTAATCTATTTATTGAGAATGTATTAATAAACTGATTAAAAGTATTTGATGAAGTAAAACATTTTTTTTAAATAACACATTCTTTAAAATAATAGGTTAAATATAATACATAAATTATATATATATATATATATATATATATATATATAGTGTAATAATAATCATAATAATAATAATAATAAATAATTATATATAAAAATTCACCAGAAAAACAATTTGAAAGGGTAAATTTTAGCCCTTAAAAAGTCCAATTCTTACACTGGAAGCATTGTAATGTTTTCTGACATATGTATCATAATGTGCGTCGTATCATAAGACAGTTGCCTATACCAGGCCATATATTCTAGGTAACTGAACAATTATCAAGAGATGCTATTTAAACGAAGTGAAAGTAGTAATATATTCTATTTACACCACGTGACAAGAGCAGCATTTTCTTAGCAATATACGATTTACACTAGATGAAAATAGCGATAGATTTTATTTACACCATGTAAGTATCAGTTCTTTGGAATAAGAGTAAATAGTAGCCTAATTAGATGCCATCTATAATTTGTCTTGCCAGATACTATTCGCACCTCAGTATTTTTGCACATTAACAGGATGCAATAATATCAGAGTGTAAATTATCATATTTATTAAAATTATTGAATGGATGCTGCCTTATTTGACGAATAAAAACCCTCCCTACACCTTCCCCTAACCCCACCCAATAAACACTTCTAATATTATTGAACACTCGTTCGCTAGTTATTTACAATTCCATTTTTATTGAAAATTCGACCTCGGCAAAAGGCGGATTCAAACCCGCGTCGATCGCATTAAAAGCTAGTTTTGTGAGGCCAACACATTACTGCTGCGCTACTGAAGACATTGAATCCGGTGCGTATTTTCTATAACTTGAGTGGCCCATCCACACATTGGTGGGCGGAGCTAGTGTAAATAGCGTTTGCCAACAATGGACGCTATTTGCACTTAGTCTAAATAGACCCTCCATTTAAACAAATTAGACCCACATAATACCTAACATAATAGATATTTGAGCCAGCAACCACATAGCAATGCCCTAGTAACCATCCACCAAGAACAACTTAGCAACCAACCCAGCAACTGCATAGCAACACCCTGGCAACAACCGACAACATATTGTGGCAGCAACTTTTACACAGGCAAACGCCATTCACATTTTCTTCAGCATGAACCCAAAAGACCTCTGCACCACACGTGTGCATTAAAGATTAGTGGTTTTGTTTATTTTACCAGCGTCACTGCGTGCTGGTCATCTCCTGAGCAGCTATAAATACTCCTCTTCTTAAACAGCTCCTTTAGCCTTTGTCTCTAGACTCAGCTGATTTTCACTGATACGAGTCAAGTGCTTGTCTGCTTTAGAGAACCAAAGTGAGACCATGTGATGCGCTTTCCACGGCAGTACAACTCTGAGCTTATGCATTAAACATCAACACAGTCGTTGTGTAATTCTCACTGAATTCATGTATGCCTGATCCATTTCCCTGTCATATAAGCATTATACCCATAATGCACTGCACTCCATTTGCACAAATCTTGTAAGTTAAGACACACACGCATAATTGTTAGGATGCATTGATTCAGAACAAGATCAATAATGTTCCAGCGTTATACGAACAACCATTTTGGCTAATGATGTGATTGAATTGAACTAAAATCCCTCATTGTTTCTTGTCTATGGGGAGCTTGTGACTTACAGGAGATTTTAATTGGTAATTCTCGCATACTGACTCAGGCCGGCTGCCTTTCCTTCGTGCACTCCCTAAAGGTTAATCAAATTTACGGTATTAGATTGCATTAAATGGAACGGACAAGAATTAAATTAATTACATTTGCAAAAGTATTTTTATACAGCAAAGAGCTCAAGCTCTAGTCTGACTGGTTGAGCATTAGGTGCTCAAAATGACTTCAGCGTGAGTCAATGAAATGAAAACAGCTGATATCCTTCATGCCACCCTGACCAATTACACACCTCAGAATGGAGACTGAAGGAACTGTAGGCCAAATATAATTGCAGATACAAACAACCACTATGGAATGTGGCGGACTCTAACACAAGCATACTACATTGAGAGCGGTGCTGTGATCACAGGCGTGGTCCTGACCCGTTTCACCGACTACAATGTGCTGTGGTCTGGTTAGCACTTAGAAGAGACCTCAATGTTCTTTCGTCTAAGCTTTAGACAGATCTGTTGCCAGGGTAACAGAGGAAGTAACGCTGACATTAATCAGATAATTCAGCTAAGTGGGTGGGTTAGGTGTAGGTGACACTCAAACACACCTGACCAGAGACATTAAAACATTAGAAATAAAAAGCACAGCCGTCCATGAAAAATCAAAAAAATCAAGAAAAAAAGCCATCACAATGTTATAAATGTACATTATGAAAATCCAAAATATTACATTTAAAAGTGTTTTTAAAGATGAATTTTAACTAAGACCCACACTATTCTTACAATTAAATATCCAATATTGACTAATATACTGAAATCAAACAACTAATGAGGAACTGCATTGCTACTTTTACTAAAACATGTTAGAATGACAGGCGGGACATTTCTGAAGACTCTATTATATATATATATATATATATATATAATAAAAAAGATTTAAATATTAAATAGGATGATTTTTAAGCACCATTAAAAATATTATTACCTGGATTAACTGGAAAAAAAGGGGAAGATTCTCTTAAAAGCATGACCACATGTGGCTCACCATGTGTCCCGGCTTCCCAAATTGTGTCAGCCAAGCTCTTATGTGGGTTAGACTTGGGTCATATGCAGAAATTCGGAGAAACTAACATATGATTGGTGCAAGACACAAAATGACGCACTTTTCCCAGAAGTATAAAACATGCAGTTAACATGCCATTAAATGATTTAGGACAAACACTCTTGTGCTCAATGCCTGAGCAAAGTTTAAGACTACTTCCTTAAAGCTAACATACAACAATCTCACAACTCTTAAAATTACTGCTCCAAAATCAAACGCGTTAATAAATCATGAAGGTACTTGTGTGTGCAAAGCACTTGGTTGTTTGTATGTCCTAATGCGGATTTATGAGAGCATATACTGCAGAGACAAAGTTTCATCATAGCTTAAATGCATGATTTAAAAGTGAAATGTTCAGTGAGTGAAACAAAACTTAAATTATTAATCTCCAAAAGCTCTTTCAGCAGATGTTTTCGACTGTTTGTGATGAATAAATCTGGAGCTATTGCACAATATCGTACAAAACTCTTATATTATCTGTGGTGGATCTTCTCTAGTACCACATGACACTTTAGTTCCGTCTTGCACTTTAACTCTTGAATGGAGAAATCTCCTGCAGACTTAAGAAATAAATGATTACTCATGCTCAAAAACACACAACTCTTTCCTCCTTCTGTTTTTACGAGCAAAACTTTACTATTTTGCCATCTGATACAAAGACTTATGGTTTTATTACTGCATATTGTACATTTCCCTCTGGTATGATGCACAGAAAATTTTTACATCTATGCCATCCAAAACAACTCTCTTCTGAATTATTTTATTGAGATCTATGAATAAGCATACCCAGAAGGCATCTGCAGAAAATTAGCATTTTCTGTTCCGCATTTGGGAGAAAATCTACAGTAATGGATTTAAACATGGTAAGATGTGTTAAATGGAGCATAAAGTACTCTCTTATTGGATGATGAAAGAATAATCAAATTAGCTAAAATATTTAGTAACCAAAAAACAAGTTGGAGTAGTGTATAGATTTTCCAAACCCATCACCTTTAGGCAGAAAAGTGTGATATATGAACAACTACGCCTTGTTCCCCTACAATGTTTCCACTGACAATAAGTGAGCAACTATTATAATATGGAGGAACTTGTGGTAGATGTGTAAATACTCCACTATAAGGGGAACTCGTCATACACAGAAACATGCCTCTCCGCCACTTCCCTGTTCTCTGCCAAAGGGCAATGAATGAGCATGACACAGCAGCCATGATAGCAGAGTACGAGTACAGTGCAACACTTCCCAGAATCCAAAGCACACCACATCACCGGGGAGGAAAAGCAAAGCTAGAGCTTGCGGGGAAAACAGTAACAGAGGAAGCCAGGGATTCATTAACTTGCATGTGATATGAGGATTCACAAGGAGCCCTTGATCAGTTTGAATTCACTGATAACATGTTTAATTCAAAACGGAGGGAAATAAATTCCTGCACCCTTAAAAATAATTCTCTACTGGCATTGATGGTTCCATGAAGAGCCTTAAATATCCATGAAACCTTTTTCTTAGACAAAAGACACCTTAGATTATTCAAATGTTCTTCAGACAAAAAAAAAAAAAAAAAAAAAAGAGGAAAAAGATTTTCTTTTAAGAACTGCTCACTGAGAGTTCTTTTGGGGAACCCAAAAATGGTTCTTTCATGGCATTGCTGCAAAAAAATAATTTATTGCTCCTAATTGGGTCAGAGCAAAAACGCACCGTTTTTGTGTGTATCCCTTTAAATGCAAATGAGCTGCTGCTCCCGGCCCCCTTTCCAGAAGTGGGCGGAGCTTTAACAGCTCCCGCTTTGGTTGCTCAACAACAACAAAGATGGAGAATCTCACACAGCCAAAGAATGGCAACAACACTCTACTACAACAAATCTTCGTCTTCTCTTAAGCAGCCCGACATGTCCTCACCCTCTTTTTTGTATTCCCGGGGGCAGGTTTTATACAAATTTTGGGGTTTGTGATGTCACCAACATGGGAAGAAGCTCATTGTAGTTCCTTCCAGCCATTTGTTGTAGTCCTTAAAAAGTGATTACTGTAAAAGAAAATATCTCCCTTTGCATTGAACTTTGAGTGTTGTAACTTTACAGATGTTGTTTATGCTCAAACAGCAACAAACACACTAACTAAAGTTAAAAAAGTGAAATCATAATCAAGGACCCCTTTTAGAATGTGGGTTGTGGTTTAAGAACGCTGTCAGTCAGCTTGTATACCTTACTTTCTTTCACAGAAAATAAAAGAAGATGGTTTGAAAGATATCTCAGTGTATTTTTTTCCCTACAATGAACGTCAACATTGTATTGGACCTCACTGACTTCCAATGCATGGACAAAAACAAGTCAAATATTCTTCAGTACTTCTTCTTTTATGTTCCACAGAAGAGAGAAAGTATATACAGCTTTGGTAGGACATGAAGGTGTGTAAATAATAACAATGTTCATTTTTAGGTAAACTATCCCTTAAGGTACAAATATGGACCCTTTAGGCGTTAATAAGGTACAAAATTTTGGCATATTGCACATTTAGTGCAGAGCATGGATCATTTATCAGATTGATTTTTAGATCATATCCGTCCTGCACTCCTGTTTGTGTCATTGATTTATGTTTATGAAATAGTTGGTACACACAGCTGGCCCCGAGTCATTAATATCCGTTACAGTTTATGTTTAAGCAGAAACGAACAAACCTTTCTCTAATAAACACTGTGGTGGGTTCGTACACGGATGTAACCAAATGTGATGTTTGATGTGCTCAAAACCTGGATTGTGCAGTTTAAATTTTCAACACGTATGTCTGTTGATCTTAACGCTTTGATGAATCTTGCCAAAAGATCAGAGACACGCGTGTGTCTATCTCACACTGGTGTTTTGTCAAAGACACCCCCTTTTTGATGAGCTCATCACGGGAGAGTGCTTAGAACAGAACGGATCATAAGAGGATTGTACATCTGTTAGCGCTTTATTCAATGAGAAGTTGCTTTTAGTGTGTTAAATGTAAACCATAAATGGTTGTAATCCAATGCCAATCATAGGCTCAGGATGATACAGTCTTATATATGAGATTACCCTTCAATGATGACTCTGCAGTTATGACTATCTCATTCCGCAATGGTGTGGCGTTCCTCAAAAATGTCTGCCATCCTATCTTATCATCAGTGCAGTATAAGAAAACAACACCAATGATTATTTCTTAAACTGAGATGCTAAAAACAGTTTCAGCTATAGCTGCCCAGTGATTGACTGTGAAGAGCTTGTGGGTGTCAAGAGAGACTGTCTGTTTAAAAAAACAAACGTACAAACAAGTTAGCCTTATTTAAAGCATATAATGTGATGTTAGCTGATAAATCCTAATATTAGAAGCATTTGTGGCCTATTTTGACCAATATTCACACTTTTGGAAGTAGCAGGATCTTTTACAACTGAGTGAAACAGATAATCCATAAAGAAAAAAAATGTAGGACAGTGAATCGGTTATAACTTTAACATTTAGACATCTCATAACCCTATAGCTGAATTATCTCAAAACCATTTTGATCGCAAAGAAACTTCCTTTTGGAAACATTCTACAGAATTTAAATTAAAAAATTTATTAACTAAAATATTTGAAAATAGAAAATGCGCATTGTCTACTAACAACACTGAAGGCCAGTTCACACTATGAGGATAAAGATATCGTTTTAAAAATCCTAAATTTTAAATAATAGCAGAGTCTGCATTACAACTGTAACAAAACAGTGGAATGATATTGTTGGAATTGACCTTGCAATTTGATTGACAGGCGATCTGACCAATCATAACCCCGAATCCGCCATTTTGTCCGATAAAAGCAGTCAGGGGAGTTAGTAGATTAACGTTGGTGAACTTGAACTTGAAAAATTGTACTCGCGTCTTTCCATGCTAGAAACAACATTCTTTCTGATGTCCATTCATGTTTATTTGATGGTATAAATGAACTAGTATGAAGAAATGATCGGTTCACGAGCCGCTTGAAGGAGCGATTTATCACGACACATTAAAGAGACACTATACGGTATTTATTGTTTAAACTTCTTTAAAAAAATTCAAATTTGAAACAGTTTCATATCAAAAGTAACTCCGTCTTGTCTGTCGACGCATTGTCAGTGTCCTCTTTGCTCCGAAAATTTATTTTTCACTTCGTGAGAACATGATGTGTGATGTGAGACCGTGTGGCTTTGTCGGACATAGCAACAGTAACTAAAGGGGACGGGTCTTTGCGAAGGGTCAATTACTTTTAATATACATATTTTTCAGCTAAACATTGACAGCCAATCAGAATCCATCCTGCTCAGTACAGTTAATGGCAGACAATGATAATGTGAGAATATCAACCAATTAATCAGCCTGCAGATATCGGAGTCTATTACAATTGATGAATTATTCAAATTAGCTATAAAAAACTATAATAATTAGCCGAATAACAGTCATTTCAACACAGATCTATCTACAATAATCTGGATAAGTCATAAACAAACAATATGGCTCAATATGTAGCTTATTCAGAACTACTTATAAGCTAATCCAAAAAGGGAAACAGATCAATTTTGATAAACACATTGCATTGTTAGGTCCTAATAAAATAATATGCATAATGAAAAGAGCTTTCCTTCACATCCCAATGAAAAAATGTAGCAAAAGCCACATCTGTAAAGAGAAACATAACGGACAGCTGGAGGAGAGCAGGAAACCTCCGAGGGAAATGAAATTCAGCCTTTAACTCTTCACGATCACTCAGCAGCAGAGAAGAGGAGAAGAGGGGAAAACATGCAAACGTGTCCACATCTTGAAATGATCAGATCTTCTTTAGTTATAATAGTGCGGCGGACGCATCATGCGAACACCATCAATGATATCAGTTTCATTAATGTTTTAAATGGCACATCATCAGCACACCGAGGTCAAAATCCGGCTGAAAATTGAACGGACTTCCCCCAAATATGTTGTACTCACCCATTTATGAACTTGTTTACGCGGCGTGTTTCTCTAGGATGATTTCAATGTAGAGAAAAAAAGAAATCCGCTACTTTCGGAGATGCAGCACACTGGGTCGGAAATACCTCAAATAATCTCTTAAAATGAAAGAGGGACGCGACTTCTACGCATATTTCAAACAAATGACCCTGCCCCTCATTAAAAAGAGCAAAAAAAGGCAGGGGCAACAATGTAGAGGGGGGAGAGATGATGTGGATGTTGCCCCAGCCGTAAGGCGCTTCACTACAGTTTTTCCTCCGTCGCTTTACGAACTCCAGTTTGCCATCACTGCGCTCAGTGGCGCTCATGAACCGAAAGTTCTCGCGAGAACTGGAAGGATGCGCTGTAATGATTGATGCCATCGAACGGGATTTTCCACTGTTTTATAAATAAGTTGGCCTACCTGGGGCCTGCAAGTTGCAGGTAATTGTTTCTGAAAACGTGAGGACCTGAGGGCTGGGTTTTGTTTACTCAGTACTGATCGTTATAGAGCTTAAATCCCCGAAGTGTAACATATTTGGTTACTTTTTAATAACTGTTTGAAAGGAATGTAAACTGTTGAGAGACTGGAAAGTGTTTTGTTTGAACGTATGACAGACTTTGATGTAATATTCCAATATAACCTGTAGCACTTAGATATGAAATTATACTTGTATGTTACAACTGACTCCTTGGCTATATAAAAAGTTATGTTATGAACATTGCGGCTGATGAGACCTTAGACGTTAAATAATTATAAATGGTATATTATAGAACATGGATTTGTGGGTATAAAACATCAGCCTAAAAAATTAGTTCTAAATTACTATTTTGTTCTTAAACAAATAAATCTAAATACCCATTTGTAAACCTTGTACAAATCCCCTGTTGTGCTGTTCGCAAAGTCACTGCTGCCACCCTGTGGCCAATTTAGGATACAAGTAGTGCACTTTTGAATTAATTTTTGGCCATGCCTCCTTAAAGGGGTAGTTCACCCCCACAAAAAACTAAACAAGTCAATGGCTACTGTAACAGACCTTATTGTAATTTATTTTCTAATTTGTTCTTGTACTTTATTTTTGATTATTTTGTGGGTTTAATTATGTATTGGGTCTGCACTGTCTGTCTTAAAATCGAGGACTCTTATTTTGACGGGTTTTGCTGTCTTCAGAGTGAGAGGGGTTCAACAGTGGCGAACGGGAGTGTGCGCTCAATGTTATGGTTTATTTTAGTTAAAAGCTTAGTTCATAAGTTTTCCAGTTTATTAAGCACCCCCCGAAGAGGCAAAAGGTGTGTATATTTGTATGCTTTTAGTTATATTGAGTACTTTGTGTGATTATTTGTGTGCGCAGATAAGGATGTGAAAGGATAAGACTGTAATGCGTATTCTTTGTACTTTATTTAGCTCTTACGGTGATTTCTGAAGTGGAAAAGGTCATTTCATCGTTGTTAACGTTCAATAAAGCTTCAAGAAAATCAGCAGTAAAGTTTTGGCCATCATTCGGGCGGGGTCCGCTACAGTAAGAGCTTCACCTTCGCTGATTCACATCCCCGCTGCACGTGCTTGCTCAAGATGGTTCAACGCGATGATCATTAACGGATATCAGCACGTCGGGATCAGCGTGATGGTCTACGGAACTGGAACGCTATAAAGGTTAATTCGCTATGGAAAGGGATACTGAAGATGAAGAAATTGTAGGCTTGCTTCAAACGGAAACGGAAGGTGAAAAAGATAAAAATGGAGCAGCTAAATGTAAAGATAAAGATACATCTGAACTTCAGTGTCATGTGCAAGACAGTACAGAATTCCCTCGACGTTCAGTACGGCCACATAATCCAACAGAGAAAATGCTTGCTTACCAGAAAGATGAATGCTGTAAGAAAGAAAAAAGATTAACCAAATTGTATGAACAATGGAAATTAGATGCTCGTAAAGCAAGACATGACTTAAAATCAGACATATCCGATAAGCGGCTTGCTGAAATTGCTGACTCTTGAGGATAAAAGGAACTGTATTATGAAAATCTTCATTGAGATACGGGAACATATCACTCCTGCTGCTGATCTAAGACGTAAAATAGATGCATGCGAAGCCGTGACCAACGATATCATCAAAATTGTGCTTGAAAGACTAGCAACAGTAGATGGCGAGTTTGATGCAGAACAGGAAAGGGGCCGTCTGCATGGACTTTTAGCTCACAGTTATGCTCGCTCCATATATGGTTCCAGTGCTTCACAAACGAGTGTCAGCAGCCATTCTGGATCTTCTTGTACAACAAGCAAACGAGCAGATGCTGCGGCAGAGCTGGCTGCAAAAGAGACTGAATACAAGATGATGCAAATGGAAAGACAACAAAAGGAAAAAATAAGAACTCTAGAAGAGCAACTCAGAAAAGAGCTAGAAACTCAGAAATTTGAACGTGAAAGGCTCCAGGTAGAAAAGGATTTAGAGGTTGCTCGCGCCAGAGTAAAGTCATATGATGAAGAGATAAAGCAAGAGACAAATTGTCCATCAATTAAGAATGAATATGAAAGACAGAGAAATGAAATCTCCTCTACAGCACCTCAGGCATACAATGTTGTCCAGTCAACAACTCTCAGAGAAGTTTCTTACCTTGCTCAAGCAGTGCAGGACAGCATAGCCATCAACAGATTACCCATACCTGAGCCTACAGTGTTCAGTGGAGACCCAATTCAATTTGTGGACTGGAAAGCCTCATTTATGTCGCTTATAGATAGAAAGGGCATTTCAGCAGCTGATAAACTCTATTATTTGAAAAAGTATGTCAGTGGTTCAGCACACAAATATCTTGAGGGCATCTTTTATCGAAATGACGAAGAAGCTTACAAAGATGCTTGGAACAAGCTTAACCAACGATACGGCCAGCCTTTTGTCATTCAAAGAGCATTCCGTGAAAAGCTGTCTAAGTGGCCTAAAATACAGTCCAAAGATGCAGAAGGTCTGAGAGCATTTTCTGACTTCTTAAATGCCTGCCTACAAGCCATACCTCATGTTAAAGGCCTGGAAATATTAAACGACTGTGAGGAGAACCAAAAGCTGGTTCAGAAACTTCCTGACTGGGCAGCCTCCAGATGGAATCGCCAGGTCACAACATCTCTTATGGATGACAAGGAATTTCCAAGCTTTCAAGACTTTGTACATTTCATGTCAACAGAGGCAGAAATAGTGTGTAATCCTATCACTTCTTTACATGCTCTTCATGCACGTGAGTCACCTCAAGATAGAAGAATCTCAAGAGAAACGAAAAGAAACAAGGCAATTGTCTTTAAGACTCAAACAAGTGTAAACGGTGATAAACAAACAACATCTAAAGGACAATTGAAAGCGCCATGCATGTTGTGTCAAAATGACAATCATCAACTTTGTAAGTGCCCAAAATTCATGGAGAAGTCTCTTAAAGACAGAAGAACCTATGTCAAAGACAACAAACTCTGTTATGGGTGTATTAAACCAGGTCACTGTGCAAAGGAATGTCGCCGTCGTCACACATGTGATGTATGCAAATTACGACATCCCACGTGTCTTCATGATTACAACTATGAGTATAACGGAAACAGAAAGCAACCAATGTTAAGCAATGAACATGCACATGAGACTACTGACGCCATGTCACTCAATATCACAAGTGAAGGTCATTCAGTCATTACATCTATGATTGTACCTGTATGGGTGTCGTCTGTTAAGAATCCGTCCAAGGAACAGCTGGTCTATGCTTTGTTAGACACCCAGAGTGACACAACGTTCATTGATGAAGAAATGAGTAATGTACTGCAAGTAGATACTCACCCAGTAAAACTCAAACTTACTACCATGATGGGAGATAATATGATCATTGATAGCAAAAGAGTATCTGATCTTCGTGTGAGAGCATACAATTCCTCAGTACATATCAGTCTTCCTCCAGTATACACAAAGGAGTGTATTCCTTTCAATCGTGATCACATACCAACGCAGGATACAGCAAAGAGCTGGAGTCATCTAAAGGTAATCACAGACGATATGCCACCACTTCTCAGCTGTGAAGTAGGTTTACTGATCGGCTACAACTGTCCCAGAGTGCTAGCTCCCAGACAAGTAATACTTGGTAAAGATGATGAACCTTATGCTGTTCTGACAGACTTGGGATGGAGCATTGTGGGCTGCTCCACAACAGGCATCAACGAAAAAACAGCTGTCAGTCTTTGTCACAGAATGACCACAAAGGAGATGCCAGCTTTGACACCAGTGGATGCTATCCGTATGCTTGAGTCAGACTTTAAGGATGTCACTGCAGAGGACAAGACAATCTCTCAAGATGATATCATGTTCTTAGACAAACTCAAAGAAGGCATAAAGAAAAATGCTCAAGGACATTATGAAATGCCACTTCCATTCAAACTACGGCCATACTTACCTGACAACAGAGAGCTTGCTAAAGTCAGACTCAATCATTTGAACAAGAAGTTCTGTAGAAATGAGAAATACAAGACAGACTACATTACTTACATGAAGGACCTCATTGAGAGAGGCGATGTAGAAATGGTGAGTGATGATGGGACTGATGGTGAAAGGTGGTACATACCACACCATGGCATCTACCATCCAAAGAAGCCAGACAAGCTACGGGTCGTCTTTGACTGCTCAGCGAAATTTAAAGGTACAAGTCTCAATGAACATTTGTTACCAGGACCAGATATGATAAACAATCTCACAGGTGTCCTTGTAAGGTTCAGAAGGCATCCTGTAGCAGTAACATGTGACATCGAGAAAATGTTTCACCAGTTCCATGTCCAAGAAAATGATCGGAATTACCTGCGCTTCTTATGGTGGAAAAACGGAGACACAAATTCAGCACTTCAAGATTACCGAATGAAAGTGCATCTTTTCGGTGCAGTGTCTTCGCCCGGTTGCGCAAACTATGGTTTAAGATATCTAGCCAGTGAGTATAGTGAAACATACTCATTAGCTGCTCAGTTCATCATTAGAGACTTTTATGTTGACGATGGTGTCACAAGTGTAGAGACAGTAGAAAAGGCCATTCAGTTGACAAAAGAAGCACGAGAGTTGTGTGCAAAAGGTGGTCTTCGACTTCACAAGTTCATATCAAATGACCGCACTGTTCTGCAGAGTATACCAGCATCAGAATGTGCTGTAAACTTTGAAACAAAGGATCTTACCTTCAATGATATGCCGCTTGAGAGAGCTTTGGGAATTCATTGGAACATACAGAGTGATAGCTTCAAATTCCACATCCCATTAAAAGGTCAACCTACAACACGTCGTGGCATACTGTCAAACGTTGCTTCCATATATGATCCTTTGGGCTTTGTAGCTCCATATGTTCTCAATGGTAAGAGGATCCTTCAAGAAATGTGTCGTCGAGGTACAGGCTGGGATGATCCGCTTTCCCCTATGCTCAGCCCACGGTGGGAGAAGTGGCAGAACGACTTTGTCAATCTGGAAAAGGTGAACATACCACGATGTTATGTACCTGCCAAATTCGGTAAGGTTGTGAAAACAGAAATACATCATTTCTCTGATGCAAGTACCTGTGGTTACGGTCAATGTTCTTACCTGAGAATGATCAATGAGAAGGATGAGATTCATTGTACTTTCCTTATTGGCAAAGCCCGGGTCACTCCTGCAAAGATTACAACAATACCGAGACTAGAGTTGACGGCAGCTGTGATATCAGTGAGAATGAGCAATATGCTCAGAGAAGAACTTGACCTCACCAATGTCAATGAGTTTTTCTGGACTGACTCTAAAGTGGTCTTAGGATACATAAATAATGATGTCCGCCGTTTTCATACATTTGTAGCCAATAGAGTCCAGAAAATACGCCAAAGCACTGAGCCCAGGCAATGGTCGTACGTCCCAACGGATGAAAACCCAGCAGACAATGCTTCAAGAGGGAGAACAATAGATGAACTGCTTTCATCCAACTGGTTCTCTGGTCCCCCATTCTTGTGGAGGAAAGAAGTAGTGACCTCCAGTGTTGTACCAGAACTCCCAGTAGGAGATCCAGAAGTAAAAAGAGTTCAGACGTTTCAGACAGAGACCAAAGAAAGAAAGGATTTTGTAGACCATTTGTCTAAGTTCTCGTCTTGGTCTAAGGCCGTCAAAGCCACTGCACGCCTCCTGAGATGGATTAAAAAAGATAAAACTAATTCATCTGCTTCCGTAAGTGAACAAGAGGATGCGAAGTGCTTGATTCTAAAAGGAGTGCAAAGACAAGTGTATCAGAAAGAAATAGATGTTCTGAAACAAGGGAAACATCTTCCAGAGCATAATAAACTCCATCACCTGGATGCTTTCTTGGATACGGATGGTATAATCAAGGTGGGAGGAAGATTAAGTCACTCCTCATGCACTCACTCTTTCAAGCACCCACTAATCCTTCCCAAAGATCATCATATAACCAAGTTGATAATTGCACATTACCATGAAGGTGTAAAGCATCAAGGAAAGGGTTTCACAATTAATGAAATCAGGTCTTGTGGCTATTGGATACCTGGAATAAACAGAGCAGTCACATCTTACATTCGCAACTGTGTAACCTGTAGAAGACTGAGAAAATCAGTAGAAGGACAGAGGATGAGTGATCTTCCTACTGAACGGGTAGAGCCTTCCCCACCATTTGTCTATTGTGGTATGGATTGCTTTGGTCCTTTCATGACTAAAGAAGGGAGAAAACAGCACAAAAGGTATGGTCTGCTTCTAACATGCTTTTGTTCAAGAGCCATTCATATCGAAATGTTAGAAGATATGTCCACAGATGCATTTATTAACAGTCTACGGTGCTTCATTGCAATTAGAGGCTCAGTACGGCAGATCAGATGTGACCAAGGTACCAATTTTGTAGGTGCAAAAAATGAACTGAACGCAACGTTAAAGGAACTTGACTCGGAAAGGCTCACTGCTTTCCTTGCAGATAAACAGTGTGATTTTGTTCTGAATGCTCCCCATTCCAGTCATGCAGGTGGTGTATGGGAGCGACAAATCAAAACTGTACGGAGTGTTCTTGATGCTACCATCGCCCTGTCATCAGGCAGGCTCAATGATGCTTCATTGCGCACTTTGTTTTATGAAGCCATGGCAATAGTCAATAGTCGCCCCCTTACAGTAGATAACCTAAATGACCCCAGGAGTTTAGAACCGCTCACACCCAACCATCTGATTACCATGAAAGCCACCACAGCCCTACCTCCACCAGGAAAGTTCATAAGGGAGGATGTTTATGCGAAAAAGAGATGGAGACGTGTACAGTACCTTACTGAACAATTTTGGTGTAGATGGAAAAAGGAGTACCTACACAACATTACTGTTCGCCAATGCTGGCATGCTCCAAAAAGGAATTTTCAAATTGGTGACATAATCATAGATTCAGATGAGACTGCACCGCGAAACGAATGGAGATTAGGACGGATAATAAGTACTGTAACTAGCCCAGATGGACTAGTAAGGAAAGTCACCATAGCACTTGGTGACAAGAAATTGAACAAGAAAGGAGAACGAATCAACAAGGTCTCAATAGTAGAGAGACCGGCACAGAGGTTGGTCTTGTTGGTGGAGGCGGAGTGAACCAACCTTTGAAAGGACTTTATTACGCTTTGCATGCATGCACGGGGGTTGTTGTCTGTGAAATTATTAATGTTTGAAAGGGAATTATAATTTGGTGGGAGTGTAACAGACCTTATTGTAATTTATTTTCTAATTTGTTCTTGTACTTTATTTTTGATTATTTTGTGGGTTTAATTATGTATTGGGTCTGCACTGTCTGTCTTAAAATCGAGGACTCTTATTTTGACGGGTTTTGCTGTCTTCAGAGTGAGAGGGGTTCAACAGTGGCGAACGGGAGTGTGCGCTCAATGTTATGGTTTATTTTAGTTAAAAGCTTAGTTCATAAGTTTTCCAGTTTATTAAGCACCCCCCGAAGAGGCAAAAGGTGTGTATATTTGTATGCTTTTAGTTATATTGAGTACTTTGTGTGATTATTTGTGTGCGCAGATAAGGATGTGAAAGGATAAGACTGTAATGCGTATTCTTTGTACTTTATTTAGCTCTTACGGTGATTTCTGAAGTGGAAAAGGTCATTTCATCGTTGTTAACGTTCAATAAAGCTTCAAGAAAATCAGCAGTAAAGTTTTGGCCATCATTCGGGCGGGGTCCGCTACAGCTACCGTCAACTGTCTGGTTACCAACATTCTTCAAAGTATTTTTATGTTCAACAGAAGAAAGAAACTAGTACATGGACGATTAAATGATGGCAGAATTTTCATTTTTTGGTGAACTGTTCCTTTACTTTATATTCAAATATAAATTAGTACTTTTTCCCATACTTTTTGTCTTATATTCTGCTTGGCTTAAGTCGGTAAACATGCGTTGAACTTTCCCCTGTTGTGCATTAATGGGGCTTAACTGAGTGGATCTCTATTATAGCACCATTAATGCTGGAATGACTACTAATCACATAAACACACAGAGACAGAGGAATGTGCTTTAGACAGCAGAAAGTGCAGTCAGCTGCTGCGCAGTAATGGTGGAAACCAAGAGAGGACAGAGACACGTGATGGCAACAGAACACAAATAGGGCAGAGAGAGAGAGAGAGAGAGAGCAGGTGAAAGCATTGAAAGAGGAAGGAAAAGGTCTGCCAGAATGCTTTAGGCCTCAACATGCTTTTTTTTTATCACCACAAAATAAAAAAGGCAGTTGTGCCTTTTTATCTCAGTTCTGATATAAACTCACAATTCTGACTTTTTTCCTCCCTCAAGCAACATAATTGTGAGGTATGCGAGTTATAAAGTCCGAATTGCAAGATAAAAAGTAAGAATTGTGTGATAAAAGGGAACAGAAATGATTCTACGGAAGTTCTGAGTCAGATTCGGAAATTAAAAAAAACTTTAACAGGATTTGAACCTGTGGCTTCCTGATACCTTCTGCTTTCTGCCATATATACCTGTCTATACACTTTAAATATGACATATTCTCTAAAAGCTTTAAAAAAAATACTTAGGTTGGGCTAAAAAAGGGTTTTCCCTCTTTTCCAAGGGTTTCTGAAATAAACAATATTTCATTTGTCAGTCTAATTTCTAATTTGGTATTTGTTAATTAGAGTTGTAAAAAACTGGATAGGAAGCAGTGATATATATATATATATATTATATATTATAATTTAATATATAAAAATATAGAAATTAATGTTCAGTTCACTGAACATTCACAGTATGTGTGCCCTCAGGCATTCTGAGAAAGAAAGGCAGTGATATATGAATATGTATAGAAATAGAATATGTATCGCCTTTTACTCTGTAACCTTTAAGCCGTTTAGCCTCCAGGCATTCAGAGGAAGTTAAACCGCCTCACCTGCTTTTCCAATGAGCGAGCTGTCACTTGTTTAAATTGTTCCTTTGATGAAAGGATTGAGAGGAAATCTTTGTCTTGAACCTCAAAAAATGGAAGTCGTAAAGAGAAAAAAACATTGTTAATGTACTTCTGGGGAAAACGTTGCCCAAATTAAACGTGAGTGTGTTGGTTTCACAAATAATACATTATACATGAAGGAAAAACTTCAGTCTTCTACCGTGTTCTCTCATCTCAGAAGGCTAAATAAGCATACAAAGCGATGTTGTAATGAACATGTAAACATATTCTTCTGTGATTAGGGTTAGGGGGTACAAAATAGTAATAATACTCATGTCATTAATAACAATAACAACAAAACAGCATAGCGCTATATAAAAACGAAATAATTCATGACTGCGTGTGATTTATAGATGAGGTTATGTTATAACTCTTTTTCATCAAGCTTCATAAATGTATTTTGTAACCTTCTATCAAAGTCTTATGAGGAAAACAGAATATCTTTCGAACATGAGATTCACCTCCGCCACTCTTGTGACTGTTGAAACGTTTACAAACAATCCGTGGCCATGTGGCGTTCGCTCAGCTCTGGTACTTGTAGTTTCCTGCGCTTCTGCCGTCATTCCGTCAGGCTGCGCGAAGACTTCATTTCCCAGAAGTACATGCGTGATCAGCTGATTGCCGCTCGTGTTTTTCGGATGTGATGATGGCAATAAAGCACCCAGCGGACCGTTTTTTTTCCCAGACGTTCTTTTGGGTTCACTGCTGGAATAGAGATGACCGCCGAGGGGTAGACGAGCAGAGTTTTCATGTACTGATTTTCAGATTTTAAATATTCACGAGACTTCCACAACAAAGTTTTCACTTTAGAAACTGGTGAGTTTATGCTGGTTATAATATTATAAGCCTAAAGTCTATTCTATTCTATTCTATTCTATTCTATTCTATTCTATTCTATTCTATTCTATTCTATTCTGCAGCAGTTTTGTATCTATGATCATTTAAATGATACGGGTATGAAACCCGTTTTGTGACAATTAATTGTAAAAATTTATGTATTCACAATGTTCCACGTAACCAATGCAAAAAAAAACAAAAACAACAACAACAACAACAAAAAACAATTTTATCAAAAATCCTTCATACCGCGGTATCTGTTTTTAACAGTGTTGCAGAAAGGCATAACTGCGACACAAAAATAATGGATTTTATTTTGACTAGGTTTACAGCATGCTATAAATGTGTTTTAAACAGCATACAAGTTGATGTAATTGAACTTAATTTAATTTAATAATGATTTAATTTAGTCTTGAATTTAGCGGTATGGACAAATTTGGGTGATTAATTTTTCAGTCAACACATGGTGGCAAGTCATTTTCTGAAGGATGTTTTGTTGACGTTCCCTAAGTTCTTTGTTTTGATCCTCCTGTTGAATAAGGAAGTGACCGCTAGAGGGCAGAGGACAAGAAAAGCAGCATGTTTAGTCTAAAGGTGATTTCACCTGGGGCAATGAGGCCGGTGTGAGACAAACAAAAGGTTGTCAGGCTGTCAAGACAGTCAACTTAAAATAGATCTATTATTTAAGATGATAAAGGTTAGTCATTTCTGTAAATTAGGCGTAGATTTTTACTGTGATTTTTAAGTGTCATTTAACTGTTATTAAAAACTTTTTAATACTTGATGCAACACTTTGTTGATTTGTTACTGCGTAGCTGATCAGCTGCTCCTTCACCTTTTGTACATTTAGCCTGAAAAGCTTAATAGGTTATAGCTTTAAGCTTATTTGAAGTTAATACAACATACAACATGCCACTTAAAGGCACAATATGTAAGATTTTTGGATTAAAATATCAAAAAAACAAAAAACAAAACACTAGAACAATGTTATACATTTTGTTGTACTTACATTATCTCCAATGTTTCCAAGAATATTTAAATCCAGAGAAATGAGCAATTTTAACCTGGACAAGGACCATGTCTGTGCATCACCTCTCAATGACATCATACTTGCATTACCCTCGATTTTCAGTTTGTAGAAACCATGGAAACACCAAAGACATGTTAATATGTTATGTTTTATAAGACAGGTGAGCGACTATTTGGATACATTAATCAAAAACTAATCATTGTTATATAGCTCAACACAGCAAGTCTTAATGAATGCAAAGAGTAGCGTTATAACAACTTTCAACACACAAATGTATCTAATATGATAAAACAGCGCTGAGTTGACAGGACATACACATGACTGGAAGAAGCAGAAAACCGCTCATTTGGGACATAGTAAAATTTCAGCTGCTCTCGAGCCGTATGTCAATCGCTCATTCCTCTCCTGGCCTCGTTCTTTTCCACTGGCTGTAGACATGAAGACAACACCTCCCATGATTCCGTGAAATCAACGCGTCTTCAAACTACGCTTTTGTTTTGAATAAGTGACCTCTAGGGGTGAAAATTTACATATTCTACTGGGCCTGACTCAGAAATGTGACTCATTGTAATTTTTATTTGCTTACAAAAAGTTAAAGGCACAATATGTTTTTTTTTCACCACTAGGGGTCGCTAAACTCTTCAAACAATAACAAAGGCGTAGATTGATGACGCAGTGAATGAGTGTGGAATCATAGAACTTGTCGTCATGCCGATGGATCTAATAATATTTATGGGGAAATAATGTTGATGGATGAGTGAATGCATGTTTTTAACATGACAGTGGTATGAAGCACAGCGTGGCCAAGAATGGCGGATGCGATTGGTAATGAGAGACAGATATCAGTGGCATATGCGAGTCCGGGGGATATAAAGAAAAGAGGGCATTTCATTCTACCGAACTACTCATAAGTGCTGAAATACTACTCATACAGGTCAGTTTATTTGACGAATTAAAACTGTGAGGTAACGCAGCGCTGTTTCACTTGGTCTAACGTGTCACTATCAAACTAAACTATTTTAGTGTGTTGAAAGTTGTAATGTTATTCTGTGTATTAGTTTGATGACTGTATGAAACTTAACAGAAAGCTAGATCAACATTAGATTATCATACTGATGATATTCTAACACTTCGTTGTGTTGCGCAATATAACATTGATTAGTCTAATGTTCTTTGTGGCAAATCTCGGAAACGCCACGCCGATATTGATCCTCGTTTTATTTCACCTAATGTCCCAAAGCTTGCTTGCCAATGTTTGAACGAAACAACAATATCCCGCTAGCCGTTACGCAGCTGTTCTTGTCTGTTGCCATGGTTACTATGCATCACGAGCGAAAACCAGGAATAACGCAGATATTACGTCATTGACACCCGACAAGTGACAAGGGAGGGACGGTTCACTATTTGAAATTGTGAATTTCTCTGAATTTGACATATTCTTGGAAATATTTGGGATGATGTAAGTACACAGCTGAACAAAATATATAACACCGTGCAAGTGGTTTTTGGATATTTTAATGTACACATTTGACATATTGTACCTTTTAATGGATTTCATGATTGAAATAATATTTCTCTTTTTGATTTCAGCTGAGGCATCCTTTTCTTCTATTGTCTACAGGGCCTTGGGCCTTACTGGTTTAATAGCAATGGTACTTATTCTGGGCAGAAGAATGAACCGGGAAGACTCTGGAGTCCGTGAGTCTCCAGCAGTCAAGAGAAAGGTTCTGGAGATGGATAGCAAGTCCCTCATTAATCATGATGTGTTCGATTACTCCTCTGGCCCGTGCCACTCTGACAGCATTCTGCAGATGTTTAACGAGTTCCGTGATGGCAGACTGTTCACGGACGTGGTGATCAGCGTGGAGGGTCGTGAGTTCCCATGCCACCGCGCCGTGTTGTCAGCTTGTAGTAGCTATTTCCGTGCAATGTTCTGCAACGACCACCGTGAGAGCCGTGAGATGTTGGTGGAGATCAACGGCATCCGTGCCGAAGCCATGGACACCTTCCTACAGTTCGTCTACACAGGACGTGCCCGCATCACCACAGACAATGTGCAGTTCCTCTTCGAGACCTCCAGCCTCTTCCAGATCAGCACTCTTCGTGATGCCTGTGCCAAGTTCTTAGAGGACCAACTTGACCCCTGCAACTGCCTGGGCATCCAGCGTTTTGCCGACGCGCATTCCCTCAAGCAACTGGCCAGCCGCTGCCGTTCTTACGCACTGCAGAGCTTTGCCGACGTGGCCCAGCATGAAGAATTCTTGGACTTGCGTAAGGAAGAATTGGAGGAGTACATCGCTAGTGACGAGCTGGTCATCGGAAAGGAGGAGACCGTGTTTGAAGCAGTGATGCGTTGGGTGTACTACGATGTGGACCACCGCAGAATCATGCTCAAAGACCTACTGAACCATGTCCGCCTGCCCCTGCTACATCCAAATTATTTCGTACAAACGGTAGAAGGTGACCAGTTGATCCAAAATGCACCGGAGTGCTATCAGCTTCTGCACGAAGCCAGGCGCTATCATGTGTTGGGCAACGAAATGATGTCACCAAGAACACGTCCACGCAGGTATTTCTAGCAACATTTTCTATGCCCTGAAGGGTCTGTATTATGTAAAAGTATTATTAATGACCTAATAATATACACTTATTCAAGCACCACATCCAAATCTTAATCTTTGCACTCACTAAATGCGCCAAAAATGCACCAGTGTTCGCAGGAAAGAGAGAAGAGTCTCATATGTTTTGCTCACTTTCAACTCAACTCACCATCAAAGTTTGTTTTCTGTTTGTTTGACTTCAAATTATTGGCTACACCGAAACATACAGAATTAAGCAGTTTATTAGTTAATAGTAGTTGTCTAGTTTAGTTAAAAGAAAAACGCATCCTGCTATGATAGTTCTGGAACCTTTTTCAGAAAGGCTACATTAAAGACTCAGTCATCCTCAAAACATGAAGGCATGATTCAACAAATGTGTGAACTGAAGTAACTTGAAGGCTTGTTTTTTTTATAACTTCGCACTCCATAGTTGAGCATTGGAAACCCAATGCTATCGAAGAGTCTGAGCCACATTGTAAGTACAGTGAGACGGAGCAAGAAGAGACTGCCCCTTCAGGCACACCAAGGGGAAAAAAAGTCTCAGCGAGGCTTGCCCGTACACATTCTTCCTTCACAAGCTTCATAACACATAAACACCTGAGTTTCGAAACATATTCCTGTTGGCTTGATCCTTGCAGTGTGTGCTCTTTGTTTTTGTTATGTCTGGAGGATCATGGAGTGAGAAAGAGCAGGGGGAGGGGAACTGCACAGTTCTGTTTTTCTCAGAGCCGAATGTATAGTGACCTGGAATCTGCCTGAACGTGATCCGCTGAAGGAACTACCAATGTTACAGGGCTTATTTATTTACAGCACAGTCATTAGGATCACTGCAGCCCCAGTCTCACGCAACCAGCTAAACAATGACGAAAGTGTGCTAAATATTCTGGAAGACAAAAGAGAGTGCTTTGTTTACAACTAGACATACCTTTTGTTTTTTCTTGATTTGGTGAAAAAAGGATACTCTCAACACACCACCTCAGCTTCAGCGTTTTCAGACTGGTGTCAGTTTACAATTGGCAGAAAGTTGTATTTCCAGTTTTGGGCAGATTTGGGATGGTTCTTCAATTTGAACTATGGGAAATCGCCTGGCTGATCTCCCCTGAATTGTGTGGGTGCGGCACATTTACACTAATTACATCACATATGAAAGAATGATCTGATTTTTCCATGTTTGCATGAATTGACCGGGCGACTTGCTCGATTCGTTCTAATCTCTTTCCCCCAGAGAGGGTATTGAAAGTTCAAATCTAACTTTAGCATCTTAGCTTGTGCACTGTCCAACCCCATGATCATTTACACAGAGAGCACAGTCTTCTAGGCTGATGATTTCAGGGAAAAAAGGGGGAAGGTAGTTCTGTATGAAATGTGTTTGCCTGCCGATTGGTTCTTTGAACAGAGAATGCATGTTGGACTCTGGGAACTAGTAGACTGTGTTATTTACTGCTATTTTTAGAAGTGTTTCTGTACTTTTCTCATTTCAGTGCCCTGCAGTGAACAAATAGGCTGAAAATGACAAGAAAACAAAATGTAAACAATGAGTTGCATAGTGCTAAAAGTATGACGGAGTTGTGCTTACAGTGTGATCCCTTTCTGTTTTCTTTATTGTACCAGAATTATAAATGATTTACATTTTGTCCATGTGTCCAAGTTTGACATCTTCTTGTGTCCCTGCAGGTCTACTGGATTCTCTGAGGTCATTGTGGTTGTCGGAGGATGTGAAAGAATGGGAGGTTTCAACCTGCCGTACACTGAGTGCTATGATCCTGTAACTGGGGATTGGAAATCCCTAGCCAAACTCCCAGAGTTCACCAAGTCAGAGTATGCAGTGTGTGCCCTCAGGAACGACATTCTGGTCTCAGGTAAACATAGATATTGTAATTACATTCTTGAGCTCTAAATTGTTTTGTAGGCCACATGGTTGAGTCAGGAAGTTTAGGCAAGGTTTGTCAAAAGCCTTGTTCTTTTTAATATGCTAGTAGCCTTTTGTTTACATCACAGCCAACAAGATTGCTAATGCTAGCATTATGGAGAGACATTCTCATTCTAGTATTTGGTTGGATAAGATGTTTTTAAATCTTGTAAGTGCAAGATTACTTATCAATATAATTGGTCTAGCATAGGAAAAACTATACATTTTGAATGTGTATATCTGCTAACTGACATGGACAACAACTCACAAACTTAATCTTTGATTTTGTTAGGTCTTTAATATGCAGATCATTATTTAGAAATGTTTAATTGCTGCATTGTGGTCATTTTATTTCTAAGGGTTGTTTAAACCCCCTACATCTGTCAATTATCTGTATCCTCTGTTGCAATTTCTCAATTATTGTCAGCTTGATGTTTACCTCTTGGCTGGTTTAGTCTGCAGGGGTTTGTTAGACACAGCAGGGTGCCACGCTTTACAGAGCAGCTCACTTTGAACAGTGAGCAGGTTCAGCAAAAAAAGACTGTGAGACATGTTTAAAAGAGATCAGGCCTACCAGCTATCTCGTGAGAAAAGCGTGTTGGAGAGGGAGAGAAAGAGAGCAAGGGTGAGTGAGGGGGCTGGAATCCTGAGCGATCGGTTTATGTTCTACATGTGCCAAGCGCTCACGTGTTTTCACGAGAGCGGTCCTGCTAGTTAATGCTTCTCTCTCTCTTTCTCTCTCGTTTCAGCCTCCTTTAAGGTCATTCCTTCCCCAAGAATTCTGTTTATACTCCTTCCTTCAAGTTAGGCAGGCTTTTCCAAGGCAGGAAGCCTAAGTATTTGTCCAACTATACCTGTATATTTGTCACACTCAGGACTAAGATATGTGAGTCAGAAAATTGACAGAAAGATGAGATGAGTTTCAGGTTGAGCAGCTTTGTTGAGTCCAGTTTGTTCTTTCCACACTGGTGCTTCCTGAAGAACTGGAACAGTTTTGTAGATGATTGGCTTTTGTTAGCACAACCACACAGATACACGTGTTAACTGATACAGTACCAGTCAAATGTTTCATCACACCTACTGGCTTATTCTTTGTTATTACAATGTTTACTTTTTTATTTTTATTTTTGTGTATTTGTAATAAAGTCACTCAAACTATGAAATGGCACAAATGGAAGTATGAGAATTGTGTAGTGATTAAATGAATGTGTTGTGAATCAAAACTACCATATAATTTTAGTTCTTAAATGTAGCCATGCTTTGCCTAGATTACAACTCAGGGCTGCGTTTCCCAAAAAGCATTTGTTGTCAAGTTGATCATAGGGACTATTCGTGGCAATAGTTTTACGACCTACTTATAACTATGATTTTGGAAAATGCAGCCCTTAATGAGGTGCATCCTAGGATGCTTTTTATACCGTAGCATGCCAGACACTTGTTGGCTGATTTTTCTTCACTATCTGGTGTTACATATATTTATTTTGTACAAACTCCATTTCAAGCATTGAAGTATTAGTAAAGGAAACATACATTCTGTCATGTTCAAACCTGTGACTGGTAGTGTATATGCAAATAATGAATTGTGGTTATTCATTGCATTGCAAATTTATTTTCATAAGAATATAAGTCTGGTTTAGCTGGTCTCTAATTATGTTGCTTCACTGGAATTATCTCAGAACTGTGACATCCACAATTGTGCTTTTGATTATTTAAATAATGCGTTTATATGCGATAAGATAAAACAAGGAAGATTCACAAAGTCTGTCATGGGTCATTTACCTTTTCAGATTGTTGCAGTGATTATAAAAACAGTGTGTGATGGCATACAAGAATGGTAGTGACCAATTGGTGCTGCAATTTCAGGGGGTAGAATCAACAGCAGGGATGTCTGGATGTACAACTCCCAGCTCAACATCTGGATCAGGGTTGCCTCGTTGAACAAGGGCCGCTGGAGACACAAAATGGCTGTCTTGTTAGGAAAGGTGAGTTCAACTACTTTCACATTCGTACATTAACCAATATCCCACTAGATGCCTCTAACTGGAACGTGTGATGTGGGGAACCGTCTTCTGGTAGACAAGATGGACAGGTTGCTTCACATTCCTTCAGCTATGAACAAAACTATACAAGTACACAAATTTGAAATAGACTACGTTCAATATCATTTGACTTGTAGCAAGGATAAACATGGTTTGCGCCAACCACATTGTGTTTTCTGTTGTGAATTATTGCCATCAAACCCTTCAAGAGACATTTAGAAACCAATAATAAGCCAATACATTCCAGTGTTTGTCTTTTAAGGGCATTTTTCAGCTTTTGCTGCCTTTTCAATGAGTCCCATGAATTAAAGTCTTGGCTCTAGTCATGCCGCATTGATTTCGTATTTTGATTATGGCCTGTGGTTTACATACCTCCTAACCATGATGAACATTTTCCACATATAGAAATGGGTGTTGGGGTATCTTTAGTTTTCAAACACGTTCCCACCCTTAAAATTGATTGCCTGCTTGTCATTTTCTCTTTGTCTTGTGCTCACTTCCTCTATCACTTTCAAAGCCTCAATAATTTTTCCTCCTTTCCCTGCTTAAAACTTGCTCCATGTTTTCATTCATCAATGGCATCAAACAATTTTAACTTCTCCCTTGGAGCTGGTTTGCTGACAGTGGAGTTTTTAATAATGAGTAACCTTGACTTTGAACTGATCAGTCATGTTAACAGCCTGTACCATTAATTAAAGGCGCTGTCAAAAGAGTTTGGATCTGTAATCTTCAGTTGATACTGCATCACTCATATCAGGCTCTTTTAAACATTTCTTAACGGCCGTAATCGGCTCCAGAAATCTGATTTACTTCGGCAAGGGGTTAAATAGCTTTGTTTTGTCCTGTTTGCGAAAGATCTGATGCCTTTTATGTAGTCAGTGAGGAAACCGGCTCAAAGATTCAAAAAATTAAGTGTCTTGTTGTGAATGGAATGAATTGAGCCAACAAAAGCTACTTGCGCAATCTCTAATTAACATGCACTGTAAGTTATAGCCAGCTGTCTGCATGAACGCCTCTTTCTCTCGGTTTGTTTGTTTTGATGCATTGTATTGTGGATTGTTCAGATATTTTCCCCGAGCTTTCTGTCTCTGGGTGTTTGCTATAGTCTCAAACTCTTTGTGTTTCTGTTGAGGCGCATGATCGTTTTGGACTCAAACTCATTTGACCCCAAAAGATCATTTGGGTTTGTTTTTGAGCAGCAACCCCTTCAGACATATGGATTGTTTGACTGCAGTTGGATTTATTGGTTGCGAAAGATTCACGACTGACAGATAAAATCTAATCAAGTGAAGTCACAACACCGAGACGTGAAAAATAAAATGCATTACCACAGGGGTTAAGCAATAATCTGATGTAAGCCATTCTGACACTGGTTAGCTATACTGTATGTGATTATTGTGTATGCAAGTGTGTTATACAAAATTATAATTAACATTTAAATGAGAAAGAATGACTCACATCCTCACACCCTGTCAACATATATTAGCCT
The DNA here is from genome assembly GCA_037194245.1 of Opsariichthys bidens. Classification (NCBI taxonomy): domain Eukaryota; kingdom Metazoa; phylum Chordata; class Actinopteri; order Cypriniformes; family Xenocyprididae; genus Opsariichthys; species Opsariichthys bidens. The sequence continues at coordinate 8,432,648 of CM074301.1, read as the reverse complement.
TTCACTTAAGCACACTCTGAACAGTAAACCGAATTCCTCTGAAGACATTTTATAGCCTAATTTCTGTATTATGATTATTTATAGCTATTTTGTTGATATAACATCTTATTGATCCTGGGGGTGATGGGACCGTCTCAATAATATCTGAGTCAGCGCTCATCAGAATGCACATTGTTTTGCCTGAGCGGCGTGTTGCCTCTCTGTGTTCGAGCACGTTCGTTCACTGCCACTGGTCCAACCGGTTTTCTTGGTTGTTCCATTAAGAGAAACATGTTTATTTTCTCCTGAAGCCATGTGCTGGAGAAGGAGGAAAATCTCTTGAGGGTTTTTGTGTTCCACGTGTTTTCATTTGAGAGTGAGCGAGAAATTTCTCGAAATCTCTTCAGGGACTTACACAAACAAGAGTGATTGAGTGACGCGTTTTAGCACAGACCTGTCAAGAAATTTCATTTAGAGAGGTCAAGTTTTGGCTGCTGTGATGTTTTGATCATATCTGTTTGATGCTGTCAACGAGTCTTACATCAACTGTGATTAATAACCAGGACCTTAAACGGTGTTTTTTTTTAACTGTCTCAAAGTAAAACCTGATTTGCGCACATCGATTTCCAACCGTTACCCCTATTTTGCATTCAAACAACTTTAGTGTTTCTGCCAACTTATTTAACTGTTTATGTTTTGACATCAAAACTAGAGAAAGCCTCAAAGTACAAAGAAGGGTTTTTGTAATGAGTTGATCTTTGCAACTCAGCAAATCTGAAATTTTTGGACGAAAAAACAAATACATACAAGTGTATACAATACATAACTAAATACTAACGTCCAGGTTAGTTTAGTTTTTTTAAATTTCAAATGGTTAAACCCCACAAATATTACATTAAGAATACATTATATATATATATATATATATATATATATATATATATATATATAATAAATTTATATATATTATAAATGGTGACAAAGGGAACATATCACTTTTGACTATGCCAGTGAAAAAAAAAAAAATTTTATATATATATATATATATATATATATATATAAGCATTCTATATAGATATAAACTTTTTTAACATACACCACTTTTTTTTTTTTTAAATCCCTGAATCATTAAAAAGAACTTTCACTTTTTTTTTTTAATCAAAAGTGATATGTTCACTTCGTCACCATTTATAATGTGAATTCAGTTGGATCCAGAATTTCCCGCAAATGGGCATTTGTCGTCAGTCTGTCTGGATCTGGTTTGTTTAGTCCACTTTTATATAATAAAATGCAGGTATAATCCAATTTGTCTTGTTGCGAAATTCAGTGGTAGCCTCCGGGCGTGTGCGTGTGTCTGTAACAATCCCTTTGTCACTAAATCAATTTGAGAATCATGATACGAAAGCGCAAACAGTAGTTTTTGTTTGGCTAGATCGACGCACTCTGGCTCACCTCCAGATTGTGTCATCCACGGAAACGTCAAAACAGACAAAAACAGTTTGAGATTATGCAACACTAATATGGTGTTCACGATGTATTGTGTACAAGGTCATCATTTTAAATCTAACGGCTCGTTGTGTTTATCTACAGGTGTATGCCGTTGGTGGATATGACGGTCAGTCACGACTCAGCAGTGTCGAATGCTACGACTCTTTCTCAAACCGCTGGACGGAAGTGGCACCCATGAAGGAGGCTGTCAGCTCACCAGCCGTCGCCAGCTGTGTCAATAAGCTGTTTGTGATTGGAGGAGGACCTGATGACAACACATGCTCAGATAAGGTTTGTAGAAGAGTATGACGCATGGTGTTGAGGAGTAGGGTGTCTTTGAAACCACCCTGTAGTTATCTTTTCATGTCATTGTGCATTTACTGCATGTAAACAGGACATTTATTTTTGGGTCATGATACTGGAGGGTGTGACATGCCTTGTTTTCCAGTCTAGTCAGCTTGGGATTTCTCTTACCAGTGCAGTGGACCATAAACCCAGCTTCAGTAAATAAAACCACTCTGATTATATAGTTTTACTTGAGATATGGGCGATACTGTCTTTATTTGTATTTCAGTGCCGTTAGTTTAGTAAATCATTCTTCATATCCTAATGGAGTCTGTTAGTTAATGCTTGGGAAAGTTAAAGGGACAGTTCACACAAAAATGGAAATTATGTCATAATTTACTCAAACGTCATTCAAGACCGGAATGACTAGATATTTTGACTAGATGACCTGTTTTTCTTTCTTTCTTTCTTTTGTCCAACTTTTATTGTACGGACAAAAACAGTGGAAAAATTCTTCAAAATATCTTATTTGCCTGTTCCGTTGAAGAAAGAAAAGTCGCACAATTTTGTCATACCCCTTTTATTTTTATATGTTCAGCATATTTTAATTTGAGTAATTTTGTTGTCATTTTTATTAGTTTTATTACCTTTTAATTCATCAACTTTAATTTTTATTTGATTTCACTTTCTAATTTTTAATCAATTTTTTCAGCTTCATTTCAATTAATGAAAACAATTTTGAATAGTTTTATTGTTTAGTTTTAGTTAACTGTTTTAAACTTGAGCAGAATAAATCGATTTCAATATATAATTGAGTTGAACCAGAGGTCAGTCAACGTTTAAATACGTTCTTCTCACAAATGACAGGAAGTTTAAGTGTACAAACCCCCTACTAT